>PITA01000239.1:166091-316781 GCA_004023965.1 Spilogale gracilis
TTTTTTTGCAGACTCAGCAGCCAGTGTGCTGCAAGCACTTTTTTTTTTTTTTTTCTTTAGTCATGTTATTGACTGGTAACACTATTAATGAGACAATAATTGGGAAATCGGAGTCATTGTTCTCATAAAACAGGATCTGTGCGGCAGCAGCCAGGCAGGGACGTGGCATATGCAGACGGCAAGGGAGGGAAGGATGAGTAGCCAGTGTGCCCAGCTTTTAAATTCATCAGACCCCTGCTGCTTAAATTGCCCCAGCTGTTAATGCTGGGACCATTACAGTAATGGACTCAGCAAATGAAGGAGAACGAAGACACGCACACTTTATTACCAGAGGGGCAATTTTCTCTTCATCTGTAATAGCAGCGGTGCCTCGTATTGATCAGACCATCAAGATACTAATCCTCTGTAAAATTACTTGTTATAACTGAAAATGTGTTAATCCAAATCAGTCTGTGTCCTGACTGTCTACTTACTATTGAATACAGACTATTAGATGGTTTATTTTTCATGATTTAAAGCCTTTGCCCTGGAAATGGTTGGCGTTTCCCTCGCAACACTGAGTGCTTAATCTTAGCTATAGCCCAGGGTTGTCTTTTTGTTTTAAACAGAACATCACCCACTTAATTAAGGAGTGAGTGTCTCTCTTGCCGTCTGAGTTATGCTGGTGTTTTCTGTTCCTCTGGATTTATTAAGCATCTTGTTTTACATTCAGTCTGTGGTTTGTGCTGTAAATAAAAATAGGCCCATCTTGCACATATTAGAAATTTGCAGGTAGCAAATGTCAATAAGTACCGGGAATGTAAGGTTCTTTGATTTATATTTCAGACACCACGTTGTGCTTTGTCGATTGAACCCATAGGCAAGATGCATCCTGGTGTCTTCTGTGTAGCAGATGTGTTTTTGCATCGTTGTCTGAGAAAGTTTATGGTTATTTCTGCATCCTTGGTTCAGTAGATTGCTTTTAGACAATGAGGCAGGTCTATTCCCCCTCCTTGTGTTTTGTGGAATGACCACAGCTCGGAATTATTACAAGACCTGTGCAAAACTGAGTTCTGTCTTCCCTAATATTTAGGATTATAGGAATTTGTTTCCTAAAATCTCCATCTTTTGCCATTATGGTTTCTGCATACATTATATGTTTATCTGTATACAGACTCAGATGCCCTCTTGGCAATATTTGCATTTATTCTCCTGTATTGTCATTGCTCAGAGCATTTTTATTTGTATGGCACTCTGTAGAGTTCATTCAGAAATACTTAATTAGTACTCTGTGTGTGACAGGAATTGTGTTAGAGGCTGGAGATTCAAGGATGGATAAGATACAGTTTTTGCCTTTGAGGACCTCTGCTCAGTAGGTCCATAGGCATATGAATAGCAAATGGTGAAATCCACTTGTGAATGTAGTTCCTGGAAGCGGGTACCAGTTATGGGTGTAATAGTAAAATCAGTCTCATCGATTTTTTTTTTGGGGGGGGGTGTTACCAAAAGCAGAACTGTATAGCTTCATCACACTTTAAGACTTGCATCTGAATGATTCCTAGCTGTAGGGGAGAAATCTCATTTTTTCGCACTGGAGACTTGTTTACTGCCCCCTGGAGACAGTCAGAGGAAGAATTTCCAAAACCTTTTTGATCAGTGACCACATCTTTGGACATGCGTAGTTTCCCATGGAGACTGCTTTATTTTATTTTATTTATTTTTTAATTTTTTAAAAAAGATTTTATTTATTTATCTGACAGAAACACAGCGAGAGAGGGAACACAAGCACGGGGAGTGGGAGAGGTAGAAGCAGGCCTCCCCACGGAGCAGGGAGCCTGATGGGGGGCTCAATCCCAGGACCCTGGGATCATGACCTGAGCCAAAGGCAGACGTTTAACCACTGAGCCACCCAGGGGCCCCTGGAGACTACTTTAAAGGGGATAGCGCTTATTCAGTTGTTTATGTTCTGACATCTATATTATAAATCAGTCTTGTTGCTTTAGAGTATGGTTTATCAGTAGCCTGTTGTGGTTAAGAGTGCGGATTTTTTGGGCCCAGTCTACCTTGTTTCCCTGTATTTAGAATAGTGTTGGGCATATGTAAGTGTTTTATAAGCATTGGCTGTTATTATCACCAGACGTGTGACTGTAGGTAATGAAATTATTTTTAACATGTGGCTAATGAAAGATAGCTTTGAAAATGTATGACCACAATATGTGTGGCATATCAGATAGTTAGGCATTTATTATTTAAAATATTATTTTTTTCCTGATAAATGATAGTTTGTTATATTAGGAAGATTTGAAAATATAGAAAAATACCAAGAAGAGGGGGGGAAAAAAGCCTGTAATTTTCCAGAGATAACCACAGTATTTGTATATTGGTATATTTGCTAAAATACTGTATTATTATTATGCCTATTATGTGTACAGTGTATTACTCTGAGCCCAGTTTTATCTAAAGTATGTTTATGATACGTATTTACATAAGGTATTTTAAACAGAGCTGTACAATATTTTATCATATGGATTTTTATTATCTAGTATTTTATCTTATGGATTTTTTCCCTGCTATTATAAATTGTCTTTCAGTGACACAAATCTTTGTGTGAACCTCTGGTATTTTCCACAGGATAAATTAAATTTATCCACAGGATAAACTGTCAGGTTAACATTTATAAAGAGTTTTGGTTTGTGTTGTCAAATTACCCGCCAGAGAAGGGATGCCAGTTTCTACTGTAATAAGCAGTGCCTAAGAACATGTATTTATTACATCCTCTCCTATACTGGGAATTATCATAAAGTGAAAATATTTGATAATTTGGAGATGATGCAGGAGCTCATTGTAGAACTAATTTGTATTTTCTTTTTTTTCTAATTTCTATTGTCTTAATTACTAAGTACATGGTTGAATTCCCTCTCACTGTGTGTATTGGCCAAAATATATTTCTTTTGTGATTTGTTTATATAGCCTTTGTTCATTTTGTTAATGTGTGTTTATCTTTACTTATTGACTTGTAAGAACACTTCATAGATTAAAGATATTATTATTTGTTAATCAAATGATGGAAACATTTTTCGTAGTTTGTTTATTGCCTGCCGTTTACTTTTGAAATTTTTTTTATTCAAAAGTGTTTCATCCTTTAGGGAAGCTTTCCCACCTAAATATCAGTTAATCACTTTTATGTCCCAGATATTTTGTGTTTTAAAATTTTTCATGTCATTCTTGTAATGCATCGAGAATTTAGTTCGTGTATGAAATGGAGTAGATGTGGGGCGCCTGAGTGGCTCAGTTGCCTTCGGCTCAGGTCATGATCCGGGAGACCTGGGATCCAGCCCCACAAAGGGTTCCCTGCTGGGTGGGAAGCCTGCTTCTCCCTCTCTCACTCCCCCTGCTAGTGTTCCCTCTCTAGCTATATTTCTCTGTATCAAATAAATAAATAAAATCTTAAAAAAAAAAAAGTAATGGAGTAGACATCTTAACTTTTTCCTCCCATATGGTTAAGGAGTTTACCCCCTGCGTTAATTGACTAATTTAAATGCCAGAATACTCAGATCTGCTTTTTTGGTTTGTTTTTGTCTTATTGTTTCTTTTGTTTTGTCTGTTCTTGATACACCATTTTAAGTACCAGAGTTTTATGATACCTTCCAATTTCTGGCAGTACCAGACCCCAGTGACTGTTCTTTGTTTCAGAAGTTCCTTGGTTCCTCTTTTGTATGGAGAAGACAGCAGTTTTTCCAAACTTAAGAAATCACTGTTTCAAGGTCTCCCAGGTGCATCAGCCCTTTGGTATTTTAACTGTAATTGCATTAAATTTATAACTTAATTCGGAAGAGCTAAAATAATCATGATAAAAAAATTTTCTCATTCAGCAGCATGATTTGTCTTTTCAATTATTTATAAGCTCTCTTTTATGTTCCCAAAATGTTATGCAATTTTTTTCAATTAAGTACTTTTTATTAACTTTTGGTTTTATTACCAAATATTTTACGTTTTTGATTACTGTTTTTGGTTACTATTGCAAATGGGTTATTTTTAAATTATATTTTTAAAGTGGTGTATGAGAAAGCTTATTTTGTGTGCTATTACTGTAATAGGCCACAAAATAGAATAATATTTTTTGGTTTGATTTTCTTGGGTTTTCCAGGTGTATATTAGGTAGATAATTTAACCACCTGTCAATGTAATTTGGTCTTTCCCCCTTCAGTAATTATATTCAGCTCCCCCCCCCTTTTTTCTTGTGTTATTACATTGTCTAAAACCTCTAAACAGAGGCAATAGAAGATAGTCAGTCCTACCTTTACTAGTTAGGGTTTAGGATTTTAGTAGTAAGTGTAATAGTTGTTGGCAATAATGTTTGATTTTTAGTTTATGTTTTTACTAGGGACTGAGGTTAAATTCTTATTGAATATATTTTGACATTTATTTAGATAGTAAGTGTCTTTACTTTTACTGATAGAATATAACCTATTAATATAGTTTCTAATACTGGTTCCTTGCCATAAATCCTACTTGGTCACCTTATACTGGCTTTTTAACATACTACTGAATTCAGCCTTTTAGTATTTCAATTAGGAAAGCAAAATGGCTCTATAGCAGTGATGGTCAAGGATGCTGGATGATAATACCTCCAGGGGATACAGCAGATTCTTAAGTAAGGCATATTTAATATACATGTTGTAGTCATAATTCACACTATAGTTAGTAAAATTTAATAAAGCTCTTCTGGATGATGAGGATAAGCTAATGGTAGAGGGAAGATATTTCCCTGTTAAAATTTTGGGAAACTTCCTTTCTTTGTTTTCTTTTGTCAGATTTTTGTATCATAGATTAGCCTGTGTGTCATAAAATGAATTGTACTGTTTTCCCCTTTCTGTGCTCTGGAGCCTTTTAAAAAGCATCAGAGTTATTTTTCCCTTGGATGTTTGAACTAAATTACTTGTAAAACTCTTCATGTGATGTTGGGAAAAGTAATTTTTGGATCACTGGTCCGATATCTTTTCCAGTTATTGGTCTTAGATACAGCTTTTTTTTCTTTTTTTTCCTTTTGAGTAAATTTTGGTCATTAGGTTTTCTCAGAAATTGAAATTTCATAGTTATTGGTATGGCACTGAGCATAACATTCTATGGCTTATAAGGTAGAGTTATGCAGTTTTATAACTAAAAAATTTCATATTATTTTTATATCTCCTTTAAAATTTTAACTCTTTGGGGCGCCTACGTGACTCAGTCGTTAACCATCTGCTCTTAACTTGGGTCATGTTCCTGGGATCCTGGGATCAAGTCCCACATCGGGCTCCCTGCTCCTTGGGGAGCCTGCTTCGCCCTCTAGCTCTGCCTCTCTCTCTCTCTCTCACGAATAAATAAATAAAATCTTAAAACAATTTTTTTTAACTTTCTGTATTCATGTACTCTCTTCAAAACTTGATTATATTTGCTTGTGGTCTGTTTTTTGAAAACTGTCTCTTCAATTTGTTATGCTAATTCATTAATTTTTACCTCAGTATTTTTCCTTCTGCTTTGCTAAACTACTTTTTATTTCACTAAATGCTTGAGGTAAATACTTAGTTCATTTATTTCCATTTTTTAAAATATGGGAAGCATTTAAAAAATCTTTTTTTAATATATTCTTTTTAAAGATTTTATTTATTTATTTGACAGAGAGATCACAAGTAGGCAGAGAGAGAGGAGGAAGCAGGCTCCCTGCTGAGCAGAGAGCCTGATGTGAGCCTTGATCCCAAAACCCTGAGATCATGACCTGAGTCACCTTATCTTGTGTGTATATATATATACTACTTCTTAGTTCTACGGATTATATTTTATCTTTTTACTCTGGTGCATGAGGAGTCTTGAGCACAACCCTAAAAATACTAGGTAGATATAAATGTGATTTAAAATGGAAAGCTTTTAGGATTCTTAGCTTATCCACTACTAACTCTACTTCCCAATAGAGTATCAAGTTTTTTGGAAGAGAAACTATTAAAAATACACACACACACACACACACACTCCCTCCCTCTTTCTCTCTCTCTGAAATATCTAGCACAGGACTTTGTTGACAGATGTACAGTAAATATTTATTGATTGAATGTTTTCTGAGACTTAATTTCAAATGCTCATTACTAAGAGACCCTTAAGTATATATACTAAGACCTGGGAGTCCTTCACCCACCCACAGAATTTCTAGTTTACTAGGATGAAAAAAACCTTCTACTTCACTTGGGGTGCCCTAGACAGCCACATCACCACATGGTAAAATGGATGTTCATTGCTTGAACATGTAAACCTTTTGGTTCAGTCGCATTTTCTCTGCAGAGGAATGCTGGAAATTTACTCTTTTCTCCAAATAAAGCCTGGAAAGCTAGTGTAATTTATATAAATTGATAGAAAATTAGATAGTTGATGGAAATTCTTTTCCATTTTTATAACTCTTAGAGCAGTTTTCCCCCCCTAAATTCTTATTTGGAGGAAAAAATATATGATTATCTCTTCCCTTTCAGTTATAGTTATATTATAATTTCACTGCTTCTCTTGCACTGAGATTTATTTTTATTTTTAACTCATTTTGTTTATTGCTGCGGGGGGTGATACTGTATCCTTGTCTCTTACGATTGCCTATGTTTTTTTGGGGAAGTGAATGCCATCTGGTCAGTCAGTCCTAGATTAAGAGGATGATTTTAAATTGCTAAATGCCATACAAATGCAGAGTGATTGATAGTAGATTTTTGTGTGGTTATGAAATATTTTCTTTTAGAATAATATTCATTGAAGGACTTTATGCAACCCCTGCCATTTCAGTGTTGCTTTCTAGTAGAGCACGTAGTATCCCTCCTGTGCCCTCCACCCCCATATTTTGGCAGTTCCTTGCAGCTGGAAAAAGTGGGCATAACTTTTTGAAAATAAAGATACCCTTTAGGCTGTTTTTAAAGATTCCTGTGAGACTTTGTATCTTAGATAATTGGTGGTAAATTCTGTTTGGTTGCCAAACTGCGGGGATTTACAAAACAAGTTTCATCTCAGAGAAATGAAAACTAATTTGATGATATTCTATTAGATCCACCAATCCCTGAGGAATTGCCTCAAGTTCTCCCTCTTTTATGAAGCTTTTGAGGATTATTTCTTTCATCTCTTTCCTTGCTGACCTTATTTCCTGTGTCAGAATGATGGTAACAACAGTAAGTGTGCATATGGTAGACTTACTGATGTATAGCCCTGCATCTTGATAGTTGGTCGTTTTAAATATGGCGCCTTATTATTGTTAATATCTGTTAGTATTTTCTGTAATTCTCTTTTCCCTAGAGAGATTTTTATAAGCTCCCTCGGGCCAAGAACCACATTATAAATTTATCTTATATATCTAGCAATGTGCTAAAGAAATGGTTGGCTCTCAGCATTTCTCTTGAAATGGAAGTGTGTATAGACTGGAAGGTTTTGTCTCCCTCCCCCCACCCCAAACTTTATGGAGCATTTATTTATCCCTCAACACTCTATTTGTTTTCCATCAGCAAGAGACAATATTTTGTTTTAGAGATGTTTTGTGTAAAACCATGTGATCAATAGATCTCAGGAAACTGTTTGTGGACCATAGAAAAATCTTAGATTTTTGTGGCCCTTTGCCTATCACTGTGTTTTTTAAGAGTTGTGTCTGAATCACCCATGTGTCCCGATTCATTTTGCCATTTCATCTACTTCTCTTCCTCCTGTTTTTATTTAAGACTATAAAGTTATTTTAGTGTAACTGCTGCTGTCACCTTTGCCCTTAGCTAATCAAATAGTTTACCTTGAGGGAAGCATTTATCTCCCACTTTCATTATTATTATTTTGGTAGCTGTAAAGATATATATTTTATGTCTGCAGAAGGCTGTAACAGTGAAACGAGGTATTGATCTGCTGTATTTAGCAATTTCTTTCCACCTTGCCATCAATAGCGTGTCAGCATCTATCTGTACTGTGGTTGACCTCACAAATAGCTCTTTATGCTCCCATTGGATTCAAATGATATAGTATGCTGAAAACTAAATCAATGAATGATTATAAAGTTTTTAGTATTATTTCATGACCTGGAGGCAACTGGTACTCCTTGCACTGAACAGCTCAGTGTACAATGAATATGGTAAAATGAGTGTGTCTGGCTTTTGTTCGGGCGAGAGAAGGAAAGCAGGGCTCGTCCTTGGGTTAGCTCATACTTCTAAGCTGATGATCTCAAAGCACTTAGGCACTTCATTGAAGCATCTTGTCTTATGGAATTAGACACAGAGAAGAGGAGTTCTTCCACTGAGGTTTATTCTCTGCCCTCCACCACCATGAGCATGTAGCAATGTTTCTAAAATTATTTCAACAGTTAGCATACAGCTTTTTGGTTTCATTTGCAAAAGAAAGATGAAATTAGATGCTCTGTGGTCATATCACTGAGCGCCAGATAAAAAGTGTAATGTTGGGATGCCCCGGGTGGCTCGGTCGGTTAAGCATCTGCCTTCGGCTTAGGTGATGATCCCAGGATCCTGGTGTCCAGCCTCACATGAGGCTTCCTCCTGCTCTCCTCCCTGCTGTGCTCTCTCTCATTATCTCTGTCTCTCTCTCTCTCTCAAATAATAAATAAATAAAGTCTTAAAAAAGAGTCTAATCTTAAAAGGAGGGAGAAGAACCTTTGTCTCGGTCTAATGGGACCTGGAACAGCTACCGGGATGTAGTTGTTGAGGCCACATTCTCGATCCCAACTCCCACTGTGGAAATTCTGCTTATCTCCACTAAGCTGTGGAACAGTTGAAATGGCAGGAGTCACTGATTTGACTGAAATGAAATTTGGACTGAATTTAGCAACTTTTTTTTTTTTTTTTTTAAATTCTTGCTGAATATATTTGTGGGCGAATCTTTTAGGTAGTGCAATTTGGGATATATGGAAAGGTGGGGGGACAGTGATAGTGAATGGGGAAAGTGGAGCATAGTAGCTGTCCTCCTAATCTCTTGAGGTTATGAGTCAAATGTATTCCTCTCCAAGAAAACGCCTTTCTGGTGCATTCCCGTTGTGCATCAACCCAGGAGAAAGTTGGACAAGATATGTGGGTGAATTCATGCATCAGAGCATTCTTCAGACATTTCTTGAGTATCTACTATGTCCCGGGTTGGAGAGATTGGATGTGAAGGCTAGCTCTTCTTTTTGAATGTTCACGAAAAATTGTCCTGCTCAGCTTAATCTAATTAAAAATGAATGTGCCTTCCTGCCTTGTCTTATTCCTACCAACTGCCATTTTTTACCTCTGCCCCCTCCTGCAGATCGCCCCAGCTCCAAGATATTTTGAAGAGGGGAAATGAAGGAAGGGTTTTGTGACCACAGGCTGATGTCTAGCCAACTTCTCCTTCTATTTGTTATGTGCATGAAAGGATGTAGCAGGGACCCCTTCATGCAAAGTCATAGAAGAGGAAGGCCTGAGGAGGGAATTTAACGTAGCTCTTGGAATCTGAGGTTGATAGCACGGATTTAGGCTCTACACCCTCTTTTTTCCTGCAGTGTAGATCTTACTGATATTTTAATGATTTGAGGATTGGACATAACCATGTGACGTTTTTCTTGGGATTTGCCTTTCCTAAATTCTTGGCTTACTTTTGTTGCTTCTTATTGATCTGTGGCTAATTGATCAGCTAACCTGTTTTCAAAGGCATTTATATTTTTGTTCTGTATTATCTTGTAAGAATATGAGTGCCATCAGAGGACTGTAGGGATGTCTAAAGGAAACACTCTTTTATTTGTCCTGTATCAGTTCACATTAAGCTATGAGGTTTGCAACTCAGGTCTAAAATAAAAAGATTTGGGGAAGAAGTTCCCATATCTGAAATCAGTCGCTGTGGTTTTGTCCCCAAATATGTGTAAATATGAAGTAAGGAATTTTCCTCCTGAAATTATCCCTCAGGAAAGAGAAGTCATTTCATATTCACATTCTTATCAAGTCTCTTATGTAGCAGAGTGCTCGCTTAATTACTTTATTTTGAATGGTGTTGACTCAAGTGGTCGCCCCAATAGTATGTGAATGAGTACTTATGGCGGGCGGCACTTCTCTTCATCAGAACTACAAATAGTAATCTGGGCTTACACACCATAATTTCTGGCTTTGCTTGAGAATAGAAGGTTGATGTGTGCTCATACATTACTTAAAATAACTTGTGTTTGGTTTTCTGAATCTCTGTGTTAGAAACTGGCTGTGTTCTTGTTGCTATGGCATAGGGTAATTGGTTGACCTCACTCTGTACAGGCTTTAATGATGGGGTGTTTTGGCTTCGTTGCTTATAGTTGGTAGGTTATCTCCTCTCCCCAGGCTTATTTAAGGCAGGGCGGGTGATAGTGATCAGGGCTTAAAGAGTGACGTTAGTGCTGTAGTTGGTGTAGACCAACACTTTCATGTAGGGTTCATTTTCAGGTTCATTCCACTAAAGGCTGTCTCTGATGAGGGCCACTTATGGCTCTATTTGTGGATAGAAATTCTATTGTTGGTGAAGAGGGTATAAGAAGACCTGTCCAACTTAATTCTTAATCCTAGCCATTCACTTTTAGTGACAATCACATGGCTTCTAAATAAGATGAGACATTTCTCTTTACTCAGGAAAGATGAAATCTCTGTTAATATATATTCATACACACACCTGAGTGGGATCATACAATTCCATTACATAAAAAATAAGATTTCAAACTTAGAATTGTGGAAGGATGTATTTGTGTCCTATGTGAAACTGAATAATTTGCGAGCGATACTCTTGTAAAAAAAATCTAAAATGTATTGATAAATTCCTCTGTCGTTACAATTATATTGTGTTCATTCAAGGAAATCCTACACATATATAGTCTTATGCTCTCATAGTAATATGGTAATATTAAGATGAAAAGAGTCCTTTTTCAGGTTCTTTTCTTTTGTACACATTTGTGAACTTTTCTAGAAAACTGACACCGGGGTTCTTCTGTGCCATGTTGAACTATATACTTTATTAGAAACTCCCTAAAGAAGAATACATTATTTTTGCATTTTCTTTCCTTTTCTTGGGATCTGAGAATATGTATGGTTTGAGGCTACGTATGTGTCTAAAAGCATAGCGTGCTTAAAGCCGTGGCTGAAGAGTTAGGCTTACTGTATACTTTGCATGCATTTGTGATTTGCAATAGGGAAAAAAGTCAACTCAGAGACAGCTTGAATGGCATGCTGTCAGTTGGAGCTTCATGAATTGGCAATGGTCTCATTTAGGACCTTCAGATGTGTCTCTGCCTGGACAGAATGAGAACGTTTTGCATGTTCTGGAGGAGACAGCCACTCCTTGCTGCTTCACAGCAGGCAGTGGTGCATGACAGTTGCCCTTCATCGCCAGCTTCTTGGAGCTTAACCTCTGACCCTCCACTTAGTCGCTGTGCAGCGGTTGGAGCAGGTTGGAGATGTTGGTGAATGACGGGCATTGGCCTGCAACGTGCTTGTCATTATTGGACTGTCAGAAGGAGGCTGCCATTGGTTTCCATCAAGGCTTGAAGCCTCTGTGCAGCAGTCCATATTACTTAACTTCCAAGGCTGTCAACAGCGTGATCAAATGTGCATAAGAAATCCGAGTGCTGAGTATCACTTCAATCAGGAGATGGGAAGTTTTCCCTCTTCTTTTCTTTTCTCTCTCTCTCTCTCTTTTTTTATTTTTCTTTTGGTTAAACGTATTCAGATAGCTTCCACAGGGCCAAGAGGTTGAATCTGTTGCTGCAGTAAAAAAAAAAAAAAAAAAATCCTTGTCTCCTGTGGTCTGAGTTTCCGATAGCACAACACGCATCTGAGCCGCTCTGCCAGCTCAGCTCAGCACTGTCTTGCATATTCTGTCAGCTTTCGGCCATTGGTTTAAGGGACGAGACGCCATCCCAGTGGTACCTGGGGTTAGCCGACAAGATGAGACGTTTACTCTGGTCTTTGTGTGATGTTGTGAAGGGATGGAGGGGTGCGCTTACGTGATTTGTGAAGCATGAATTGAAATTTCAAATCAAGAACCAAGGACGGAGATATTGGTGGTGGGTGACAATGATCTCATTTAAGACTTTCTTTTTTTCTTCTCAGGGTAAAGAAGTCCAAACGCAGGGAGTTTAAGTGGCTGGGACTGAGTCTGAGCGCCTTGAGAGGTCAGTCTCAGGCGGTGTATTTCTTGGATATAGAAAAATTATGGCAGTGAAGGCCATCTCTAATAAATCTGAAACTCTGCATTAAAAGTTATCCCAAAGTGGAGAAGGATGAGGGAAAGCCCAACACTGTTCTTAAAGTATATGAAAGGTTCTGGTGACTAAATTTGGTTGGCTTCTAGTGTTGTTTAGTAGATGGGGGCAGGAGAGCAGAGGCCTGAATTTTAGTTTTCCTTCTGCCGTTTTCCAGCCATGTCACCTTGGGTAAGTCCATGAACACCTCATCCTCTGTGTCCTCAGACGATGTTAGTACCAGGAATACTAACGTTGGGCTGAGGAGGAAAGGAGAAAAGTCCTTGAAAAGTCCTCTAGGACCTCCACAGGTACTTCTTGATCTCTTTTTTATCTTTTTCTTAGCAGGAAAGACTTACCAAAGATTTATCATGGCACAGTCCTTGGCCAGGTGAATATTCTAGAACTAAAAGCAGTTGATCTTTGCATTTCTACTCCCCCACCCTCTGCCCCACCCAGTATCCTGATTTTAATGCAATAATATCCCATTTGAGACAAGCGCTTAAATCACAAATCTGAGCGGCCTTCTCCCTTCTCCCTTCTTCCTTCTCTCCTATTCACTCATTCATTCACTCAGTATTCACCAAATATTTTTTCAGCCCTTATTATGTGCCTGTCATAAGTTGTGGAATCTAGCCAGGAACCGGGCAGGCAGCACCTGTCTTCATGGAGCTCAAGTGCTGTAGGGAAAGACAGAAAATAAATAAGGAAACAAGTATCTATTTTGGTGGTTCTAAAGGCTATGAAGAAAAATAAAGCAGAATATGAGGGTGAGAGGCCTTTGGGTTGTCAGGAAAGAGCTGTCAGTGGAGGATTCTTCCCACAGACTGAACTGACTGAGGGAAGGAGCGAGAGGGTGCTGGGAAGATGTGGGGAGGGGCTTTCAGAAGAAGGAGGGCAGCTTCTCTCTCCTGCTTCTCATCCATTTGGTCACCAAGCCCTGGCCTCTGTCCTCATATCTCTCCTTCTTTCATCTCTTCATCTTCATGCCAGCCCTGTGTTCAGGCCTTAGGCCCTCACTCAGCCTGCTGTTTCCTTTCCATCAAGTTCTTTCTTGCCATCTTGAAAGGTATGAAGTAGCCATGTCACTCCGCTATTTAGAATTTGTCAGAGATGCGCTCCTGGCTGCATGTTAAAATTCAGACCCCTGGGCTTGCCAGATGAGGTTCCTCTTGTTTCCATCTCATTTATGATCCGACCCCTGCCCCAGCCCTCCTACCTCCTCCACCTCACACCTGATCCTCCCGCTGTGAGACAGTGCTGCCTGCGTGGAGACGCTAGCATTTGTGCTTTTAGAGACACCATTCTCTCCCTGACCCCCCCTTTTCCCATCTTACACCTAGGAAAGGAGAAAATGCAAGCATTTCCTCCAGTGCCACCTCCTCTGAGACTTCTCTGATTCCCCAACCATCAGTGTTTAATACACTTGTTGGCTTTTACCTCACTACACCGGTTTATTTGTTTGCTTGACTGTTTGGTGAGCACCTTGAAGACAAGGACTGGGTTTCCATTCATCTGTAGTTTTAGTACCTGACCTGGTGTCCACTGAAAATAGACACTCAGTAAACTGTCACCTATTGTGGAATAATCTGCAGAGATATTTAGAGACACATTTATCATGGAGTTTAACTATAATGAGAGTAGGCATGGGCCCTTGGAAGAGCTTGTCAAAGTATTCCATTATTTTTATTTTATTTTATTTAATTAATTAATTAATTAATTAATTAATTTAAAGATTCTATTTATTTATTTGACAGAGAGAAACACAGTGAGAGAGGGAACACAAGCAAGGGGAGTGAGAGAGGGAGAAGCATGCTTCCCGCCAAGCAGGCAGCCCGATGCAGGGCTCGATCCCGGGTCTCCAGGATCATGACCTGAGCCGAAGGCAGTTGCTTAACCGACTGAGCCACCCAGGCGCCCCATATATATATTTTATATATATATAAAAATATAAAAATATTATTAAAGAATTTATTTGACAGAGCGTGAACAGGGGGAGGGGCAAAGGGAGAGGGAGAACCTCAAGCCGACTCCGCACTGGGTGTGGAGCCCGACAAGGGGTCAGTTTCACAACCCTGAGATTGTGACTTGAGACGAAATCAAGAGAGGCTTAACCCACTGAGCCGCCGAGGTGCCCCTTAATGGGACTTCTTCCCTCAGGCCCACCTTAAGTAACTGATGTAGTTGTGAAAGGAAAAGGAGGGTGGAAGAGGAACACATTAGAAATAGTGTATCAACTTCCCACTAATTACAATAATGCCAGAATAGAGCATCTCCCAGCAAGTTAGTCTCAGATAAATTTATGTTGCTGTGTCTTCTGCCAAGGAAGATAGGACAGGATTACTTAGTATTCTGGTTCAGTAGGTTAATTTTACAGTTTGTCTATCAATCCATTCATATTTGTATTTTCTAGGTAATGCTATATAGAGTTAACATATTTTTTTACACTTTTTGTTATATTAGAAGCATTGGAGCACCAAAGCCCAGTAGAGGCCATCATATGGATATAGTAACTTATTTAACAGTTCTCTGCTGTTGAACATTTAGCTGACTTTGTTTTTATGAACACAAATCATACTGTGTTTAACAGTTTGTTTAGCCATCCTGAGTGTATATTTTATGTATTTTTTTAAATGAGTAAATTCCTAGAAAGAGAACAGTAAGGTCAAAAGATAGGACTATTTTTTAAGGCCCTTTAATGCATATTGTCTTAACACCTTTCAGAAAAGGTATATAAATCTTTGTCAAGATAGGTTGTAGAAAGTATATGGTTTTATAGTGTGTTTCTTAGATTACCTGCAAGTGAATTTGGGATCTCACTGGGGATTTTATTTGTTATTATTTTTTTAGAGGGGGGGGTGCAGAGGGAGAAGAGAGAGAGCAGATCTTAAGCTGACACAGGGTTTGATCTTACCACCCTGAGATCATGACACTGGGAATTTTATTATTTTTTAATTTTATTTTCAAGGTGTATTTATTTGAGAGAGAGAGTTAGAGGGAGAGCATGCACATAAGCAGAGGGAGGAGCAGAGGGAAAGGGAGAGAAGCAGACTCCCTGTTGAGCATGGAACCTGACACTGAGCTCCATCTCATGACCCTTCGATCATCAGATCATGACCTGAGCTGAAATCAGATGCTTAACCGACTGAGCCATCCAGGTACCCC
Organism: Spilogale gracilis; assembly: GCA_004023965.1. NCBI lineage: Eukaryota > Metazoa > Chordata > Mammalia > Carnivora > Mephitidae > Spilogale > Spilogale gracilis. The sequence goes on from PITA01000239.1 coordinate 181,435, forward strand.
TGACATTGGGGATTTTAAATGTAAGAGGTGATCTCCAGGAACTAATGGCTACCAAGAGGAGAAGAAAGAAGATAGTAGACGAAAGAAGGCAATGAAGACTGAAATCTCAAGTGTTGTCCTGAAATGGCAGAGTGGTGGGGAGGCTCACAGGTACACTTGCAACCTGGGCATTCCTTGGACTCTGCTGTGGGAGGGGGGTGGGCTGAGAAGAACTTGGCACCTTTTTGCATTTATACGTTTATACCTTTGGGTAAGATTTCTTTCAGATAGTGGTTTAAAACTTGAAAAGTTTGGGGCACCTGGATGGCTCAGTTGTTAAGTGTCTGCCTTCGGCTCAGGTCATGGTCCTGGAGTCCCAGGGTCGAGCCCCACGTCGGGCTCCCTGCTTAGTGGGAAGCCTGCCTCTCCCTCTCTCACTCCCCTTGCTTGTGTTTGTTCCCTCTCTCGCTGTGTTTCCCTCTGTCAAATAAATAAAATCTTAAAAAAAAAAAAAACTTAAAAAGTTTGAAAGCTACTGATGAGCAGATCTCTTAGTTCACTAGTACTATTTTCAGACTTGTGATTCAGAATGGACCTTGTTTCTGCCTCTCCTGTCTTCTTGAGAAGTCAGTGTTCTCACGTCTTGTCTTTTTTTTTTTTTTTTTTTTTAAAGATTTATTTATTTGAGAGAGAGAGTGAGAGCTCAGCAGGGGGAGAGGCAGAGGGAGAGGGAGAGAGAGAATCCATAAGCAGACTTCCGGCTGGGCCAGATGCCAGGCTGGATCCCAGGACCCTGAGATCATGACCTGAACCCAAACCAGGAGTCTCCGCCTAACCCACTGAGCCACCCAGGTGCCCCTCATTGTTACCTTCTTAAAGGAACCGTCCTGCTAGCCCCAAAGTGGGGAGGAGTGACCTCCTGAGCTAGCCATCTCTACGATCCCTGCAGTGCTTTCCGACTCTCCTGTTACCTGCTTGGGGTCTGTGTGGTTAAGGCGGTGTGGTGTCAAATCACTTTCTAGTTCCAGCTCTGCTACAGGGATTGTGACGTATCAGGTAGAGGTTCAGGCATCTTAAGGGCAGCCACTTCTTATCTTGCTTTTATTAGTATTGTTGTCAACATGCTCTAAAATGTGATGACCTACTCTCCTTTCTGATAAAGAGAAAATGACCTGCCTGGCATGGATGGAGAGAGGTGCCTGAGGCAGACTGCACTGTCCCCTCATAATAACAGCAGGTTAAAACACACACATGCGCACACACACACGCGCACAGAGCCGCAGATTTCTGTTTCTCCATGGAAATATTTGACGTTTTTGGCTCCTGATGAAATGTGCTGGATCCAGAGGAAGGGATGAATGAGTAAGGAGAAAAAGGAGTCTAGCTTCTTAACAGAGATTTGCAGACATGAAGGGACTTAAATCGCGACCCTGGAACAGTCTATTGGCAGAGCCTTAAGACCTGAAACCCTAGAGGGAGCCCCCCTTTTCAGCCTGTGTTTATTCTAATCTACATTTAGAGCTAAGATCTCCAACGCGGCTTGGCTGACTTCTCTAGAGGTGAACTAAACATAGGGCTACCTGTAGAGTTTATAGTCTCTGAGGAGATGCCAGTGTGGAAAATGAGAGAGATAATTACCTGCTCCCCAGTGAAGCAGTAGTTTCTTCTCAGTTAAATGTATTTACTTACATGCTTTTGAGGACAGAGTCTGAGCACTCTTGGAAAAAAATCCTAGCTATTTTGAGATTTTTTGGGTGTAACTTAAGCCTTTTTTTAGATAATAATTGTGTGGTTTCACCTGTCATCTTGAAATATAAATTATATAGAGCTACATGAAAAGAAAGTTCTATGTGACACCTCAGGTGCCTCAGAAAAAGGATTGAGTTTGTCTCTTGTCTGCCATGGCAACACTCTTGGAGTCATTATAAAGAATATTATATAAGGATTTCCTCTGCAATTAAAAAAACTTTTTTTTTTTTTTAAAAGATTTTATTTATTTGACAGACTAAGAGAGCACAAGCAGGGGGAGCAGCAGGCAGAGGAAAAAGGAGAAGCAGACTCCCCGCTGAGCAGGGAGCCTGATGCAGGCTCGATCCCAGGACCCTAAGATCATGACCTGAGCCGAAGGCAGCCGCTTAACCGACTGAGCCACCCAGGCGCCCCTCCTCTACAATTTTCAATAGCAAAACGTAACTTCCTTTAGCCAGAATAAAGGGTTTTATGTTAATGGAAGACCGATGGGCAAACAGGTAGAAAACCCCTACCAGGGCGCCTGGGTGACTCAGTTGGTTAAGCCTTCGGCTCAGGTCATGATTCCGGAGACCCGGGATCGAGTCCCACATCGGGCTCCCTGCTCAGCAGGAAACCTGCTTCTCCCTTCCTCCCCATGCTGTGTTCTCTCTCTGACTATGTTTCTCTCTGTCAAATAAATAAAATCTTAAAAAAAAAAAAAGAAAGAAAACCCCTAACAATAATGGTAATAAAACAACAAAAACCACACTAAAGCCACGTCATATAAGCACACAGATTCTACAAATTGAAGCTATTTTTTGGAAATTTGTTTGACTCCATCCTTTGAATCAACTCATGACAAAACCATTTTTCAAAAAGTGTACAGAATGGAAAAAAAAATTGCAAATTTTGTTGTAGTGGTATTACCTCTTGTTATAGTGGTTTTACCAGGTCAGATCCAGCAGGGAAATTCCTTGTCAGACCTCTGTGTACTCCTCCTTAAGATGTGATATTTTGTACTTGTTAACCTAATTTGCAAGTGGTAGAAAGGGTGGATAATACCTCAGTGTCAGTTTCTGGATTGCTGGTCTATTATTTAGCTTCTTATGAATAAGAGAAGCAATCTCTTATTTTTTAAAAGGGAGTAATCTGTATTCCTAGCACTGTTCATTCTGCTCTGCAGTGTTATGAACCCTTGGTACAAAATTTGAGAGGAATAGACATTCTTTGCTAATGTAGGGACTCTTTAATATTTCCAAAATGACAGTTCTCGTCTCCCAGAATAGAAGAGTATAGTGTTCACTTGATTGCAAATCCCAAAGGTCTACAGCTCATGTTGGGCAGCCAGTATGCCATTAGAGTGGATGTGCATTGAAGTATCCTCATGCATTTGCTTGGTAGGAGATTGAAAAGCCCTACAACATGAAACAATTCCCATTTATTTGTTTATTTAAATATTTTATTTATTTCTTTGTCAGAGAGAGCACAAGCAGGGGGAGCAGCAGGCAGAGGGAGAAGCAGACTCCCTGCCGAGCAGAGAGCCCCGTGCGGGGCTCTGTCCCAGGATCCTGGGTTCATGATGTGAGCCGAAGGCAGACATTTAGCTCACTGAGCCATCCAGGTGCTCCCAACAATTCCTATTCAACAATGGGTTAACCATGACTTTTTTCACAGCATAAGCTTCCTGAAAGAAGGAAGTTCTTCTGGAGCTTTGGCTTAATTGTTATAATCACAGACACGGGCTCTTTTGCTGCTCTGCCATTCTTACCACGTGGACTTTTTGGCCATTGGCTAGTGATCACAGGATGGTTGGAATAGGGCCAAATGTGGTGTCCTTTTGTAGCTGTGTGCAAGGCAGGAGGAAGAGGGTGGGAAGGTACAATATTAGGATTGATAAGGAAAATATGTATTTGGTCATTTCTCATAGATATTTGGTCTTCATCCCATACTCTCAGCTCACAGCTCCCTAAATTCTTGGGATTTCCTACATGGGTGGCCTGACCAAGGTGTTTTTTGGTAATATTAATCAGGTGACCTTTGGAGAGCACCTAAGGTGGGATTGAGCCTAAGGTTAGAGGGTTGGAACTTCAGTCCCATTGTCCTGTACCTGCAGGGAGGGCAGAGGGGTTTTAGAGATGGAGTTCAGTGAGCAGTGGCCAATTGCTGATTGTTAATGCCCACGTAAGGAAGCCTCCATGACCCCACTCCCCCTAATCAGAGAGCTTTGGGTTGGGGAACACAAGAGGATTTGGGGTGAGTGGCGTACCTGGAGGGAATGTGGAAGCTCCAAGCCCCTTTCCCTCTGCCTTCCCCTTTGGGACTCTCCCATCAGGCTGTTCCTGAGTTATGTCCTTTTACAATAAGCCTATCATCTAGTAGGTAAACTGTTTCTGGGTTCTCTGAGAAAATTAATTGAACCTGAGGTGGAGGTCATGGGGTCCTCTGATTTATAGCTAGTTGGTCAGAAGTACAGGTAACAGGGGCGCCTGGGTGGCTCAGTCGTTAAGAGTCTGCCTTCAGCTCAGGTCATGATCCCAGAGTCCCAGGATTGAGCCCCGTGTCTGGGCTCCCTGCTCGGTGGGAAGCCGGCTTCTTCCTCTCTCACTCTCCCAGCTTGTGTTCCCTCTCTAGCTGTGTTTTTCTCTGTCAAATAAATAAAATCTTAAAAAAAAAAAAAAAAAAGTACAGGTAACAGCCTGGACTGTGACTGGTGTGGGAGCCTCCAGTTTGTGGCCGGTTGATCAGAGACACACACAAGCAGTAATAACTTGGGCTTGTGATTGACATCAGAAGTGCGGGGGCAGACTTGTAGGATTGGACCCTTATCCTGTGGGATCTGAAGTGCTTTGTAGGTGGACAGTGTCAGAATTGAGATAAATTCTCAGGCACCCTGCTGGTGTCCAGAAAATTCTTTGGTGCTGTGTAGGATTCCCTCCTGCCTTTGGAACTGGAGTCAGAACCAAAATAGAAGAAGATAGAGAGTTTTATATTAGGAGACTCTTTCCCACAGGCCTCCTAGTGGACTTGGCATTATGTCCTGTTGGCCAGGTCTGGGTTACCTCGTCATTCCTGGTTTCACGAAAGCCCAGGCATCTAATATCTGGCAAAAGGGAATGAGATTTCTGTGTGTCATAGTCTGAATGTTTGTGTCCCTTCACATTTGTGTGTTGAGTCCTAATCCCCAGTGTGATGGTATTTGGGGGTGGGGTTTTGGGGGAGGTAATTAGGGTTAGATGGGGTCCTGAGGATGGGGCCATCAAGATGGGATTAATGCCCTTAAGAGATGTCACAACGCCCCATCCCCCACCGTGGACACAGAGGTCTTGTGAACATGTAGTGAGATGGGGCTGCCTCACAGTGAGACTCACCTTGTCAGCACCCTGATGGACTTCCCAGCTCCCACAACTCTGAGAAATAAGTTCTGTTACACCATCCAGGCTGTGGTGTATTTTTATGACATCTGAGCTAAGAAGCCTTACCTGGCTTCGAGTGTTCGTGATCCATTCTGTGGAATTGTGTTCCTTGCTGCCCTGCTCACAGGGACAGAGAAGAAAGAGGTGGCCAGCAGGCAGTGAGTGGTTTCTGCCACGTTCAATTAATGTATGACTGCAAAGGGGACTTTTATCTTTTGTTCTAGAATAGCCAAGGAATGTGGCCTTTGTTAACCATATAATGCATCCTTTTAACACAAATACGTATAAAACCAGGATTAGAACTTGAAATCATTCACGTAACACATTTCACTAACACTTCAGTGTTCCAGGTTGTTGCTTGAAGCTGAGGATGTTGCACTGAATAAGATGGACAGTCCCTGAACCCGTAGGGCTTAGAGACAGGTTGGATGGAGAGATTAAGAAAGAGATGCTTGTAGAACAGTGGCGTAAATGCTTAGAGCGGAGGGAACACAGTTATCTGTGCCGTAAATGAGTGGATGTCAGCTGACACTGATGTGGGCATCAGGGAAGGCCTCCTGGAGGAGGTCACATCCTCTCCCATGTCCTGAAGCAGGACTTCATTCATGCATTGACTACCCTATATTCTCGAAAAGGCAAGGCAAAACCGATGCCATAGTGGAGACGCCATAGTGGAGATAGCCAGCGCTGATGAGACATGTGCACTTTCTCTCACTTGCTATACACATTACTCCTGGGCAATGAATCTCATCATTTCTGTTTTAGGTGAAGAACGTGGAGACCAGAAGGTTAAATAATGCACTCGGAGGTCTGCAGCTGGTAGCTGGTGGAGCTGGGTCTGAACGTGGGCCATCTGGCTGTCTGGCTCCCGAGTCCGCGGTATGGGAGAAAAAGTCAGCTGGACTCCTTTGTATTCCGTGGTCTGGGACAAGCCCAGTCAGCCTCCTAGCTTAGTGTCCTCGAAGCACTCTGCTGGCAGTGGAAAATTTCTGCCCATACCCAAGTCGGTATGGATTCCTTTCTGGAAGCCTTGGGATCATCCGTTCTGTGCCCATTTGTCTTTAGCCACGCACCGGTCTCTCAGCCTGTGAGCAGCTCCTACATCTCCCTCCTCCTCATTCCTACTGCCTCCACGGATCATCTCAAAACACCTCCTTCCAGAAAAATTGCAACAGCCTCCCCACTGGTTTTCTCACCCCTCTTACTCTCTTCTCTTCTCCCCTAGCCTCCACTCTATTTGTCGATCCATCTCTGCTTAGCTAACAGAATGGTTTTTCTCATTACCGACTGGTCTTAGTTCATTGTAGGTCTTAGTTAAATGCATTCCCATTGCCCATAGTCTCAAGTGCCACAGGTGCACAGGTGTCCTTTTATTCCCAGGCCCCTTCCTAACTTCCCTCCCCTTCCCAGCTCTGCCCTGCCTTTCCTCCCCATTCCAGGTCCCTCTGTTTACTCTTTATTTGGTCAGAGACCCTCCTTCAACTTCAACTTCAACTTCACTTTGTTCCTCCAACCCTCTGTCCTCCTCTGTCTCTCCAGTTCATCTGTGGGCAAGTCTAGCTCTTCCTTGAGATTTAGATCTGAAGTTTCCACCTCTGCAAATTCTTTCTGTCATTGTGCCTATTCATCAGTTTACTTTACGCTCAGCGTACTTCATTTCTCTCTTTGGGGGCGAGCCCTCAGTGTGTTTCTGCAGAGCACAGTGTAGTGTTGGAAGGACGGTTGCGATCTGTATCTTTAGTTTCTCATGATGGACACATCTTACCGATTTCTCTGTGTGGGAGATTCATATGCAGGCGTGGGCACACACACACCCACTCACGCATGTGTGTGTGTGTACGTTGGTGCTCGTTGTTACCCAGCACCAACTGGAACCTTCATTTGTTTTGCCTGTGTGGTCCCCTCTAGGGAAACATATATTGGTTCTGCCAGACTGACGTTATGAGGAAAGAATGTGTATTCAGTGATGTCTACAGTTTTGCATGTACTTTTTCTGACGATTTTTTTCACCACATTAATAACATGCTAGAAATCATCACATCTTATGGAGGGATTAGAATGGGAGATAACAGCTCTCACCTTTATTCCTCCCCAGTTTCCCCACTTAGAGATGACCAGTCTTTCTTTTATTAAAGTATACAATTCATTTTTTAAAAAAACTCATCCATGGGGTTGGGGTGCCATCACCATTGAAATCTAATTTTAGAACATTTTCATTTCTAAAAAAATTCCCTTATACTCATCAGTTCTAATTCCCCATTCACTTCTCTCAGCCAACACTCCCAGCCCTAAGCAATTGCGAATCTACTGTCTTTGTTTATAGATTTGCCAATTAGAGACGTTTTATATAAATGGAATCATTTAATATGTGGCCTTTTGTAACTGGCTTCTTTCACTTAGCATGATCTATATGTTTTCAGGGTTCATCTGTGTTGTAGAATGTATAAATACTTTTTATGGACGAATAATCTTCCATGGTGTGGCTGTACCACAGTTTATCCATTCATTGCTTGATGAACATTCTGGCTCTTCTGGATGATGGTGCTATAAACATTTGTGAATGAGTCTCTTTATAGAGATGTTTTCATTTCTCTTGGCCATATGTGTTAGGAGTAGAATGGCTGAATCTTGTTTATTTATGAGAGAGTGGTAGGGGGTGAGGGAGAGAGAGAATCCCAAGCAGATTCCTCACTGAGCATGGAGTCAGATGCTGGGCTTGATCTCACGACCTTGAGATCATGACCTGAGCCGAAACCAAGAGTCGGATGCTCAACCAACCGAGCCACCCAGGTGCTCCTGTATGTTTAACTTTTTGAGGAACTGCTAGACTGTTTTCCAGGGCAACTGTACTGTAACACCTCCCTTCTAGTAATGTGAAAAGGGTTCCAGTTTCTTCACATTCTTGCCGACACTTGTTCTTGTCCATCCTTTTATTCTCATTTAGTTCTCATCGTTCTATGAGCTAGCCAAAGAAAAATATTCTCTTATTTTCTGGATGAAGACTTCAGGTCGACGGACAGAGGAATGAGATGCCTAGTATGTGTGTGAATAGAGGGGGAGAAGAGGCATGAGTAGTTCAAAACAACAGATGATCCAGAAATAATAAAAAAGTTTTTCAGTCAGATATTTAGAGATTATGTTTCCATCCCTACCTTTTTGTTAAAGTGTGATTGTGGGTTTTTTGCTTGCACGTTTTAAAAAATTGAGTTCTAATTCATTCGTAACGTGAAATTAACAATTTTATGGGATGACAGGTCTTGTTCATGGGTATTTGTAATACTTAAATATAAAAATATTTAATCTTAAAAATCTTGAAAATATTTGCATATGTTTAAAAATTCTTTTTTTGTTGTTTATTAAAAAAAAGAGGGAGAAATGCAAATTTGCTCTCAAAAGAACCATTGTAGATATACAGAATGAACAAGAATATGAAGACCAGAAGGCAAACCAAAGTCGCTTGTTTTGAAGTAATTAAGATAATTGGGTTGCCTTTCTCCCATCCTTGAGATACAGTCTTTTCAAAATTAGATCTGCCTGCCTCGTATTCTGACATGAATATTTAGCAGTGTCATCTCTAACCTTAGGATCACACAGTAAATGTTAACAAGAAACACCAGAACTTGTGTTTTTCCTGTCTTACTGTTTTTCTACAGGAATGGTGACAGCTAAAATGGCTTTATGACATTGTGCCTACAAAACCGAATGTTACATGTGTAGCTACCTGGGTAGGTGTAGAGCGTATTTTTTTAAGAGCTGGACATACTGACTGGATGTCATCAGTTACATCTGTTTTGTAATCTTGAAGAATTTTACATATCATTTGACAAAAATTGCAAATAAGGATTTTACAGTAAATTCTGTTTCCATGTTCTGTTTCTGAGAAGTGAATGGAATATATTCTGAAAATGGAGAACCTCTCATGTAAACACAGGTGTTCATTTTTTTGTGTGTGTGCTTATTATTCAGGTTTTTTGTGTTTATTTCTACTCATTGTGGTGCAGGGTTTTTTTTTTTTTTTGTGAGGAAATGTGCACATTTCACTTTAGATTTTTTTTTTTCTCATTCTGTTTCAATTCTCCCATCTCCTATTGCTTGTCTTCAAATAGAGGCATGGTTTCTGTCCACTTTGGAGAATCAAGAGGGTCACTGAGAATGTCACCTGTGGCTCAGCTGACAGCTTTTATTGCTGATCTGGTGGTTTTGAGGTCTGTCAGTTTTTCAGTGCGTTTTAGAGTCCCCGTGTCTCCCAAGACTCTTTTCCTCCTTCCCCTGCCCACCTCAACCTGAACAAAATGGCCCTGTGTATTCTGATTATAAAATAACTAATACATACAGTCATCCCTACGGTGCTGAAAGGTTTCCAGATGAAAGTGAAAGTCACCCTTAGTCTTGCCGACGAACAGAAGCGCTGTGAAGGTTTTGGCCTGTGATGTGGCCTTCGTCAGCTGTGGCCTGTGGGCCAAATCGGGCCTGCCACCTGTTTTCATAGGGCCCAAGAGCTAAGGGTGGTGTTTGCATTTTTGAATAGTTGAAACAAAGGAGAATAATGTTTTGTGACATGTAAAAATAATCTGAAATCTAAGCTTGATTTTCTGTAAAGGAAGTCTTACTGCAATACAGCTGAGCTCACTCACTGCCGTATTGTACACGCCCGTTTTCATGCTGAGATGGGGGAGATGAGGAGCTGTGCCAGACCAATGGCCTCCAAAGCCCGAGGTAGTTACTCTCTGGTCCTTTACAGGAAAAAAAATTTGCTGATGCCTAGTCTGTAACCTTTAAGACTTTTCTCTCTGTGCATTTATGCGAAGATGTTGCGTGCGTGTTTTTTAAACAATGGAGTCATCCCGTGTGCTTTTGTAATCCATCCTATTTTATGGAGTATCATATTTAGCAGTAACTTCTGTTAAGCTTTGGGGGGCACTTGGGTGTTTCACTTGGTTAAGTATCTGCCTTTGGCTCAGTTCGTGATCCCAGGGTCTAGGATCGACCCCCGCGTCAGGGGTTGTGTGTGTGTGGGGGGGGGGGGGGTTCCTGCTCAGTGGGGAGTCTGCTTCTTCATGCTCTCTCTCTCTTTTTCTCTCTATTTAAAAAAAAATCTTTTTTTAAGTTCTTTTTGTTTTTTCCACTTAATTGAAATCTGAGAACCATTACTTTTCTTTTAATGTTTGTGTTAAATAAACCCATCAGATGTTACCTGGAAACAGTGGTAATAATAGTGATTAATTCTATCACTTAGAATTGATTTTAATTGTTAATGATTAAAGATTAAATGATTTAATCATTTATTAATGATTAAATTAATCATTCATGAGCTACGTAGTGGTGAAGCTGCCCAAGAAGGTCACGAGGAGCCAGGATCTTGCTAGTGTCCTGGTTTGCCATTCTCAGCAGATGATTTTACTGAAAGACGGCGAATGGACTCTGTCATTGCTGTGTGACAAATTGCCACAGAACTTCAGGACTTGAAATAGCAAATATTTATTATCTTACATCTTCTGTGGATCATCAGTCCAGGTAGAGCTCAGGAGGGTGCCTCTGGCTCCGTCGGGGTCCTCCTAAGGCTGCATTCAAGCAAGACTCAAGTTGAGTAGGAGAGGATCACTTTCCAAGCTCACTCTTGTGACGGTTGGCTGGAGGCGACATCAGTTCCCTGTGGCATGGGTCTCTCTGTGGGTCAGTTTCCAAAGTGGCAGCTTCTCCCATATTGTTTCTGAGTGAGAGAGAAGCAGACAGGAACTTACGGTCTTTTTGTAACCTAACCTTAACAGTAAGATTTCATTACTTCTGTAGTATTCTGTTCATTAGAAGTGAGCCACTAGGCTCAGCCTATTCTCAGGAGGAAGAATTACATGAGGGTCTGAATACCAGGAAGCAGGGATTAGTGGGGGCTATCCTAGGGGCTGCTTACATCAATTGACATCAAGTTTCATTGAAAGGTGGTGGATAGGGGTGCTCTGTGGCTCAGTGTCTGCCTTCAGCTCAGGTCATGATCCTGGGGTCCTGTGTTGGAGGTGTGTGTGGGGCCCTGCTTAGTGGGGTGTCTGCTTCTCCCTCTCTGTCTGCCCGTCCCCCTTCTTGTGCTCTCTCGTGCTCTTTCTTTCTCTGTAAATAAATAAAATCTTTAAGGAAAAAAATGGTGGTGGATAGACCCACAGGCCTTGGTCTGAGGTCCTTGCAGGAAGAGGAGGGGAGAAAGCCTTGTTTTTGTTTTCGTTTTAAGGAAAACAACAATAAACTTGCATTTGTATTTCATCAGGTAGAATTATGCCACGTGACTACCTAGTCACAAGGAGGTCTGGGAAAGCAAGCTTTTAGGGTGGACTCACTGTGGCCCAGGTCACGATCAGGATTTTGTTGAGAGGAGCAGTTGTCAATATAGACACGGGGTGGGCAACAGAGGGTATCTACTATACCCACCATCTAAGGAGGTTGTCAGCGTTCAGTGGTAACAACCCCACGCACGTCTGGTTTATAATGTGCACTCAGTTAAACAGTAGCTATGCTTATTGGTATTACTTGTAAGTTACATAAAGTAGTGTTGGAAGTTGGCTTGTTCATACAACAGGTTCTGTTGCATTGATACTGAAAGAGATCACACAGAAAGAAGAGACATTTATTGAGTACTTGGTATGTGCCAGGCATTTTATTCAAAGGCTTGCTGATTTAATCCTCATAATAAACCTGTGAAGTAGAATTATCTGCCCCATTTTACAGATGAGGAAACCAAGGCCCCATAATGTTGAGTGGATCCTTGAAGGAGCACATCCCTCTGGTGTGCTTTGAATGGGTTATAGATTGCAATGATCTGTAGCTGAGCTCTTAGCTCCTGGAGTGAGCAGATGGGGACTGGGACAGCTGGATCCTCTGGGCGCTGTCCTTCTGCAGCCTCAGCAGCCTCTTCTAGGTATTCCACGGTGCCTTGCAAATACAGCTTTTTTTACCTGCTTCATGAGGTGAAACAGGCTTGAGGGTATTGCTCTTTTGGCGAGGAGGTACCAGAGCTGGAATTACTTACAAGTAATACCAATAAGCATAGCTACTGTTTAACTGAGTGCACATTATAAACCAGACGAGCGTGGGGTTGTTACCACTGAACGCTGACAACCTCCTTAGTATAGGTCCAGAAGCCTGCCTTCTTTCCACCACTGGGCCTTTTCCTATCTATGGAAGTAGTGACTCTAAGTTAGGCTGAATTAGGAGTTAAAATCCAGCTTCATTGAATACATAAAGTATTGTATTCTTTTATATTTAACCTGCCTCTCCTCTAATACTTCTGTTTCTTTCTCTCTTATTTTTAGTATGTATATATTATATATATATATCAGATGCTTGAAAGGGGGTTTAAAAAGAGATGAAGGTCTAAGATTATAGAGTTATTTAAGTTAATGTTATTTGCTGTTTCACTGTTGTCTGAATGGAAACTTAACTTGGCCACTAGGTGTCTCCTCTTGGTTCTCTTCTTTCTCCTGTGTCACACTACTAGAAGGAACCTAAAAAGAATGTAAAGATTAGGCAACACAGGGTTGAAAAGTGAATGGGACCCGGACTCTGATGATTCCAGCTGCCTTTTTTGACTTTTATACTCTGCCTCTGTTCCTCCTTGCCCGTGGGCTGATATTGAAGTCATAGATCAATTCTCTGGAAACGTTAGATGAGTCTTTGATACCTCCTACTCATTTCTAAAAAGTGTTGTAAAGTGGGCCGAAAGAACTTCTGTGCTCTAGATCTAGACATGCTAAGTAGTAAAATAATTGTAATGTGTTTGATGAGTAATTGGGGACAATATTAACAATTTATTTTCATGGGAATAGTTGTATCTAGTGGGCAACTAAGATTGTATTTTCAATATTATTTTCCCTGTTCTTTCATAGAGTAATGCTGGCTGCTATCTACATGTGTTACCTCCTGTATTTCTTGCAGGAGCCCTACATCTTTGCCATTCTTCCCCTAATTTTAGAGATGAAGAAATTGAGATGTAGAGATTGGTTAATTTCGCTTCAAGTTTAATAGAGCTTGTTTGCTTTCGGATTTTTGTCCCCTCCATTTGGAAGTTGTTCATTCATTATAGTGGTGGGAATAGTCCTAAAATTTAAGTCAATAAAATTTTAAATTTCCCAAGAAATAATTCAGCCAAAAACACTTTTGGAAACATGGTTTGCTTGTGAGCACACAACTCCGTTTTCCGCAAGTTGCCATGCAGAAGTGAGCAGTGCGCTCTGGATATGGGCTCCCTTCAGGAAGGCTACAGGCTCTTCGCAGAATTACAAATTGTGTACACTCAGGGATCACTTCCTTTCACTTGCCTACAAATGCAGCTCCCATTATCATAGACACAGCAGGGCATGTGACAGCTCAGGTCAGACCCCGTGCTTCATAGAATAGAACATTCTTCTTATTCAATTAGGACACACTAAAAAGATGGAAATGCAGCTGGGCCTAGGGTTTTCTGAGACTGCCGGCTGATGTGCTCTCTTTTACCTGAATTTCGATTCTGCATTAATTTCTGGATTTCTCCAATTGTCTTAAAAAAATCAGCTCATGCTAGATTTTCTTTAGTCTCGAATAATTTAATTGTGCTTAGTATTGCTCCGGTTGACTCCCCAGTTGTGGTGGTGATTTCTGCAGACCACAGGAAAATGTATAACAAATGTGAGATGAGAGAACGTTGTCAGGCAGGTAGCATTTTCTCTGGGAAGTCGGAGCCGGGAGTGGGAGCGGTCCCCAGCGCTAACAGGCACACCCCCAAGATTTGCCTCCAACACTGTCACTTCTCTCTCTTTGTTCCCCTTCCCGACTCGCTTTCTGCCAGGGATTTGTGACATGTTTCGTAGCAGATCAAATGAGCCCCTGACACCTGATTGCCGAGTGCTTCTTGTTTACAGTTGCTTTCCAAGGACACCTAGACAAGATGGAAGGCTTAACGCGCAGTAATTAAATTTGCATCTGCTCTGTGACAGGACTCAAAGGAGTTTCTTCCCCCTCCACATATGAATCTCATTGTAGAGCTCCTACTGGCTTTGACCATGCAACATCTAAAATGGCAAGATGTGGACAGGTAAACAAACATTGGTTCAGTCTACTGCCTGTCATTATAATGATGAATATGAAATAAGATCGCTGATCTCCCTTTCGTACTTGACTTTCTACTCTTCACCTACTTGCGTAGCCAGATTTATAACTGGTCTTAAATTTAAGAACTGTAGCTTGGAGGTGATTTTTTTTTGCTTTTTAATCTTTTTAAAGGAAAACAAACATTGCTGAACAATCTGGATTGGTTTAACACCCTTTGGATTGTACATTTCTCACAAATGCTAATGAATAATTCAGTAAAGCCAAACACAATCTGCTGGTGGTATCCAGCGTTATTCACACTTGCTAATGAATAATTCCCTTTGGCTTTTATAGAGCAGCTCTAAGGAGTGACTTCTGAGACTCAGATGGGTTATTATTGGGCTATTTGTCAGTGTCCTTGGGGCATTGTGAGCCAAAGTCCAACTTGGCTATCCACTCCACATCCCCTCTCTGATTCTTCTGGGAAACACGCGGCTCTTTCTGTCTCAGCCTTTTAGTGCTGAAATGTCGCGACGAGAGAGGCGATGCTCTAACAGGATTCAGCCCCGCTATAATTTCATTGAGTCACCTCCTTCATTGTTTCATTCAAATAAAGAAGTATTTATTGAGCACCTGATGAGGTGCAGACTACTGAGCGTGTGATGTTGTGTATGTTCCAAAGTAAAGAGAGATTTTATGCGGTAAATCCTGGAAGAGATGGGGCGTTGTTGGAGAGGCATGGGGTCCTGGAGGAAGGTGCTCAGGGTCTTTTTGTCAAAGTGATCAGTTGCCGTTTTCTTATTAGTTCCTCAGGTATGCATTTCAACGCACATTTGCTATTGATGGTGTCGTAGGAGGGTTATGTTGCTTTGGATAAGCCTAAAAATTGATTAATCTTGGAACTGCTTTCAGGATAAGCCCAGAGACAGCTGGGTAATAAGTCTTGTTCGTTTCTGCTGTACTGGAAGCAGGAATGTTGTATGACCTGGTTTTACTAGCCTGGAGAGTCTAAGGGTGGTGAATGTGGATTTTTTTATGCCTGAGTGGTCTATAGACCGTACCTTTGCAATCAGACTGCGTAATGTAGAACTGTGATATCAGTGAGGCACATCTAGCCATTGTGAGGTTATCCCTGGCATCCTGTGTAGCTTTTTTTGTTCAACTCCTGGTTTTCCCCTCTTCTTTCTGAGCACACTGGAAGATTATAACTACAGGCTTTCATGTAGTTAGGTGGGATCCTGCCATTCCTTCAGACCAATGAAAGGTAAGAGGAAGTGGCAGGTGTCATTTCCGGTCCAGGCATTTAAGAGCTGGTGTGACACTTGCAGACATTCATTTTCTCTGCCTCAGTGACCTTGGGGGCTATGTGTTCTAGGTTGTGGGATCTACATTAGGCGGGGTCTATGAATGACTGTGTGGAGTAGAGCTCAATCCCTCCCTCACTGGCCCAGATTGGACACAGAACTTGAGTGGTAGGAACATTTGTTGCATCAGGCCCCTGAGATTTGGGAGTTTATTCACAATGCAGCCTAGACTTTTTTTTTTTTTTTTTTTTTTTTTTCCATCCAGAGGGATTGGTGCAGGGAGAGCTGTGTGTATGAGTGTGTGTATGTGTGTGTTATCCAGGGTCTGGTATTCTGCAAGATTTCAGCCAGCTTTGTGGAATGTAGTTTTAATTGGGAATCGAAGGGTAGATGTAATTTAGGGACAGAAGAAGTTTACCTGATGGATGACCAAGGAATCTGTGGGAGAAGAAACTTTGATATAAACAGAGTCATGGAAATAAGAGAACAATTAGTATGAAAAACCAGGGTTACAGCTATCGTAATTCATGTAATTCAATATTAATGAATTTTAAATTGTGTCTAGCATGTTTAGTTAGTAAGATTATAAACCTGTAATTTTTCTCTTTGCTTATAATTTGTACCAGAGGCTGGCCCTTGAGCTAAGAAAGGTTTTTACATTTTTAATAGAGCAAAGAAGACAAGAGGAAGGAGGATACTCAGTAGGGGCCACACGTGGCCTCCAAAGCCTAACGTATTTACTGTATGAATGGTCTTTTACAGGAAATGTTCGCTGACTGCTGGTTTAAAATCTCCACACACTGTTATCAAAAAGTATCACGTTCACTAAAATATGAGCCCCTCAAGAACCAGAAGGCCAGGGGTTTATTAGTCTGTGTGTCTTTCTGCCCAACATGGTGCATGGCAACACTGCGCAAGCTCAGAATAAGTTAGTCGATTAATTTCACAAAGAACACGGGAGATAAGACATTTTAGAGGGTGAGAGCTGGTAGGCAGTTATGGAAAGCCGTAGGTTTGAAGAAATAGAAGTTTTCCTCTGTTCTCTTTGCTTGTGACAGTTTTAGATTTTTTTTTTTTGACCTAATGTGTATGGACGTTTATTTCATTTTACATTCATTTTCAAATAGATGGCCTGTCTTGAAAGGTTTTAAAGGTATTGACTTGTACTCTGGCCTCACAGTATTATTAGAGTCTTGTAAATCTATTCGTTGTCCAAGTTTTTTTCTCTCTCTAGGTGCGCCCCCCACCCCACAACACCCAGTTCTATCTCCCTTCCTCCCTCCCTTCTTTTCTTCCCTTCTCTCTTTTTCTCTCTTTCTCTTCCTCCCTCCCTCCCTCTCATTCTTTCCCTCTCTTTTCTCCCTCTCCCTCCCTCCCTCCCTTCTTTCCTCTCTCTCTCCCTCCCCCCCCTTTTTTTGATAATTTTCATGCAAGTCTCTATGGGTTCACTCATTGATTCATTTGCTCACTCATAGACCCATACCCATGGGAAATGAAGGTGTGTCCATGCAAAAGCTTTTACACAAATGGTAGTAGTAGCATTGTTATTATAGCCCCAAATAGAAACAACCTCAAATGTCCATCAATTGATGACTGGATCGATCAACAAAATGTTATCTATCCCTATCATGAAATATTATTGTGTAGTAAAAAGGCAGGAAGTAGTGATATGTGCTGTAGCATTGATAAACCTTGAAAACGTTTTGTATCTGGCTAAGTGAAAGCCAGATACAAAAGCCTATATATTGTGTGGTTCCACTTATGTAAAGGGTATATAATAGACAAATCCATAGACACAGAAAGCAGATTAGTGATTGTCTGGGGCTGGGAGTGGGACGGGGCAGGGGAATTGGGAGTGACTGTTGGTGGGGGCGGGGGTTCGTTTTTTAAGATCATGGTGAAGTTCTAACCTTGGATGGTGGTGATTGTTGCAAAACTGTCATTGTACTAAAAACCATTGAAGTGTATACTCTAAATGGATGAATTTTATGTTATGTGAATTATATCTCAATAAAGATATTAAAAATAATTATGTAATGGATTGCTTAATTTTTGGTTATGCTGCTGTTTATACAGTCTCTTATTTAAGTAGCAGTTAGGGTTTGAATCTCTTCTATGGTCCCTTGTTGAATTAAAGTTTCCTGGAAACAAAACTTGATTTATTTTCAAATCCCCTTTGACCCAGCTATTTTACATGAATTTATTCCACCTTCTATACTGGCACATGTGCACAAAGATATGCGCACAAGAATATTCACTGTGGCATTATTTGTAGTGGCAAAAGAAGCAATCTAAATATCCATCACAAGGGACATGTTAAAATATCAAGGAAGGTGTAGCTGGTGAACTGCTCTAGTCCCAGTAAGAAGAGACAGTTCTATATGTGCCATTAAGAAACCATCTTCAAGATCCTGAAACCAAGATGCAGACTACTTTTTTCTATTTATATAAAATACTTGCATAAAGATATCTCTAGAAAGATGCAATAGTAGTTACCTTTTTAGGAGGCAAAGGGTAACTCAGGGAATACGACAGTGACAGTCTTTTGCAGGGTTAGACGTTTTTAATACACTTTTCTTTCCATAGCAGTGTTATTCATCTAGTGAAAACATGGAAACAGTGCAAATGTCCCTCAACTGATAAATGGGTAAACAGAGTCTGGTCTCTCCATACATGCACGGAAGTAGAATAGCTGTGTCAAAGGGGATCTGAATATAAGTCAGTTTTGTTTTTGGGAATTTTAACTCAAGAAGGTAGTATTTGAGTATCATTAAAAAAAACGTTTAGGAGCACCTGGGTGGCTCAGTTGTTTGAGTGTCCGACTCTTGGTTTTGGCTCAGGTCATGATCTCAGGGTCATGAGATTGAGATCTAGCCCTGTGTTGGACTCCATGCTCAACAAGGAGGCTTCTTGAAGATTCTCTTCCTCTGCCCTTACCCCTCCTAAAATAAATAAATCTTAAAAACAATTTTTTAAAAGTTGATTTCTGTACTATAGCTTAGTGACCAGTCTTCCATATGTTTGTGCGTACTCCTTTTTAATCCGTGTGGAATAATTCGAAGACTCATCCCCCATCAAGCTCCCCCCACCCCAACCACTAATGATGGAGCAATTGTGTGGTTCCACAGTAATTTTAACACTGTCTTCTACCCCAGCTGTGTGGCAGCAGTCTATCTGCAGGGTGGGAATGTGGCTTGCAAGGGACAGTATCACATTGCCCACAATTATTTTAATGTCTCCTGTGAAATGATAAATGAAGTTTATAGTTATAATAAACATAAACCCTTTTCCCCCAAGGTATAAAGTGTTTGCAAGTAAAATTCACATAGTGAAATGTATTGCTGCTGCTTCATTTTTTTTTTTCTTTTAAAGACTCCATTGAGGGGGAAAAAAAAGAAAAACAAAAGAAAAAAAAAAGAAAAAAATCGGGGGGTAGGTTTTCAACGTGGGTATTTATTCATCAAGTCCTATAAGGATGTGAAGCATGAAAATGTTATAGGATTTATGGTTGTATAAAATGTTACTAGATTAATAGCTGCCCCTCTAGGAACTTGCAGTTTTGGTGGTTGGTATAATAATTGAAAAAATTCTTCCAAGTTTTGTGTCTGTGTGCATGCTTTATGACATTAACTTCATGTAATTTGCAAAATATCTGCTGGGATTTTTCATGGTCCTAGAAGATTCTGTAATTTGGCTGTAACTCCTGCTTCTTATTTGGTGCCCAAGTGTTTGAGTCTTGGCTAATTACTGTAAATCCTGCCACCTCCGCCCATAGTTACTGGGTAAGACCTCCACCCTGAGAGGTAAGCAGCTCCTACTCACAGTATTTGACACAGTGCCCACCGCGGTTATTTAGATGTCTCTTTGAAAAAGAGCTCATTGGTTTAAGTCTCCCTGTTTTCTGAGCTGGGAAGTGTGGCACTGTAGAAGCAGCTCCCCTTCTCCCTATATCTGCAGCTTTCTGCTATCCCGAGAAGGTAGGCCTTCCAGGCCGGCTTCCCAGCTGCAGGAGATCTGGCTGCTGTGTTGTCATTTCTTAGTCTCCACTCTTGTCCTGTTCCTGCTGCTTACTACCTACTGACCCCCCAGCCACTGGCTGCTCCTGCTGTCCTTTCACCATTTGTGTGACAGGGCACCTTGCTTTGTACAACTTTGTCTTTAATTTTTATATCTTCTGTGCATTGTTAGTGAAGTGGGTTTGGAAATGTCTATGACTTCAAAGAAACCGTGCTGTGAATCCTCTCATAATCCTTTCTCAGGCCGATCCTACCTGGAAATTTTATAAGTTGAGACAGATGTTAATGTTGATGGTGATGAAGAAGTGATATATTGCTTATAGGAACTTCTTGTACTGTTTATTTTTTTTTTTAAAGCTTTTATTAATTAGAGAGCCAGTGTATGTGCAGTGGGGGTGGGGTGGGGGGTAGGAGAGAGGTAGGGAGAGAAACAGGTTCCCACTGAGCAGGGATCCTGATGTAGGGCTTGATGCGGGTCTCGATCCCAGGACCCCAGGATCATGACCTGAGCCAAGGGCAGACCCTTAACCGTCTGAGCCACCCAGGAGCCCCCATTTGTACTGTCTAACCTGTAAGGAACCACACTGCTTTTTTGAGTCAAACTTTTCCCATAGTACAGCCGAACCATGGCAGAACCCAGAGACTTTGTTGGCTTCTTCAGGGTTACTCAGCTGTTCAATTTAGCACTGAATCTGCAGGTTAGGATTTCAGGCCCAGAGCATTTCCATAAACCAAACTGACTTGTAGGCTCAAAGATACTTTGAACTTCAGGGGGTGTCAAGAAATTACTGGTGAGTCAGGACACACCACACTCCATTAAAATACCTCAACAGTGGGGGCGCCTGGGTGGCTCAGTTGGTTAAGCGACTGCCTTCGGCTCAGGTCATGATCCTGGAGACCTGGGATCGAGCCCCGCATCGGGCTCCCTGCTCGGCGGGAAGCCTGCTTCTCCCCCTCTCACTCCCCCTGCTTGTGTTCCCTCTCTGGCTGTGTTTCTCTCTGTCAAATAAATAAAATCTTTAACAACAACAACAAAAAATACCTCAACAGTGAACTACTTCGGGGGGGGAAATGCTTAGGTATTTAAACTTTTATTTCCCTTCATTATAATCAAAGGAAGTTAACCTCTTGAAAAATATTTCTGATTATCTTTCAAGGGTCTTCCAGGTACTTCTGGAACTTACCGATAGCATGACCATACTGCTGATAGTCATCTTCCTCTTGACAGTTTTATTCGGTTAGACTGACCGGGAGCTTGTGCTAGAATGATTGGGCAAACCCGGTCCAATGTCTGTGGTCAAATGAGAGGCCACGTCTTTCCTAGGTAAAACGCTGACATGTTACCATGGCTAGTTGGCGTGTACAACATGTGTTAGAAGAAGTAATTATTTTTAGCCGACTGACTATGACCAAGATTAATAGCTCTTGAAAGAGCTATAATGGAAGACTGCCCCAACTGGCTTCTGCATTATTCTTTATTTATCCTGCTCTCATCCCTGTCACCTTTGGGCATCAGCCAAATGTCACTGATGTGAGATTTGCCCCTTGGATGTGAGAGGCTCCTCTTTCTTAATGATGGGAGGTGATTGGGCTGCAGGGCTGGGGAACTTGGACAATTGACATGACCCAGAGGAGAGTCCCTCCGGGTCTGTGGGAGTCATGGGGACAGGACACTCACTCCCGAGGGAGGAAGAACATGAGAATATTCAGCTGTCTGATTCAGATCATTGAGGTATACTTGAGGGATTATAGGGAGTAGTTCAAGGGCTCCATTGCCAAGTCTGTAGATTTCACTGACTTTTCTCTTTGCAGCATTTGCAAATTTCCTATTCTGAAGAGGATTTTTTTTCTTTTTTGACTGAAATCATCAACTCTTTCCACTTTTGTAAAACTTGGAAATCTCCATGTGGCAGAAACTTCAAATAAACTCCCAAATCCCTGTTGCCCTCTTCTGTCATGGATCTTCCAGTGTGGCTAACTACCCAGAATATGGGCTGCATTTCTCAGTATCCTCTGCAACTCCGGTGCAGCCATGTGGCTAACAAGAACCTGTATCCCATGCTAGTTTCTGGGATGTTACCTTAAGAGAAAGGTGGCCTGTGCCCTTTGCCCTTTTCTTCTTAGGCCCCGCCTTTTATCCTGCTGCCGAGAATTTTCAGGGCAGCATTGGGACCTTGAGAGCAAGGGCCAGTCGTTAGGGGGAGCAGGCTAGGTCTGCTGGCAGGGGACTTGAGTCTCTCCAAGGTTGGGGGGAGCCACTGTCCTTTTGAATTTTCTGTCACTAGCCAACCAAACCTAATCCTAGGTAACACTCATTGCAGTAGAAGAAGATAAATCCCAAGCCCTTGGACGTCTGCTGTTCTTCTAAATAACAGTGTCAAAATCGAAACCGTTTCCTCGCTTTCCTTCCTTCAGTTCTACAAATTAAAGTAACCTCCAAAAAAGATAATGCATTCATTTATTTAAGAACTAAAGACATGAGTGATAATATGAAAGATACATGATGGGGCGCCTGGATGGCTCAGTTGGTTGAGCGACTGCCTTCAGCTCAGGTCATGATCCCGGAGACCCAGGATTGAGTCCCACATCGGGCTCCCTGCTCAGTGGGAAGCCTGCTTCTCCCTCTCTCACTTCCCCTGCTTGTGTTCCCTCTCTGGCTGTGTTTCTCTCTGTCAAATAAATAAAATCTTTAAAAAAAAAAAAAAAAAAAGAAAGATACATGAGAGCTAAACTACCCAGAGGGCTGGGACCAGGAGATAACAACTCATTTAGGGAAACGATTACCGGGACTGGTCTTAGTGGCCCCCTGTAAGACTTAGGTCAGGGAGCCCTCACCACTCACCAGTGTTGGCGGCAAAGACAGCATCTTTTCTCAGTTTAGCAGAGGGCCTCCGGGGATTCAGCCTCATCTGCTTTCCTAGGGCCCCAGGGAGCTTTTGAAAATTTCAGGTTTCAAATGTCAGGTCTATTGAGTGCCTTCAGTTCCCTTATACTATAGCACTGTTTCTCTTTTGCCTGACTCATTGGTTTTAAGCCACAGTGTTTGCATGTGGCCATCCTTTCTCTCACATTATCCACGTTAGATAAAATGTCCTGTGGTAGATAGAGCGGGTTGCAAATTATTATTAACACAGTCCTTTTAAAAGCGAGGCCGAGACGTGTAATTATTTTTCATGACTTTGAAAACTTTGGAAAGAGAATAGCGGCTCTTTGGTTCACTGTTTCATTAGCATTTGTAAAGTGAACCAAGAGAGAGGTTTTCTGTGCAGTGTTTTTCCTTGCTGTTTCTTGCCTTTTAATTTGGAGAATAGCAGGACCTTGTCTTTTGTTCACACAAGGAAAAGTCCATTCAGCTGGAAAACAGAACACTGTGCTCTTTGTGTACTCAGAGCCTTTGAATGCTTTTGGTCACACACTAGTTGCTGTTTAACTACAATAAAATTGTGACCAAAGGAGATAAACATTTAAAGGATAAATGACAGGGCTGTTAATCCAAAAGCAAGTTTTGTAGCATTGTTATTTTTAGCTAATAGGTATATAGCCAAGAGTCATGGGGATGACTTTTAAGTCTGAAATTGGTAAAATCGTTGAAGAAATGTCACTGGATATTTTTAATGACTGATCACTTTGAGTTTTAAAAAGTCTCTTTAATATGTATAAACTGTCTTTAGAAACTTCTAGGAATTTACCTTATGTATTTGCTAAGCTTGGCTCTGTGTGTGTGTGTGTGTGTGTGTGTGTGTGTGTATATATATATATATATATACACAGATACATATGTGTGTGTATACTTCTATATATATATTTATTTTATATAATGCCAAGTGTATTATTTAAGAAAAGAGCCTTCAGGGCTTTTAAAAGTCTATGAATTTAGAACTTGATCTGTCTTCGTGCCTATAAAGCATTATAATTTGCCCTTTTATGGAGGAAAAGCATTTTTGAGAATTTCCTTTCCCTCTAGGAATGCAGAGCCTAAGTCTCCGTTTCTGCAGCCCTCCTTCCCCCAGCTAAAATCTGGGTCTTTGGCATATGACCCTTTGAGAAGAGCTGGTTCTGGTTGTCTGGTATTGGAGGGCTGTTTATTTTTGAGATATGAAATATACAGGGTTCCTCTTGTGGTCGCCTTGTGCTGGGATATATTTTCCTTATCTTACTCTTCTTTTGGCTTATTCATCCTTTTTCCAGGATACCTCAAAATAAATCTAACTATATTTTACAAATGTCTTTTCCTTTAATGCATTCACATCTCATTATAGCAGGAATCTTCAACTTTGCCCACCTACAGGGGCCATACAGGGGAAGCTGGTTAATGAAAGCGGCAGCTCTCTCTCAATTCAGGAGAGACAGCAGGCACTGGTGGTGCCGGTCGTGAAACTCGGTGTACACACACTGCCCAGAGAGGCCAACTGGAACTGAGTTTCAGTGTGTGAACGTGGACCCGGTGTTTGCAGATACTGATTGTTCTTGAAAGAAGCTCAAAATGTGGATTTTTATCTGAAAGCTCTTTCTGTGAATTGAATTTTAGAACTTACATGGCCCAAATAAGCTACACTTACTTCCTCAGGCTGGAAGCAACCTAGGCCCACCCTCTGCGAACTCTATTATTTAGAGTAGTTACATAACTAATGTAACCGGAAGAGATTTGAGGATTCCTCTTCAAGGACGCTGACCAGCCCGAAGAAGAATATATAGGTTGACATTTGGTGATACCTAAAGAAAAGGCCAGGTTTCCATCACGCCATCCTACAGCAAGGCCTACCAACTGACAACTTCAGTTTCTGCACACACAGCTTCCAATTCAGTTTGTATGGCCGCACTTGAACTTACACCTGATACGGTGAGCATCATCAAGTGTGGAGGAATGCCTCCGAAAAACATGACAATGCAGAACAAACAAACAAAAACCCAGAGGGAATGGAATCCAGGGATTGAGTACTATGGAGAGGGTCAAAGACAAAACTGCAAAGCAAGTTATAATTGATATTCTCAGATGAGGAAAGATATTACATGAAATAGGAACAAGAGGTTACAAGAGGAACATTCATATTGTTAATTCTGTTAGTTGTGATAACGTATCATGATATTTTTAAAGAAAGTTTGTCTTTCTTTATTAGAGGTACATACCAAAGAATTATCATTGAGAGATGATGATGCCTAGGGTTTGCTTTGAAGTAATTCAGGGAGGAAAAGGTGAGGTTGGAGAATAGATGAGTTAAGGTGAGTAAAATGTTGATAATTGTTGAAGTTGTGTAGTGACTACGTGAGGGCTTATTATATAGTTCTCTCTACTTTTATTTGTTTAAAATTTTCCATTGCAATTTAAAATTTTTAAAGGAACATTTAGAGAGCAAGAAAGAGCTCTCAGAAATTAAAATTATGATAGTAAAAATCAGAACTCCAGTAGGATTAGAAAACAAAGTAGACCTCAGAAAGTAGAACAAAAAGATAAAGCAAGATATAAAAATGGAGGATCAGTCCCACTGGTGCCATATCCAACTCTAGGAGTTGTAGAATGAGATCCAAGATATCAGAAGAGAAGAAGTGATCAAAGAAATAATATAAGCTAATTTCCTTGGTCTAAAAGGTACAAGTGACTTTTGAAATCAGAAACGTCCATTGAGTGCCCAACAAATGGGATGAGAAATGATGTCTCCGAGTCCATCATGAATTTATGGAACACCAGAGAGAAAAAGAAGGCCCTAATAGCCGACGGGCAGCCCTCTCTTCTGTTCTCAGGAACACTAGGGTCCAGACCTCTCTGTGTCGACTGCTTTCAGATGGAAAAACATCCCTCGGCTTGATCAGGGTTGTGCTGCTTGCCGGGCTATTGGGAGACAGAGATAGGATGTGGAGTCTAACCTCTATTCATAGGCTTCCTCCCAGGGTTCCTGTTTTCACCTCCACTTCTGAAATGTACTTGCCTTCAGAGGTGCCCAGTTCCTGTAATTCCTGAGCCTTCCTGGAGATGGCGGCATGGATCTGCTCACCACTTACTGGTCTTCCCCTTTCTCCCCCAGTCCCTGCCCTGCCAGTAAGCTTCCACTTTGCTTGTTCTGTTAGTCTAGTTAGCGTTACTCTTCTATCCTCCAGGATGTGGGGTTGGCATTTCTCATCTGCTGATACCTTTTCTCTCATTCTCTTGGTTTTGGGAGGGAGCTCAGTGTGTGTTTTAGATCTGCCATGTTTAAATGGGAGTGATTTTGTTGTGTTCATCATGAATTTGGGTATTAGGATTTCTTTTCCTAAGATTTATTTGGAAATCAGAATAAGAAAGCAAAATTTAATATACAGAGAGTAATTTCTTCCTTAATATCTTCCTTGACTGTGGTCACTCAAATAGGCTTCTTCGACCTTCTCTGAAGTACTGTGGCCCTCAAAAACTCTCACTCAGTTTATACCGTTTATACTATACTGTTTGGGTCTTATTCTAAGCTTTCCGTATGTACTTTGTCACCCAACTAGACTTTGTAGCCTCTGAACATAGAGCAGCGTGTTCATCTGTTTATATTCCCTATGGCTCCTGATTAATCTGAATTCAGTAAATACTTGCTGATTAAAGTATGCTACTCACATTTTTATTGCTTTGCTTTTGTATGTGTTGTATGTATTTCTGTTTCGGTGTCCTCTGAGCTTATTGCTTAGAGATCAGTAGGAAGGAGTAAGGAGAATGAGTAGACTTTGGGAGTGATATTATTAAGTAAAAAATGTCATTGGTGTACAGCTTCCAAAGTATTTTACTGAACTTGTAAGTTTTCAACTGTATTTAGGAAGAGGAGACGTGGGGACCTGACTAGTCACACTGAGGAAGGGGTGATCTGGGGACTCGATTTCTGATTTTGAAGTTCTGTAGAGGGCCTATCTCATAGTGTGCTGGCTTAATGACCGTTAGCCGTAACTGGGTACTTGCATTTATTTTTAAATCCTTGCCTCTTAACCCAGGGTAGCTTCAGTCGTTCTGGGTATGCCTCTCTAGTATAAGCAACAATGCTGTCATTTTCTCTAAAGTCACCTTCTTTATTAAAGAAACTCTTTAATAGTTCCACATATCCTGTAGTTATGCATTTCTGTGCGTGCTTACCGACCCCAGCAGTGTTTAATAAATTATTGAACTTTGAAGAACCTTTGAGAAGCAAGGGCTTTATGTGACTGAGCAGCAGACATGAAAAAACGCTATCCTCCAGAGTATCTAACAGACAGAAATAGAGGCTTGATCAGACAATATAAGCACCGAGTGAAGGATGGTAATACCATGAAATATTTACAGCCATAGAGCGTGTGAGGGTGGGGAGCAGAGAGTGTGGGTTTTTATCGTTTTGGGTTGAACCTGATGCCATACCACTCACCATTCTGTGATGTTAAAAGCAAAACAGAAAGGAAAAGAGAGAGAAAGCGAGAGGAAGGAAGAAAGGAGAAGGGAAATAAAGAATAAGAGTATTGATTTGGTGCTATTTTGTTGTTTGCCAGAGCTTTTCACAAAAGTAAGGCTCCTTTCATAGACAGCAACCTTACTAAGAGCCAAATTTTTAATCAGTCCTTGAAAGAGAACAAAAAGTCCTGGTGTCTTGCCGCTACAAGTTTAGAGTTTTAATTAAATCGATATCTCATGATTTAACATGCCTTAAAAGCCCTCATTTTATTATCTGTAAAAACAGAGGCTTAAATAGCAAAAGCACCAAATAGCCTAATATGTTCTTACTTTCAAACACAATATGCCATTTATTTATTTTTTCATGCTGTGCCATTTTCACTTGGCTTGTGGTGAATTTATTTAATAATGATCCTCAGAGAAAATTTATGTAATAGAAGAAGTGTCTGGATTCCTTAGGAAAGATGTGGAAGATTTTTATGTGAGTGGATATATTTAGAGAATTTCTAACATCTTCCAGGAGAGAAAGGGGTAAAATGAACATGTCAGACCAATTTGTTTTGCCCTTCTCCATGGAATTTTGTATGCAAATTTTTTGTTTAGAAATAACCCTTTTTAGATTTCATGGTTTTATGTAGTCTTATTGAAAATATTTATTGTTATGATGAATAAAGTTTGATAAGAAATAATTTGATTTATTTAATTTTACCCATGATTTATATAAAAAAACCCACAGATTGTGTTTAGGAGGTATTTTAATGTCATGTTTTTGCTTTTGCTTTTTAGTGGTAGTAGAAAGAAAAGAATCGTGTATTAATAAGGGAGCTCAGGTTGACCATAGACATTGGCCTTTCAGGGGGATCATCTGGCTTTGTGGGCTCTGGTCTCTGTCATGAACTCCCTGGATGTTTGATACGTGTTGTGTTGAACTGGGTTATTTGTTCCCCTGCTCTACACTGACAATTTTGTGTCACTCGCAAAGTTAAGATAATAAAGTTGGAAGGGAAACTTTGGTGAGACACTCCTTTGCATCTGTAATATTTTGTCCGTAGATTACAAGGGAACTTTCAAGGGAGTTTACTGTTTGTAATGTAGGAATCCACTGCGTACAAAGAAGTTTACAGTCTGAGGACCCAGAATCAGTGAAATGTGATATGGATCTATTTGTGAAAGAATGTATTAATTCCCAAATTGAAACGACAGAAGAAAGATGATATTGGTATGTTTCTCGTTTTTGTTGCTAACGTGAAGACTTGGAAAGAATTGGCATTTTAGAGTTTGAATGATGTGGTTTAAACCTTGCCTCTGCCACTTAATTGCTTGACTTCCGGCAAGTGACGGGCCGCATTTTCTCATCTCTAAAAATGGGGCTAACTTCAATTTACGTAGTTTAAAAAAAAGGTTTTTGAATATTCAGCACACTATTCAGCATGTGGGAGATATTTGATAAATATTAGCTCTTTCCCTTACTCTTCACTTAGGTCACTTTATCTAGGAAGTGAAGCTTAGAAGTTGTTGATGGATAGAGTGAGAAGCAGTGAACCAAAGGGCTCTGTGAGACCCATGGACAACTGTGTGAGATAGTTAAATGTTTGTGTGTGTGTGTGTGCGCACCACACGTGTGCGTGTTGTGATGGACAGGGAAAGGAAGGATGATTTGATATTCGTGATTGGAGGCATCATCTGAGCTTCTGCAGTCATTCTGTGCTGCTCAGGATTGGAATAGAGAGCATAAGCAAAGCTGAGAATTCATTTCTTCCTATCGTCTTCTTGAGCAGCATACTGTTTTCAAATGGAAAATGTTAGAGATGTTTGATCCCCTATAGAGCAGTTCAGAGGATTCTCTTTTCTTAAATTCTGTCTCTGATCATAATGCTCAGAGTGAGAACACATTGCTGATACTCCTAGCTAGACTGGAATCAAGAACAGAGTTCCAGGGGCTACCTGGGTATTCGTTCAGCGGGTATTAACCGAGGCCTATTATATGCTCAGTGCTGTACTAGACTAGGGGACTTAGTGGGGACAAACAGACCAAAGTCCCTCTTCTCATGGAGGTTAACATTCTGTCAAAAGTAGGAAATAAGTAAATAGTACTAAGGAAGATACATACATAAGACCATGTCCAACAGTGATGAACAGTATGGTATGATAATGAGTGAGGGGAGGGGCTGCTGTAGATGGCGTTGGCTGAGCTGGCTTTCGGTGTGAGATCCAACGGTGACGAGGCTCTTCCTTCCAGCCACAGGGACACGGCTCTGAGGTGCTGATAAGCTTTGCATGCAGGAGGAACAGAGAAGCGCAGTGGCCAGAACTTAAAGGAGAAAGAGACAGAAGTGAGAAAGAATGAGGCCAAAAGTGAGAAAGAATGGGGCCTTCAGGCTGTGGTGAAGATTCGGGTTTTATTCCAAGCATGATGGGAACCCCTGGGAGGGTCTTAAGATGGAGAGAGTGTGTGTGGAGTGCCTGGTCCAAATTACATTTTCCAAAGCTCATGCTGGTTGCTGTGTGGGGAATATCGGAGGACCAGAGCACAATGAGGGGGAATCATCAGGAAGAGAGCGGTGCTCAAGGCTTGGCTCATGTGATGGTGGAGGTGGAAAGAAGGAGAGGGGTCTCAGGTATATTTTATTGGTGAAGCTGACAGGTCTTGAGAGAGTTTTGAAAGAACATAGGAATCAAGGATAATTTCCACACTTTTAGCGTGATTACCTGGATTGTGACCACGTACCGAGACCAGAAGGCCGAGAGGGCAGGCAACAGGTGCAGGTGTGAGAGCAGGTGTTCGCCTTTGAACATTCCCACATCTGGTAGCTATTTGGCCTCTGAGGAGTTGTAGTGCGGCTGTGGGTAGGGAGAATCTGGAGCTCAGGGCTGGGGATCTAACTTTGCGGAGTCATCAGCGTGGAGCTGGTGGGTTTAAGCCTTGGAGCTCCTCTGTTGATGATTCATCACTGTTCCATAGATCGTAACGCATATTTAGGCCCCAGCTTTCCCGAGCCAAAGTGTTACTCCTTCACCTTTCCTATTATTTCTGGGCTGCTGTGCCAGATTGTCTCCAAGCCCAACAAACACGTTCCTTCCAGGCAAAAACAGAAGATGACACACACCATGAGCCAGATTTTCCATGACAGACTTGTAAGGAACAAGATAATCTCATTGTTCCTCCTGCTACTTAAAATAAAGGTAATATTGATTTTATAGTAGCAGTTCAGGTCCTAAGGCATGATATTGATTAAGCGTCTGATGAGAATTGGTAGGGTAGCCTTCTAGACCTACAGCTATAGGGGCATCTCCCCACTGGGTCAGGCCCCTGCGCTGACCCGCTCTGTTATAAGTGATGTTTTGCTTAGGAATTCTTGACCTTTTCAGTCTAGGCATTGTCCAGAAGCATTTATTTTACCGGACACATGGCTCAATCCAGCTCTTTTACCTTAATCTGACCTTAAAGATGGGAACTCTTTGATTCTTAATAAATATGAAGATTGATGTTGACACCATTTAAAATTATTTTCTCCATCAGTAGCAGTGGATTTCATGTTGAATCTTTAGCTGTGAATCTTCAATTAAAAGGCGGTAATCTGACTTTCCTCCCCACCTCCATCCCCCTTTTTTGGGGTGTTCAGTTGCTATTTGGAACAAGTCTCACTTTAGGGTTTTTTTTTGTGAACAGGATGGTGCTTTTTTTTTTTTAAAGATTTTATTTATTTATTTGACAGAGACATAGTGACAGAGGCGGAACACAAGCAGAGGGAGTGGGAGAGGGAGAAGCAGGTTTCCCGCCGAGCAGGCAGCCTGATGCGGGGCTCAATCCCAGGACCCTGGGATCATGACCCGAGCTGAAGGCAGACATTTAAAACTGAGCCACCCAGGTGCCCCATGGATGGTACTCTTTTAAAGGTGCCATTACTAAGCCCATGGGACACCTCAATTTTTATGTTGCATCAAGAAAGTAATTTCCTTGTGGTTATTTTGGTATGAAGCATTCAATGTACTCCATTTATAGGTTAGGATTTATAATGTTTACACGTCAGGTTCTGAGGATATTTTGTACAATTTAATAAGCATCAAGGGATAAATTGTTCACTGGCTTAAAGTATATAAAGAATCCCCAGCTATCATCCAAAAATAATCGTTTCAAACAGAAAGTTTTCACTTTTTACTGTAATGAGACTCATATATTTTCCCCCCTGTGTTGAAATTTTCTGGCTGGATTGTTCACTGGGTTGATTTGAGGTTTAAATGAGTTAATAAAAGTTAAGGCCCTTAGTATAGTATACTAAATACTCCACTGAGGTTCCTTAGTATTAGCTGCTGGGATGGTCATATGAGCTATCAACTC
The DNA here is from genome assembly GCA_004023965.1 of Spilogale gracilis. NCBI lineage: Eukaryota > Metazoa > Chordata > Mammalia > Carnivora > Mephitidae > Spilogale > Spilogale gracilis. The sequence goes on from PITA01000239.1 coordinate 212,637, forward strand.
CTTTTCTGTGGGCCATGGTGCCCAGCACTGGCCGAGGCACATAGCGTATTCAGGGTACGTTCTCAGCGACTGATAGATGTTTCTGACATTTGGGAATTCCTTCCACACTGGCAGTATCCCAATTTGATGTCTTTCCTAAAATGGTCTAAGTACGTGACATCTTTCGATCCCTCACATGGTCACGCTCAGAAGGGGCCACGTGAATTTTGACCATTTCCACTTCTGCCTTTTTTGTTAACCACCAGATAGAGCTCCGGTTTTAGATTCTTTGCAGTTAGAAGAGATAATAAATGTTAACATTCCTAGTATGATACCGGGTGCAGAATAGGTAACTGCCATTTGATTCAGCATCGTCACTGCTGGGCATTTCTGCGTTTAGGGAGATGGTGCTGGAAGGTGGGGTTGTGGCTCCCTTTGAGGTAGAAGGTGAAATAGTTATTTGCTAAGGTAGCAAATGCCTTGATACCAAGGGACTCTTAATGCTTTTTTTTTTTTTTTTTTTGAAATTCCCTTGATTGTTGCACAAAGGGGCAATTCTGTGTTGTAGAACCTTGGTGGAATGGGTAGGCAGCTTTGTAAATGGAGAAATGGCCTCTGTTTGACTCATGAGCAGAGTCATTTTGGGAGTGGTTTATGAGTCATCCAAAACATGCATTTAATCTAGACTTGTGGCCTGCTGGTGAGGCTGCTGCTTTTTTATGATCTCGAATGTCTTGTCCATGTCAAAACTTGCCTTGTTTCTCTGTTTACTTTGAACCAGGAAAATGGTCATGACCACATTTGGAATTCCTCCTCCAGTGTGCATATGGCCACATCACCCCTGGCTGCCACCGGTACATGACTGTTTATTTTGGATGTCCTTTTCTGATGTTCAGCTAATTTAACCCACAATGAAGTTAATCCTTACTTCTTTGGAAAAGTACAGATTTACTTATTAGCAGCTTTCAGAGAGATTTGCATTTTCATGAAGAGAACATATAATTCCACCGACTTTTGGATCCATCTACCCACATGTGCAGCGGAGGCCTTTTTAGTCAGGATTAGGGAGAGCATTAAATCATAACTGCCCTGAGTTGTCTGAAGCCCTCTTTAAAGTTAATAATGAACATGTATGTGACAGACATGGGCAAGTATTCGCTTTGGTCCATTTATCTCGCCTCCTTGGGAACGAGAGAGAAGATCAAGCTCTTGTGGAATTCAGGAATTCAGGCATTCACCTCTTTGCTTGTATGTGTAGCCTACTGATTAAACAGCATGGATGCCACATCCCCATTGCCTGGGCTTGAGTCCTGGCTCTGCCACTGACTTAGCTGTAAAACCTGGGGCAGGTTCCTTAATTTCTCTGGGCCTCAGTTTCATTTTCTCTCAAGTGAAGACAGTTATAGTAACTACCACTGAGAATTAGGAGGACAAACGAATTTATGTAAAGCATTTAGAACCCCTGTAGTAAACAGCTAACTAGTAACTAGTAGCTAAACAACTAGTAACTGCTATACAGTGTTAGCTGTTGCTTTTTGTTACCTATTTGTGATTGCTCAACTCGAAAGGTGAAGGTGTAAGTCATCAATCCGGGCCTTTATCTGGGAGATACTCTAGGCATTGTGTCCAGCCCTGTGGCTCTGTATTAGGTTGGCTAGGTTACTGCAAAAAGAAAAAGCAATACCAAAAACCAAAACAAAACATCAAAATACTGTCTGATAGCTTGAACATAGTAAAAATGTGTTTCTTGCGCATGGAACAGTAATAAGTATGTAAGCAGATTGGTGGGACGGCTTCCTCTGTGCATTCATGTAGAGTTGCAGATGGAAGGACATTCTACCATCTTTAGTACATTGCTTGTAAGGTCACCTTAGGTTATCTCCATTCCAGTGGGCCAGAAGGGGAAGAGAGCATGCAGAAATGTGTTTAGGAGTTCTCTAGAGCCACACCTGGAAGTGGCACCCATCATTCCAGCTCACATTCCAATGGCCCAAACTCAGCATTTACCAGTCTTGGCCTCCGGTTTTCACGGGTCTATACAAATGTATGAGCCCTGAAAAAAATGTCTTAACTACGAATCCAAACAAAAAAAGTCTGCAAAATTGAAGTGAATAAATGTTGGATTAAGTATTTATGGAATGTAGTCTTACATTAGTTTCATAAGTTGTTACATTTAGTATTGCTCTTGCATTTGAGATTAATGTTTAAGTTTGGTTTTCCAAGCTTCTGAAGAATTTCCAAGTACGCCCAGTGATTACTGAGAAATTACAGTCCATCATAAATGCATTTCCCAAAGCTTAATAAATTCCAGTGCAAAATCACACAAATCCACTCACATTTTTCTATCACAAAGAAACTTTTTAATGTAAGATGTGGGTTCAGTTTAATGTTTATTTTGATGTTGAGTGGGGCCTTCAGAAGTAACAGTGACCTTGGCTTACGAAAGTCTTTACACAGTTCTGTTATTGAGTCTTAGTGTATGCAGACACATTTTGGTTGCTTTGAAAAGGTGTGTGGTGGGAGTGACTAAACCCATTTTGCATTTTGAGCTCAGATGTCCACCCACCAGCCCCTCCACTTAGGGTTCTTTTTCCCCCCTTCTCCACTCTTAGTTTCTTATGGATATTTGCTGCTGTGATATCTAAGAAAGTAAATCACCCTACATTTAATAAGCCAGGTTCTTGGTGTTGGAGATGCTGGAGAGGAAACATGCCTTTTCTTTTCACCTGTCGTGTTGGAAGGCTAGGACTTGATTGATCTTCCTTTTAAGTCACCCCTGGCCTCTTGGACCAAGGTTTCCTCTTCCTGAATTCTCTTATTCTCTTAAAATGAGGCACTTCTGAATGGACATTTGGGAAATGTAGTTTCAAAAGCTCTCTTTTTATGATGGATCTTGTCAGGGGGTTATTTAATTATATAGCTTTTGTTCTTCTGTTTTTTGGTTAGTCCTGCCAGCTGGAATTTGCTTACAAAAGCAAAATGTCCGGGATAGCTCTGAAGGGATTTTGATGTAGATTGGGGCTTTGATATATCCTTTTATGAAAAGGATAGGCAAAATGAGAAATAGGGCAGTGGCTTCGGATCCAGCATTGCAGGGGGCCTTCAAAGTGGAGAGCAGGGAATCTCCAGAGTGGTCTTCTCCACCTAGTACATGGCAATGACATCTTTCCAGTTACTCAGGCCAGAAATCGTAGACACATTCTTCACTCTTCTTTTCCTATTCCACATCTCATCTATTAGCAAATTCTGTCCCCTCGATCTTCAAATTATGTTTATAATCCAACCACTTCTCATAGCCCCTACTTGTACCATTCTTCTTCAAGCTGCCAGCGTCTCTATCCTGGGTCATTGCAGTTTCTACCTAACTGACCTCTGGGTTCCTTTCCTCCCTCTTTCTACATGCAATAACCAAAGTCAGTCTTTAAGGAAAAAAATGCAGATTATGTCACTCCTCTGTTCAAAGGTTCTTATGACTCCTCAAAACGTAGTTACCCTGTAATCCAGTTACCCTGTAATCCAGCAATTCCACTCCTCATTACCCAAGACAAATGGAAACATAAGCCTGCAACACCTTATATATAAATGTTTATAAACAGCATTGTCCGTAATATCCCCAAAGTCGAAACAATCCCTATGTTCATCTGATGATGAGTGGATTGCCGAATTGTGATATATTCATTCAGTGGACTATTATTATTCAGCAATAAAAAGGATGAAGTAGTGATACAACAACATGGATGAACTTTGAAAACACTGTGCTCAGTGAAAGAGGGTAGTGATAAAAGTCTCTGTATTGTATAATTGCGTATCCAGAATAAGCAAGTCCATAGAGACAGAAAGTAGATAAGTGGTTGCCAAGAGCTGGGGAGAGTGGAGTATGGAGTGACTGCTAATGGGTCCAGGGTTTCTTTTTGGCGTAATGAAAATATTCTGAAATTAAGTTGTGAGCATAGTTGTATAACTCTGAATACATAGTCTGAATCATGTACTTTAAAAAGGGCAAATTGTATGTTATGTGAATTGTATCTCAGTGAAGCTGCTATTTAAACAAAATAAAAACAGAAACAAAAAACAGCACTCTTCTGGCTTTCTATCTGATCTGTCCCCTGACGTCTTCTCTGACTTCATCTCCTGTCCTTTTCCTCCTTTCTCACCCACCCAAACTGGCCTCCTTTCTGTTCCTCAGACAAGACCAGTGCTTTCTGCCTCAGAGCCTTTGTACTTGCTGTTCTCCCTTCTTAGAACCTTCCTGCGCACCCCAGACAGGAGCATGGCTGGTTCCTTCTACTCCCTTTGGGTCTATTGAAATATGGATTCTCAGGAGGATTTCTCTGATTACCCCCAAATAGCCCTCTATCTCTCTGCCTGTTGGTGTCCTCTATTCCCTTTGCCCGTTGTTATTTTTCTCTGTGTTACTTACCATCATCTGATATCTTATAGATTTTCTTGTTTGTTTGTTTGTTTGTTTGTTTGTTTGTCTTCCTTTGTTAGAATGTACACTCCAAGAGGGGACTTTGCTTTTGTTCATTACAGTATCTCCAGCAATGTAGGCCAGATCTCTTTCTCCCAAACCATTAGCATGAGAAAGATGGATTTCTGTGGCAGTGGTGGTGTGTGGGGAATACACCATATTTGTGTGGATGTTCAGTATATCTATCTGATGCAGCATTAGCAGTCAACAGCCCGGAAATCATCACTATGGAAAAGGTAATTGTGGTTCAAAGGGTGGAATGGAACTTATCAAAGTTACTGTCGGGTACTGTCCCTGCACATTGTTAAGTTTTCCTATTTTTCCAACCACTTGCATTATGCTAATATGTAAAGTATGATAATTTTTACATATGCCTTGTGGATGTAAAGTCTCTAGTTTTATTTAGTCTTTTTTTAAAAAAAACATTTAATTTATTCAAGTAATCTCTCTGCCCAGCGTGGGGTTTGAACTCACGACCCTGAGATCAAGAGTCTTAATTTACTACCCATCCGCTATCTTTTCCTACCTTGGATGCTCTGAAGTTTTAATTTTGAGCAAGTTTTGCACTGGAAGATAACTGGCAATAAAAATTCTGTTCTGGAAAGCAACTGATTTGTTTGGCCTTTGATTTGGTTTTAGAGGAGCTTATTTTGAGACATACCTATTCTTAGGGCTGTAGAGTTGGGGAGAAATTAAAATAAAATTTCATATATATGCATGCATATATATATATATATATATATATATATATATATATATATATATATATACATATATGCTTTGAAGAGCAAGTATTTAGTTGGGGCATCCCTCAAAATTGCACTTCTTCCTGTCTCCTTTCCTAATGACCGAGCTTAGGTTCAAGTTCCTGTCACTTGCCCTAAGTCTGTGAGTTAAAACGTGTGAGTCACTAGATGGCAGTGGCGCTTCACGGTGGAGCCGGCGAAGGCTTCCCGCATCTCACTGCAGCCCACTGGATCCCAAGGTGTCAGGGAAATTGTTTTATTGGTAAAGGGCATAGTGTAATATATTCATCTCCACCCTAGGCAGCTATTTACTGCCCTGCAACATGCCCCTCTTGCGGCCATGGCCTGTTAACTATACTTATTTGGTGTAATAATTAGCAGAATTTCTCACTAACAGGGGTACTTACCAACCCCTCACATCTTCGCTTGTGCTTTTGTACGTGATGGATCGAACATTCTGTGGACAGAGTTGGGAAGGTCACAGCTTGACCTCTGTCCGACAGGACTACTTTCTGCACATTTGTTCAGAATCAGTTTATATTAACTTGCTTTTGAGCTTCTTCAGACCAGAGCTGAGGAGGGTAAACATATCTGAGCTTTTATGTAATGGCCCGGTGAAGGTTTGTAAACACAACACTGTTAATTTTCCAACTCTTAGAATGATACAAAAATAAATGAATCGCTGTCCAAATAATTGGATGGCACTTGCGCGTCGGTCTGTGTGTGTTGGAAGCGTGACACAGGAACATTGGGCCTGCCACAGGCACCACATTTTAGGTTAAAATTGGAGAAGAAAATTACACATGGAATTTTATTTTTTTCCATGGTTGTAAGTTAGGCCCCATTTAATTCTTTGTGGTTTTACAAGCCCTCTTAAGCTCCTAATATTTCTACACCAACAATTTTAACATTTACTTTAGAACATGGTTAGAGTTAACTGACGGAAGACCAAACAGGAGAAAATAGGTTTAAAGCAGGAAATACTTTAGTTGGACCACTAACTTACCCTCTGTGACCTTAGGCAAATTGTTTGCCTTCTCAGTGCTTTGGATCTCTCGCTTCTTAAAATCCAGTGTACGGTACGATACAAAAAATGAAGCTAGAACTCTTCAGAATACCTTTGTTCAAATTCAAAGCTCCAGATCAATGTCACATGTTGTTATAATTACTCAAGGAAGCCAAAAGAATTTTTTTTGTTGATTTCAAACTGAGTTGTGGAAATTTTAGAGAATGGATTAACATAGTCCTTGGGTTTCCCCAGCTGCCATGTCCCGGCTTTGTTTCCAAGTTTCAGTTCCATTCTTTTACCTGTGTACAAGTAGTTTCACTTGGTTGGCCTGCCTTTATTTAAATCCACTTACGTGTCTGGTTTTAGTTGTAGGAGACAGAACTAGTAAGATAGGGAAATAGATTCTTACAGAGTCATTGGGAGAAATGGGCTCCGGATCGAGCCTTTAGGGCCCAAGTGGACGAGTAATCTGTCACACCCTCAAGGCTGCAAACAGGAAGCCTGTACTAGAGCTGTTGATTTTTAAGAACGCAGCCAGGTAGCTGGAATGGGGGGAACACGAACGTCCCGCCATTACAACCTGTATTTGATAAACTCAGAGCTGATAGCCAGATCCTTGGGAAGCTGTTGCAGAATTTTCAGTGTTTCCATGACTCTGTCGCCTACAGAAAATGTTTAAACAGCAAAAAGATGGTCTCCATTTTTCTTCCTCCCTTCTAAATCTCACACATGGCCATTTAATTGTCAGAATCTATTTCTCACCCAGAACTCTAACTGCAAAGGGGTCTGGGAAATGTAGTTTTTTAACTTTCCATCTTCTGTGTAAGGAGGCACAGTAATAACAGATTGGAAAGATGTGAGTTCCCATCTATCTTATCCACCTGTTTCCCTCAGCCTGTTTAAAATCACGTATCTATCACCAGATCCCTATTTCATTTATAGACAAGGCACAGCGGCAAGCTTAATAGTCCTTTAGTAAATGTGTCATTAATGCCCTTGACTTCTTTATTTCCCTATATGGTTCCACTCCCCCCCCCCCAACAGTTTTGGTACGGTATTAAATTCCAGATCTAGCTACTGGGGCAGCTCTTGATTCTTCTTCTTTTCCATTGCCATGGCATTGTTCAGGGCCAGCTTGTGTCTGCCTGGGCTTTCCAGTTGTCTCCTTACGTTGTCCCCTGGACTCTAGTCTTGGTTTCTTTTAATGCAGTCCTATTATTAATAGATTAGTATTTGAAAAACAAAACAAATTAAATAGCACATTCCATTATGTTCCCATCCTTCTCATAAGCCTTTGTCTGTCCTTGTTACGTTCAGAATAGAACCCAGATTCCTTAGCTCGACTTTGGGACCTTAGCCTTATCTTTTATTTTCCCTCCATTGAGACCAATTTTTAGCCAAAAGGTCTAATCGCAGATGTCTGGGAGTGTCTTGCCCTTTACCAGTTTTTTCAGCTCTGCTGTCCTTAATACCTGCGTTTAATTTTTGACTCTCTTCTTCCCATTTCTTTATGCCCTTGGTCATGTTGGTGCACAGTTGTTCTCTGCATTCTTCACACTCCTATAGCACTGTTCACCCTGGCATTTTTTTTTTTTTAATTACCTGTATTGTTAGTTTTCCTTTTATAATTATATATCCTCTTTTTCTTTCACGTAGTCAGTATAAATATTTGTTATGGACTGACTGACTTGTTGATTCTTCATGGTTTAGACATTTCCTTGCTTGGGAAAAAGGGGATGTTGGAGGGTCAGGGTGGGGGCTGAAGCTACACTCTAGCTGTGTGATTTTGTCCTTTTGATTCCTAGTGAAAGGACAAATTAACTATTTGCTTTGAGCAAGCTAATGCTATGTTTTGTGGATTTTAGTGTTTGAAAAGGGCCCTTGGCTGGAAAACCTTGGAGTTGAGCTTCTTATCCCTGTTTGCCAGGCTAGAAGAGCCATGTCTGTATCACCGCATTGCAGTTTGCTTAAGAGTGGGTTGTGAAATAGCAAAGGAATTTGTCTGTGGTTTCTTGCCAGAGAGGAGGAGGAAGAAAGGATTCTGAGTAAATCAGACATGCAAATTAGCAAGGCCCATGGGCTTTAAGTAAATTACACAATAGAGTCCAAAGAAACTCAGTTTGTCTTCTTTCTGCTTTTGGTTTGTGCAGGGTGTGTGTGAGAAAGGCAGCTAGAATAGATTTGCTTTAAGCCAAAATTCTCAGCTTTTTGGCTTCAGGGTTCTTTCATACTTACACTGGGAAAAATCATTGAGGACCCCAAAGAGCTTTTGTTTTTATGGGCTATATCTATAACTATTTACCATTTTAGGAACTAAAATGAGGAATTAAAAAAATATTTGTTCATTTAAAAATAGCAAAAAACATCCACTACACACATTGGCATAATTTTTTAATGAAAAATAACTCTCCAGTGCAAAAAATTAGCAAGAAGAGTGGCATTGTTTTTACTTTTTTGCAAATCTCTTTAATGCCTAGTTTATTCTCATACCTACTTTTGCATTCAGTTGTTGCCCCGTGTTGGTTTGGTTGAAGAATATGAGCCAAATCCAACCCAACACAGATGCTAATGGAAAAGGCGACTATTTTAATTGATTCTTTAGCTGTTAAATGTGGATATTCTTCTTTGATATTACACCAAAATTCAACAAATCATACTTTCTTAAGGGTTAGCTACAATGTAGAATCTTAAACCATGTCACTTATCATTTCCTACTGTTATATTATTATCTGTTGATCTAGTTTGCACTTTGGATCTCCTACTCATGCATGATTTATAATACTATGCTTTAGTTATTTGGATAATTATGACTTCATTGAATTATGCAGATCTTCCAAATATTGACATTTATTACACACTGTCAAAAATCACATTCATTAATAGCATCATTGATCTTATCAGAAGAGTCTTTAAGTATTAGGTAACTGTCAAGTGCAAGATACCAAATACAGATTTTTCAAATTTTTACTTTTTTTTTTTTAAAGATTTTATTTATTTGATAGAGAGAAACACAGTCAGAGAGGGAACATAAGCCAGGGGGAGTGAGAGAGGGAGAAGCAGGCTTCCCGCCGAGCAGGGAGCCCGATGTGGGACTCGATCCCGGGGTCTCCAGGATCATGACCTGAGCCGAAGGCAGTTGCTCAACCAACTGAGTCACCCAGGCACCCCCCCGCCTTTTTTTTTTAAGATTTTATTTATTTACTTGACAGAGAGAACCACAGCTGGAGAGGGAACACAAGCAGGGGGAGTGAGAGAGAGAAAAGCAGGCTTCCCGGCGTGCAGAGAGCCCTATGTAGGGCTCAAACCCCGGACTCCAGGATCATGACCTGAGCCGAAGGCAGATGCTTAACCACTGAGCCACCCGGGTGCCCCTCAAATTTTTACTTTTTGATCGAAAACTCAATTTTTTTTCACTGGCAGCAAACATGATGAGTTAAAATGACAGGCTCACTTCATTAATTTTTAAGAAAATGTCTGCTCTAAACTAAGGTCACATCTATCTATCTATCTATCTCTCTCTATATATGTATATATATCCATATACATATCTATATATATATTGTTTTGGTAAAAATAGTGTTCCATGAAAAACGTGGCTAGTTCAGTCTACAACTTCAATAACTGCACAAGTGCTCGCCTTTGAGACAACCATTGTACTTGGATAAAAAGTGCTTTATACTTCCCATTTTGTTGCACAGAATAGTAAAAAGACAGCTACTTAATATTTGAGATTTAATAAGATTAATAACGTTCGCTGCTTTATCAGGGACATGGTTAAGTGAAACTATTTTTTTTTCTTTTCTCTCTCTCTGCTGGAACGTGTGGTGGCGAAGAACCCAGTGACTAGTACACCTTGATGCTACTGGCTCAAGCTGGGCCAGATCACCTCCAGTTTGACCCACTGTTCTTTCAAACCAAGAGTACTAACATCAGTACAATGAAAACGGCAAATAATAGGATTCATGATGAAGATAATGTCGCTCTTTCAGACCTTTTGCTGAACCACAGCACTAGAGCGATTAAGACATTTGAATCATTAAATATTGAAAGAATGGAATAAGAGCTGTATTGGTTGTATCTTCAAGGCCAGTTTGCCTTCATGTGGGAGCCCTGCTTCAGTGAGGCAATCCAGAGGTGGGAATTTCTCTCCTGTTTTGGGCTTGTTCACAGCCAAAGGTCTTATTCCTGGGACTTGGGGTTTTTTAGTTAGGGAGCACAGGGAAACGCTCTCCCAGCTTTTGGTGATCATTAATGTTTAACAGACCATTCAGTTGTGTTTTTGTTTTGTTGTTGTTGCTGCTGTTAGAAAAAAAAAAAAGAGGTGTACTGTTTTAATGACTGAGATCACCATAGGACCACCTGTTAGGGATGTCAGTGAGGCAGGGCTTCTCTCAAAAGAACCTTCTTTGGGCCACACATGACAATTATTCAGTCCGTTGGCCTCATTGGATTGGCAGGTTTTGGATCATTTTGTTAGCTTGTTTGCTTATTTGTTTATTTTTAAAAATATTTGGAGGGCAGATCTTCTTTCTGCTTCTTTAATCACTGTTAGGCTCTCAGATGTCCCAAACGGCATCCTCCCTTCACTGGTGTGAGCGTAGCCTCGACCCGAGGCAGCAATTAACTGATCATGTAATAGAAGAATCCCAATTTTCCAGTTTCTTTTTTTCTTTTTGGAACTACTTGGGTGGTTGGGGCACATTATTGAAACAATTATTACATTTACTCAAGAGTTTGTCTTTTCTATTAAAAAAAAAAATTCCATCTAAGTGCCTCACGGTGAAGAGGGGGAGATTGTGTAACCGGAGCCTCCTCTTAACTGGTCTTTATTGTTAAAGAAGACTGATCCCTTTGTGCTTCAGCTTGGCACGCAGAAGCGGTTTTAATTTAACAGTCCAGCTCCTTTAATAGATCAATTCTCCATTGTGTTTTGAATTTGGTGCATTCCCAGTCTAGTCTTGAAGCTCTGGGCTGCTTTGGAGGAATGGGGGCAGGGAGTATCAGAGAGGCTTTAGTCCTTCTTGGTATGATTTATAGTTTTATTCCAAGCCTCTTATTAATTAATGCTAGGCAGGGAAGGTAATTAACATTTGTAAGTGCCCGCTATGTGTCAGACACTCTACTAGGGGTTTGCCCATCCTCATCTGATCCTCAGGGTGACTCGGATGCACGCGGGACTGCATGCTTTTCTCCCCCTCCGCCATGCTGCCACCGGCTAAGTCACCATTACTCTTTACTGGACTTCCACACCCCCAGTGGTCCCCCTGCTGCAACTTCCCACAGCCCCTTCCTCCTCGTAACCAATTCTCCATTTCAGTTAGGCTCGTATCTTTAAAATACAAATTGGATCGTGTCACCTCTCTCCATGAGGCCCTTTGGTGACTCACCGTTGCACCCAAAATGCTCTGGCCGACAGAGACCTCATGTGATCTGGCCTCAGCGTGTAACTGAGAACTCATGTCACACCCCTCAAGCTCTTCCTCTAGGCGCTAACCTCTGCGGCCTTTTTTCTATCCCTGGAGGCCACCAGGTTGGTTCTTTCGTAGGGCCTTTGTGCCTACTCTTCTTCCGACGGGGATCGCCCTCCCTAGATCCTTCCTCTGGGCCTGGTTCCTTCTTGTGATTTGTGTCTCAGGGAGCTTCCCTGACCAGCCAGACTACAGCAGCCTCTGTGTGTCATTCGTTTGATTTTCATTAGATCACTCAGTGCCGCGTGGAGTGAGGTTCTGCTCTCAGATTATCTGGCTTTCCGTCTTTGCCCTTCCACTTGACTTGCAGTGTGACTCTGGGCAAGTTACTTAACCTTCAGGGGATTTAGTTTTTTCCTCTGTAAAATGGTTGTAGTAGTAGTATGTTCCTTTCTTATGAGAATCAAATATGTTAATACTTCTTAAACAGTAGTTTCGGACACATTGGTATGTTCAAGAACCGTTAGCTGTTATTATTTTAAGGTGATTAGTGTTGTTAAAATTATTTTACATTTTCTTATTTGTTGGGCTGTTTGTCTTCCACCTAAATATTAGCTTTATGAAGGAAGGTGCCTTATTGGTTACATTCCCAAACTACGTCAGAGCCTAGAACTGTGCTTAGACACTCACTAAAACTTTCTTGGCTATTAAAATCTGAAATATTATTATCTCTGTTTTAGAAGTTGAGCAGCCAAGGTTCATGATGATAAAGTAAGTTTACTTACGGTTACATAGCGACTAATAACGGTCTTGGGATTTAGATTGAATCCTGATTCCAAAGACCATGTTCTTTCCATGATACCACGATGTATAAGTGGATATTTCTTTACTTCAAATTCTGTCATATTTGGACCATGATTTTAGGCTGCCTTTTTTATATAAATCCTGTTGTGACTCATGAAATGGAAACAGCCATTTGTGTGAATATGAGGGGTCAAGGCCGAGAGTTAGATCCAGAGGGAAGTTCACAAAGTGAGATATATGCCAACCTACCCAATAAAAGAGGTGGAATACAATTTTCCCAACTCTTGCCATGGGAATGTGTGGGTTAGTGACCTTGGGGGTTGGGCTGCTTGAGGAGATTCATGTACTTTGACTCCTGAATGGAAAGAATCCCTGAAGTCATAAACCTCTAGTATGGGTTCTTGTAGTTCTGTCATCTTACTCTAGTAGGGTAGAGGCAGAAGTCGAGAAGTTGAAGTCTTGGCTCCTGCAGCTTCTAGGAAATAGGAGGCTTGAATCTGCGTTGGTCACTGATAACACATGTTAATGGTCCTTAGTTTTTAGCAGCTTCCCTGACTCATTCTTCTAAACAGCCTTTTTTGGGGGGTGGGTGAGGTATGGAAACAGTGTGAGAGTTCATGACACAGGGGAAAACACAGATTGTAGAGATTTGCAGGTTGGGGTTCAGATTTCTGCCGTACCACTTTTTGGCTGTGTCTTTGGCACATAACTTTCCTAACCCTCAGTTTCCTTGTTTATACAATGGGGATTTGTATGAGAAGTAAAAGAGAGACTTTGCCTAAAGTGTCTTGTGTAATGTCTCCAGTTTGGATCATTGACTGTTTAGAGAATCTAGTAAAAGCTATGGATTTCCTCCCCAGAAATGTGCTACATGCCCAAAATTTGGTATTTCATTTTCTGGGGATCACGGAGCTTCTGAAACTCAGATTAAGAATCCCCACACCATGGGGCACCTGTGTGACTGAATTGTTTGGGCATCTGACTCTTGTTTTCGGCTCAGGTCATGATCCCATGGGTCATGGGATAGAGCCCTGTGTCCTGCTCCCGGGACAGTGGGGAGTCTGCTTGAGATTTTCTCTCTTTGTTTCTACCCCGTCTCATGCACTCATGTGTGCGCTCTCTCTGTCTCTCTCAAATAAATAAGTAAATTAAAAAAAAAATGAATCCCCATACCTTTTCTTTTTATGGGAAAGGCCTGTGTGTTTTCTTTCCTTAGGAATTAGGCTAGTGCTTGGCTTCCTGCAGTCCCTTATTAATGTTTGTTCAATGAAGGAATTTAACTAATTTCTGGATTCCGTAATCACCTTGAGCTTAATATTTGGTTTCCTTTGCTGTAGGGCTTGTGCCAGTGCTAGCTTACTTAATCTGGACATGCCAGTAGCCATTGCACTGTGGCAATAAATATCTGAGCCTGAGGTTCTTTCCTTAGGTCAGCTGTAGAGGTGGACTCTTGAGTCAATGCTTGGGAAATGTTTTCACCTTACGGTAATGTGTAAGTGTTAAGAGCCGGCCATGGAGGGATGGTACTTCAAAGTGTTAGACACCATCACAATGTGTGAAATTTTGCTAATGCTTCTTTATTAATAGAATATAAAATGTTAGGGCTATGAAGTTAAGTGATTTGTCCAAGGTCATTCAGCTAGTGTAGTGGCAGAGCTCGGGACGTGTGAGGGTCAGCCTACACCTACTCTCTACCCTCCAACAAATGAGTATTCTTCAGTTCTTCTGAAGCCAATAACTTACACTGATTTCTGTATGGTGTTTTGTGTGTTTGAGAGACAGAGAAAGAGAGAGCATGAGCGGGAAGGGTAGAGGGAGAGGAGAGAGAATCTCAAGCAGACTCCTCACCGAACACGGAGCCCAATGCAGGGCTTGATCTCACCACCCCGGGATCATGACCTGAGCCGAAACCCAGACTCAGATGCTTAAGAAACTGTACCACCCAGGTGCCCCTGCTTTCTGTGTGGTCTAACAACCTTTGAGACTAAATGTGGCCGTTTTAAATGCTGGATAACATTACTGTCTGAAATTGGCTTATTTATTTGTAAATGTTAATGCCCAGTCTCTTCTTGTATCCTCCCCAAATGTAAACTCCCCATGGACGGGAATCTTGTTTGTCTTACTCAGTGTAGTATCCTTAGAGCCTTATGTGTAGTAGTTGTGTAATAAATTCTGCTTGAATGAATGAGTGAGGAGTGTTCCCTGGCAGTTTCCTTCACAGTGTCCGAAGAGTTGGGATTTCCCCTCATTTTTTTTTTTTTTAAGATTTTATTTATTTGACAGAGAGAAACACAGCTAGAGAGGGAACACAAGCAGGGGGAGTGAGAGAGGGAGAAGCAGGCTTCCCGCCGAGCAGAGAGCCCGATGTGGGGCTCGATCCCGGGTCTCCGGGATCATGACCTGAGCCGAAGGCAGTCGCCCAACCAACTGAGCCACCCAGGCACCCCGAACCCCTCATTTTTATCAGTAATTTAGCAAGCAGTGATTGAACCTACTGTATATCAGACATGGTACGAGACACAGGGATGAATAAGCTATGGTGGCTAATTAACTTCAAGAAGTTATAGTTCAAATGAAAAAATAAATCAAATTTGGCTTGCAGTATATTTTTTAATTTCATTTGACTGCACGCTTCCTTAATTCCTTTATCTTGGACCTACCCGCTTTGCTCACTTTTAAGTGCCTAGCTTCCGATGGCGTTCGAGTACAGATCGTAGGTTCTGTCATTCAGTGCTTCTGTGTATGCTTGATCATCACTTACCTCTCAGGGGCTTTAGAAATGATGTGCACACACAGGCATCCAGACCCTACTGCTGGAGATTCTGAATCAGGAGGGCTGGGGTGAGGCATTGGAAGCTGTACTGAAAAACACAAACTTCTCAAGCAGCTGGAATGAGCCGTCAGATTCAGCAGGATACCTCTGCTTTGTCAGTGAGTAGTGAGCATGAGTCCTTCCTTGGCCTTAGAAACTGGGCTCAGTGTTTTGTATTGGCATCTCCCTCTGCAAAGCCCAGCAGTGTATTTGTTCCCCGAACACAAGCACTCTGAAAACACCTGAGATCTTGTAGGTAAATGAGTGTGAAACATGAAACACATAGTATCTGAGCTGGTAATAGCCCTGTTTGGCTCTTCGTGTGTGTGTGTGTGTGTGTGTGTGTGTGTGTGTGTGTTAGCTCTTTGACTAGATTCAGCATATAAATTGAGTATGGGTTGGTTACGAGGTGACTTTCAGGAGTGATTTTTTTTTTTTTTTTTTTTTTGATGGAACAAGGGAGATGGATTTGTGTTTTTCTGGGACTCCTGTTCCTAGACTTGGCAGAAAGATAGCAAGGCAGATCTCAGCAGACCTGAAAATAGGTGAGCTGTCAAGGTGTTGGCAGTGATGGGTTCCTCTGGGTGGGACTCAGGGCAGCCTACCAGCAAAAAGGAGCGGGAGCTTAAATGATTTCACATTGGGGCTTTCCTTATTCTAATTGCTCCAAGTGCTAAATTGAGTGTGACAAATCTAACAGGTAATTGCCAAGTAGGTTTCATTACCAGCCATTGACGAGATCAATGATGTTCCTTATGTTAAAAAGCTGATCCAAATGAAAGAAAAAGGTAGATTGTATTTGGAGTTAGAATTCGGATATTACAGATAAGTCCACACATACGAAAACTATTTCAAAACTGTGCCAGTTAATTCAGTTCAGTTACCTTTGTCAAGGTTGAGGGGTTCAGGACGGGAGAAGGGGGCTGGGGTTGGTGATGTATAAGAAACTGTGAGAGAGGTTCAGATTAAGCAGGACTTTTTCTTACAGAAGCGCTATGTATTAGATGGCCTTTGGACAACACTCAGCTCTAAATACCTGTATTAGAACTAAGAATCTTGATGTTATTATTGACTCTCTTCACTTCTATGGATGTGACCAGTCTCAATAGACTTCATTCATTAGTCACTTGGTTGGGGTTTTGAAAATATTTTTTAAAAGCCATGCTGAAGCGCAACAGTAAAACTTGAGGATGACATTGCTGCAATTTTCATTCATTCAACAAAACCTTGTTTATATCTGCTTCATAGTGGAGATTCAGTGATGAACAGGCAGGACATCAGGGCAGAGAAAAGGGATTTTTGCCTCCTGCTTCACTACTTAATCCTAGTAACTAGAACGATGCCTCGCACAAAGCAGACATAACAGTAATTACCGAATGAAAGAAGAAAGGAAGATCTACTTGACTCCACTTTCCTGGGGCTTACCCTCTAGTGGAGAGACAGTAAGTACAGATAAATAAACAGAATGTATGAACGGGAGTGCTGGGGTGAGGGCACTGGTTTCGGTAGGATGGCCAGCATTGAGCTGGTTTGGAAATGGATCCGTAAGAGACAGTCTTGCGAAATTGGAAGTGGGGAGTACACTTAAGGAACGGATAGGAGATCTGCGTGCCAGGAGAAGCGTGAATGGAGGGGCCTTGCTGGGACCGGGGAAGGTAGGCAGGGGCCTTGTCAAACTGAAGAGTTTGGTTTTTATTCCTTATGCATTGGGAGCCCATTAAGAAGGTAGAAAAGCTTTAAGGTACAGAACAACGTGACCTGATGTCCCCTTTTAGAGAGGTTGTTCTGACACTGTGGACAATCTACCCAAGGCAGGGGATGAGGAGGAGACCAGGAGGAGGCTCACAGAGCCTTGTAGGCAAGAGATGATGGTGGCTTGTCCCACGGGGTAGCATTGTGGGTAGAGAGCCGCGGAAGAATCCGGAAGGTATTTGGAAGGGGGAAAGCTGTTCTGCGGTCTCAGAGAAAGGCGACAATGCACACAGAAACACACGCATGCCCCTTCTCTTTCCACGATGAACCTCCTTTAGAATGTATTTGTCGGATTATGAGATTATGGGCTACAAATGAGAAAGCTCTCGATCTTGAAGCATGGGGAGTAGGAGAGGAGAAAGTGCTGAGCGGGCCTGGTGCTCAGGGTGCGGCCCCGCTGCGTCTCTGGTTTCAGGCATTTCTTCCCAGCGTGGATTCAGGGCCGAACGGCAAAGCACAGTGTATATCTTTTGGCAAATTGGAGCAGAATGAAAATAAAATCAGAAAATTCAGCTCTGGCTCCTGAGTGAAATAGGATTCAGAAGAGATCATCTCAAATCTAGTTTATGAGATAATGTGCTTTCTTATACATGGGCATCAGTGATGCAATTAGAATGTCTGATTTATTATTCTGGATTCTTTTTGACTACTGTGAATGCAGTGATCCACTTGGATAGTTTCTGTTACTCTGAAGTTTTAATAGGTAACAGTCAGAAACGGAGAGCACAGAAAAGCAAACAAATGCTAATAGCTGGGACTCTGAAACCATTAACTTGAAGCTGGTTATTCCTGACCTCATGCTGGAACAAACGGTGGCAGAGGGGCCGAATGGGACAGAACACCCGTTCTTTAGAAATGTCGTCCTTGCGCAAAGCGTAGCCCCTCAGTTTCCACACACGGCATTTGCTTTCTACCGTGTGTGTCTTTGTGATGAGCTTGCTGTCCACGCCACCACCACCTTACGGATCCAAGGGAAAAGCCAGCTCTAAGGTTGGGAGAGGCAAAGCAGGGCAAGGGGTTCCTTTTAATGAAAAATACAACCCAGTCTTCGCTAGCTTATTTTGATTTTGGTGGTCATAAACTCACGCTAGCAGCGACCTGACCTAGAGGCCATCTACTACCACACATTTTACAGATAGGAAAACTAAGGGTTTGCCTGACATGAAACAGGAGGTACCTGTTGGCCTAAGGAATCGGGCAATTAGAATTTTGGGGGAAAGAAATTGACTCTCTTTTGTGTTAGGTTTCAGAGGAATTGTCAGTAGGAGAAACCTGCTTGTTCATTTTAGACTGACTCATATAGTTGGAGCGGATTAAATTTGAGACCTAATGTTGAACAGAAAGGGGAATGACATAGGTGAGAATAGATGAGATTAATGCTATGTTGGCAGGTGAAATTTTTTTCCAGGCTTTTGAGTTCCCTGCCCCTCTATTTTATCTCATCTGCCAGTCTGGTGTATTTCACTAATCCCATAAACAGCTTTCATCTTAGACTGTGTAGTGTGTCTCTGGCAGACTAGGTGAGTCAGGTGAAATTATAGGTGTATCAAGCCAAAACATAGAATATCAGAGGGAAGACAAATGAGCCGAGATTCCATAGTGAGCAGTGGAGAAGGATCAGAGCAGTCAAGGACATGGGATGATTTACTGTTGCTGGTTTATGACAAAGCACATCCAGAGATCTGTTTCCCTGATTCTGTGTGACTGGGTAATTCCAGGGCTGGTCCCTTTGCTTCCTGTCCCACGCGAGTCCCCTTCCTTCATGTAACCATGATGGTTATGCTTTTATTCAGAGTGGCAGGATCACTGGGAAGAACAACAAGAAGCAAACTGGACCATGTTTCTTTCCCAGGAAATGATGTTCTGTCAGCATTTATAGAATATGTGCCCTGAATTGGGAGTAAACTGTATAGATTCCTGAGTTTAGGAAATTAGCATCTGAGGAGGCTTCTTCAGATTTAAGCCTTAACGGAAGGTTTGTAAACTCCTTCTCTTCCACCCTTGCTCTTTCTTTACCCTTGAGCTCCCTTTACATCTTTGGCTACGTGCTGTTCTGCTTTTGGGACAGAATTGACCTTATTCGTGCTCAACCTCTATTTCCATTTTTCTTTCTTTTGGGAGAGTACCTGGGTCTGGATGCTGCCTTGGTCTCACAGGGGCGGTTACCTCCTGGGGGCGGGAGTAGGGAGGCCCAGTAGGTGTGCAAGTACATTGTATTTCCCGCTAACAACATATTGTGTAAGTAATCAGAACCAGGTGTTTGAAGAAATTAATCACATGCCAGATCTCATATTGGAAATGAGATGTTTCAGTGTAAGACTGGAGTACCTTTGTAAAAGCTGTTCAAATCTGTCATCTGTCAAATTATTGTGACCTGTGTTTTGTGTGGTATGCTCATGTACATACACACCAGCACACGAGGATGTGTATGCTCATTTACATATACACAAATAGAAAGATATCATCTGTGCAAGGACTTTGTGTGCCAGAGTTGAGCCTGAATTGAATTTTATGGATGAGAGAGACACTCTGAAAGTGGAACCATTGGTGTAATGTCATGTACACTCTAACCAGCAGGCAGAGAGCTCCAGTGATCTGCAACATGAGCTCAAGATCTACGGTGTCTTCATGGGCACAGGCATATTTTTCCCCCTTATTAGCTAGGTTGTCTTCCCAAAGCAGCAAGTACTACTTGTCTCTTCAGAGAGCTGTCATGGAGCCCTAAGACTTACTCTTTGTGGTTTAGACTTGATGTGAGTAAGTTTTCTCTTCACCCTCAGCCTAGAAAAACTTGACAGTGCTCTTGGAATTCGATGGAAGTTTCCTAGCTTTGAAGCTAGAGAAGGCGCTCATTTCTCATTAGACAATTGTCCACATTTTTTTTTCTGGTCTAATTCCACGATGCCAAAAAAAAAAATCCTGCATGGTTACTTTATTTGGAGAGCAGTATTTGGCCTCAGACCCTTAAGATCATGGACTTAACTGCGAGTGTGTGTTTTGGTCTTTTCTCCGCTGCCTTTCTGAACGTTTTGAGTTCTTCAGATTCTCCATGGTCGTGTTTTGCTTTCTGACTCCCACAGTGGTTGTGCCTAAGGTTTGGAACAACTTTTAAAAAAAATTGTGGTAAAATACACATAACATAAAATTTACCATTTCGCCCGCTTTTAAGCATCCAGCTCAGTGGCAGTAAGTACATACTGATAGTCATGCCGCATCACCACTATTGGTCTCCTGACCTTTTTTATCATTTCAGTATGGACACCCTGTCCCCATAGAACGCTAACTTCCCATTTACCTGGCTTCCCAGGCCCCAGAAACCACCATTCTGCTTCCTGTCTCTATGTATTGGATCGTTCCATGTACCTGATGGAATTGGAATCATGTGGTATTTGTCCTTTTGTGGCTGGCTTATTTCACTTAGCACAGCGTTCCTCAGGGTGCCTTCATGTTATAGTACGGGTCGGAATTTCCTGCTTTTTTTTTTTTTTTTTTTTTTTTTTTTTTTTTTTTTTTTTTTTTTTTTTTTTTTTTTTTTTTTTTTTTTTTTTTTAAAGATTCCATTTATTTGACAGAGAGAAACACAGCCAGAGAGGGAACACAAGCAGGGGGAATGAGAGAGGGAGAAGCAGGCCTCCCGCCGAGCAGGGAGCCCGACGCGGGGCCCGATCCCGGGTCTCCGGGATCATGACCCGAGCCGAAGGCAGTCGCCCAACCAACCGAGCCACCCAGGCGCTCCTTTTTTTTTATTTTTAAATTTTTTTTTTTTTAAAGATGTTAATTAATTAATTATTTATTTATTTATTTTTTATTAAGATTTTATTTATTTGACAGCGAGAAACACAGTGAGAGAGGGAACACAAGCAGGGGGAGTGAGAGAGGGAGAAGCAGGCTTCCCGCCGAGCAGGGAGCCCAACGTGGGACTCGATCCCGGGTCTCCGGGATCATGACCTGAGCCGAAGGCAGTTGCTTAACCAACTGAGCCACCCAGGCGTCCCCGGAATTTCCTGCTTTTTAAGGATGAATCATAGTCTGTTATATGAATATGCCACTTTTGTGTATCCATTCATCCATTGATGGCTACTTGGGTTGCTTTCACTTTTTGGCCGTCGTGAAGAACGCTGCTGTGGATATGGTATACCAATATCTTTTTGAGATCTCACTTCCAGTTTTGGGGGGTATGTACTCAGAAATGGAGTTGCTTAATATTTTGAGAAGTGTCCACACTGTTTTCTACAGTGACCGCATCATTGTACATTCACACCAGCAGTGCCCAAGGGTTCCAGTTTCTCTACATCTGTGCCCACACTTTTGGTTGTTGTTGTTGATGGTAATAGTCCCCCTGCCTATTGTGAAATAGTATTCCTGGAACCCTTTTGACAACTGTTTTTCTCTGCTTGGCTCATACCCACTGATGTTTCAGTTGTCAGCTCAGAGGCCACTTCTCACGGAAAGCCTTCCCCACGAGCTCCCTACCCTGTCTTTCAAGTTACTTGCCATAGCACCACTGTTTGCTTCCTCTATCACAGAACTTCCTGCATTTGATTGTAGTTTGTCTAATTGTCTGATGCTTCTCTCATGAGTTGAGTTCCTTGAAACTAGGAATATCCATCTAGAAATATCTGTCATGATCACTGTTTTTCCTTGGGACCTGCCTCTGAGTAGAGGCCGTGCTTGGAATGTGTACCTTTAGGTTGACATAAGCATTCCCAGGGTACTGTGCAGCCTGGGCCTTGTAGATAAAGTGGAGCAGATCAAATCCCAAGGGTGAGATTTACTAGCTTCTGGATTTTGAAACAGGTTTTTATTTGTCCAGGTCTTGGTTTTCACTTCCTTGAAATGGGGATAATATTTGCCTCATCCTCATAAGATTTTTGTTAACAATGAACAGAATTAGTGTAAAGATCCTATTACTGCCAATTAACATGAATGAGACGAGTGAGGAGAAATAGGAACAGAACTTTCAGTGTTGTCAGTTCGGTGGGCAATGATATGGATTTAAGATTAAAAACAAGAGAAACAAACTTCAGAAAGGTCGGAAAGGAGAATGTTGACTTTGATTTGGGGTTATTGAATCGCGGGTGCTGGCGGGACTTGGGTGTTGTAATATCCTGGAAACAGTCTTAAATATATATTTAGGCTGGAGATGAGGATTTGAGCATTATTTTTAGGGAATGTGTTATAAGAAGATGGGATTGCCTGAAGGAAGACTGCTTTGAAGAGGAAGAAGGGTAGAGAATGTCTGCTCTGAAGGGCAGAGGAAGAAAGACCAGAAACAGAGACGAAAAGGAGGGAGCTTGGGCTAGAGGAATTTAAGGAGGGGGAAGGAAAGAGGTTATTGAAATCAAGGGAAACAGGGATTTTGAGAAAGAAATGCAGGTGACTATATCCAGTCCTTCCCAAATGACCCAAGAGGGTGATGCTCCGTTTTAGTAGATGGAGTTGGTCATTGACCTTGAGAAGAATTGTTTTGGTAGACTTGGCAGTGGGAGGAGCCACATCATAGCAGGGGTCAAGGCAAAAGTGGCAGTAGGATTTCTGGGCATCCGTCTTCCCATGGTTCTTCAGGAAGTTGGGTTGGGAGAGGAAAGAGGCAATGGGGTGTTAGCGGGAGTGGTAAGTGGGAAAAGCCAGGAGGAATTTAATTAACAAATTAGTTAATTAATATTTTAAGGTGGCAAGATTTATTTATTTATTTTTTTAAGCTTGCGCTAACGTAAGCACAAAGGGTGAAGAGGAGAGACCCAGGAAGAGAAAGAGTTGCTTGATGATGTCAAATAAAACTGTGGTGACTGGCACCTAACCCCAAGGATGGCAGGAAGAAAATGGCCCATGAGGACAGGCAAAATGATTGATCTTTTTAGTCTATTTCTAAACGTTTATTAAGCATAATGAAATAAAATGTATTAAACACTTGCGTAGTGTTTGTTTTGTGATGGCACACACATTTATTTCTTTACGAATAGTACCCATTTGATTTAATCTTCATAACAACCTTGTGAGGTCGGTATGATTTCTGGATCTCTTCTGAAGACAGAGAAATGGAGGCACAAGGTAGCTATATAATTTAAGTTCACATAGCCAGTCATTGGCAGGGATGGGATTTAACCCGGTAACGTCTAATTTTAGAGCCTGAGCTCTTAGTCATTATTTTAAGCTGTGCTCTCCTGCCTTTTTCCTGGTGTTTGGAGGCTACATAAAGAGATACCGAGTTTATCTGCAGATAAAATCTGAATAAGTGGAAAGCCTGGTCTTCTGGTTATTACATCTTGGAGTTGTGTGTTTTATAGCATAATGAAATCACACATGTGAGGGTTAGATTAGGTTGCAATCCTTAGCATATTTGTAGAAGAATAACTTTAGAATTATTATCCACTTTTTTTTTTTTTTAAGATTTTATTTTAGAGAGAGCACACTTGCAGGCTAGGGGAGGGAGAGGGATAAGCAGACCCCTGCTGAAGCAGAGCCTGTTATGGGGCTCGATCTCACCACCCTGAGATCCCGACCTGAGCCCAAATCACGGTGTCTGAGGCTCAACCAACTGAGCCACCCAGGAGCCCCTATTATTTACTTGCTATCAGAAAAGCCAGCAATGGTAATTTTTCATTAGTGGTACAGTTGGAAGAGGAAACTTGTAAACGCACATATTGAAATAAGATTAAATACATGCTGATGAAGTTAGAGAGTTTGATGTAATACCTTAATCATGAAATTTTGGTGATGAAGAGTGTGTATTGGCTTTCTGGAATCCTGAGAATGGATAAGTGAAAACAAAAAGAAATAACTACTCTGTATTATACAGCTAAAATAGTTATTAAATCACATATTCTTTCAGGTATTTTTCTTTAACTTTTTAGAACTGCGAGGCAAAACTAATCATTGATACAGCTCTGTCAGCAGCTAAAGGATTTTTGTTGTTGTTGCTAAAGTAATATATCATGTCTTGTATAATTCACTTGTGGCTACACAAGGGAAGGTATTTAATGTCTGATTATGCAGCATTTGCTGTGGGAAGAGCAGAGAGCCCGAAAGGGACAGTAGAGAGCTAAGGATTATTTAATGGACAGTCACTGAGGTCACTTACTGATGTCTTTACTGCATCATGTGCATCTGCTTTCCCATGGCAGGTTGTTTGATCATGTTTAATGGTTAAAGCTTTGTACAATTACCAAGAAGTCAGAACTCCTACTGGTCTCAAGTGTTATTATTTACAGTTGGACTGCTAGCAAGAAAGTGCTTAGTTTGATCATACTAATGCTAAGCTGGGCAAGACAGAAGGTGAAATCTCATGGAGTTCTGTCCTTTGACCTTTGAGTAGACTAGTGAGGTATGAAATCTCAAGGTGGAAAGTCCCTGGAGATTGAAATATGATTGAGGGAATGTGACTTTTTTAATCTAAACAAGTGTGGCCAAGAGGAGAATTCTTCAGTAAGAGGTGAATTATTAGGTCCTTGAAGCTAGAATGTAGCTACAGTAGTAGTGAAGGAGTTTTAATTAATCTGTTATCTCTCTTTTGTGGTTTGGAATTGTATTGTCCTTGTTCTTGTATTTGTTTACAAAATTATGGGCAGTATTTTGATTGTGCAGGATCTTGGGTGATTGTCTCTGTTGGCAGTACTTGAAGGTGGCTCAGGGAAACTAGTTTTACAAGGTAGTTTGTTCTGATGAAGTCAAAAGAAGTTAGAATTGTTCTTTCTAATCCATTAATCTTAAGTAAAGAATCCAACGTTTTATTTTGTTAGAGGTAGTTTTTGCTTTGATAGTAATAATGTATTCTTCATATATGTAAAGTACCCTTCTCCCAAAGTTCCATTCCTTTCCAGAATCACTCCCCAACCTTTATTTCTTTTTAGGTCTTGTTTAGCTGATTTTCATCATAGGCATTTTTTTCTTCATGAAATGTTCTTTTCCTTTTGAAACTTGGACTGCATTCTTCAAATTGATGATTGCAGGTGATTGGAACTTAAAATCAGGTTGGTGAGACAAATAGGTATTAATACTCAAATTTTTGTGTGAAGAGCTAAAGTATATATTTTCTATGTGTGGTTTCACTTATGAAAAAAATTCTTATAAAAAGATTTCTTGTAATAGTAATTTACAAGAACAAGGTATGCTTTTGCTAACTTTGTGGAATACTTGGGAAAGTGTGAATCACAGTGAAAGATGCTGTCTTAGGGAGAATATTTTAAAAGCACTGAAAAGTGTAGTGTTACAGCTTGATGCAAGAGGTGAACTCTATCAGGAACTGAGTAATTTGTTAGAAAGGTGCTCATACTAAAAGAAGGAAAGAGAAATAAGAATTCTAAGTAATGAACTTACGTAATGCCCAGATTTATTGTCTTTACATGGACACAAAGTATAGATTCAAAGATCTGGAACAGGCAGAGATAAATACCCCAGCAAAAATGGACAAAAGTCATGAACAGGCATTTCACAAAAGAACTACTGCAAGTGGCACTCAATATATGAAAAGTTACTCAATCTGATTAATAATCTAAGAAATGTAAATTAGAGCGAACTTGTTTTTTCATTTATCAACTTGCCAGAGATTGAAAAGTTTGATAATAATTGATGTATGTGTGAGTAAATGAAGAAATGGGTATTGTCTATTAATGGCCTTGAAATGGATACCGTTTTCCTGGAGGGCAATTTCACAATATGAATCAAGAGTCTTAAAAGAGTATAGCTTTTGACCTAGTGAGTCTCCTGCTAAGAATTTTTATCATGAAGAAATCATCTGTGCCTTCTTGTCAAACGGTGCCGTAACCTTACAGCTTTTGTATGCCTTCTGTTCCAAATACATGTCGGTGATTGCTAACATATTAAAGGAAGAAAAAATAAAAAAGAGTCATGGGTGGGCTTACAGGGCCAGATATTGTTGTGAACCAGAAAGAGAACTAAATGTAAAGGGATAAGCTAGATTGAAGGCGTAGTCCTGCAAAGGCTTCAGGTTTGGAAAAAGAAAGTAGCAGTTGTGAATTTAGGTGCTACAGGGTTATGAGGACTAAAAGTTTACTCCTTGAGATGGACAGAACCTGGTTCACTGCATAAATCTGGAGGTGGATGTGAAGTTGTATTTCTCATAAAAGGGAACTCAAAAAAGACCAGCGTGTCAGGGGAATAGCTTATAATGGAGGGATGGGTTTTGAGGAGCAGGAGAAGAAAGATAAACCTTCAAGAACAGAAACTCAACCAGTCCGCTTGGTCATGGAGTAATGGGGGAGAGAATGTGACACTTCAGATCACCGTGATGAGAGATTTGGCCTTGGACTGACAGTATAGGGATCCTTGTGGAGGCAACTACAGAATCACTATGGAGGGAAAGGTGAGCACAGATGGAGAAAGAGGGAGGAAGGAGGGGGGGACAAAAAAGCCATCCACTCAGAGTTAGCCTTCAAAACAAAATACCAAACAACAAAAACAACAGCAGCAGCAACAACAACAGCAAACTTGAAGAAAACAAATGCACTTGTCATGTTGAATATTAAATGTAATGCAAGTGATGGACCATTGAATTCTACTCCTGAAAACAGTATTACACCGTATGTTAACTAATTAGATTTTAAATAAAAGTTATTAACAAACTCAGCAATGAGAACAAAGAATTATTCCAGATGAGATTAATGTTATAGAACAAAGACTGGGGTGCCTGGCTGGCTCAGTCAGTATAGTATGCGATTTTTGATCTTGGGGTCATGAGTTCAAGCCCCACACTGGGTATGGAGCTCACTGGAAAAGAAAGAAAAAGAAAAAGAAGTCAAACTAAAATAAGCATGTTCAGATGTTCAGGAAATTCAAAAGCATAAGTAGATGCATCACAATAAAAATGAAAATTTAAAAAGCCCCCAAATATGCACGAACAGGAACAGCTATATATGAAAAAGAGCCAGTTCTAAATGTTAGAAATTTAGGAAATTTTGGGAAAAGGAATATCATAGAATTAATAAACCCAATAGGTAGGTGAATGATAAAATAGAATTAAAGCAAGAATTGGTGAATTGGAGGAGATTACTAAGGAATTCACCCAGAAGGTAGCATGAAGACAGAGAATGAAAGAGAGAGGGGGAGAATGAGAGAATGAGAACATGAATGCAGCAAACTTGTAGGATATATTGAGAGGCTCCAGCATATGTCTGTCGGGAGTTCCAGAAAGAGACAATGAAAGTCATGATGGAGAAGCAAAATGTGAAGAGCCAGGAGTTGAGAATTTTCCTTTATACAATTTCCATTATGCAATGAAAGACAATGGAAGACACGAGTCTTTAAATACTTTGAGTGGGACCATCATTTTGAAACTAGAATACAAAAAATTCCTTGAGATTTGCCGCTCTCCCCAAATGCAGATTATTTACAAAAGAGTCTTATTAGCAACAGAGGCTGGAAGATAGGAGAATAAAATCTTCAAAGTGCTGAGGGAAGATTATAATTAATTTCAGTTTTAAAAACTGATGAAAAAAGTATAGATATTTTCAGTCATAAAAAAAGGAAGAAAAGAGGAGAGTTATCATCCATGGGTTCTCACTAGAACCGTTATAATTTAGTAAGAACAAAAGTGAATCCAGAGGGAAAGTTTTTAATGTAAGAAACAAGGGTCACCATAGAAATGGATGGAAAATTCACTTAATCATTGGTTTAAAATACTTTTCTGTTCTTAAAATGCATACAAAACTAAAACTCTGAAGAGCAATCATGAGAATGTAAGAAGCAAATGCTGTGTGATCTGGTATTAGGGGCTCAAAATATTACTGATTTCAATGAATGATAAATATAATACCTTTGAGAGCTAACTTAGATGAAATGGATACATATCTTGAAAAATGTGCGTTACTTAAACTGCCTCAAGAAGTAGTAGGAAGTTTGAATAAAGTGGTGAAAGAAACTGAATAGTAACCAAGAGTCTATGTTTTAAAGGTCCAGTTTTGCAGGCAAGAGATGCCGTATTTCAGTAATCTTCACTTTCCCTCCTTTTTTCAAAACCAGTTTATTGAGGACTACAAAAAGTGCATGTTTTTAAATTTCAGGACTTGGTAAGTTTTGACACCTGTATAGAGTTGTTGAATATTATTCTTTACCCCCTGTAGTTTCTTTCTGCCTTTTAGCCATGCTTTGCTGTTCTTCCCTCCTGCCCTGGCCACAGTCAACCACTCATCTGCTCTTCGTCACTACTGCTTAATTTGCATTTTCTAGAATTTTACGTGAATGGACTTCTCCAGGATAGTACTCCTTGTTTTGGCCTGGGTTCTTTCACTCAGCATAGTGGTTTTGAAATTCATCCATGTTGTTTTATGTATTAGTAATTCATTCTTTTTTATTGCTGAGTAGTGATTTTTGTATCAATACACCACAATTTCTTTTTCTTTTTTTCAGTGTACTCCAGTTTTTTTATTTGTTCACTTGTTGATTGACATTTGAGTTATTTCCAGTTATTGGCAATTACAGATAACACTGTTCTGAATGTTTTTGTACATGTTTTTGTGTGGACATGTGCTGTCTTGTAGGTCTATGTCTAAGTTTTTTCAGAAATTGGCAGAGTGTCTTCCAGACTGGTTGGACCATTTTATTTTCATGAGAGCAGTGTATTAGAGTTCTGGCTTAGAGGGTTTTGAGAGTAGAAGTTATTGATGACGCTTATAATTTTTTTTTTTCTTTTATGGATTGTGCTTTTGGTTTTATGTTTAAGAAAACCCCCTTGCCTGGGCGCCTGGGTGGCTCAGTGGGTTAAAGCCTCTGCCTTCAGCTCAGGTCATGATCTCAGGGTCCTGGAATCGAGGCCCACATCGGGCTCTCTGCTCAGCAGGGAGCGTGCTTCCTCCTCTCTGCCTACTTGTGATCTCTCTGTCAAATAAATAAATAAAATCTTAAAAAAATAAATTATAAAGAAACCTGCCTTGACTTATCTGAAGACTTAAAGAATTTGTTTCCTTCTACTAGTATTATAGTTTAAATTTTATGTTTATTTTTATAGTTGGTTTTATATTGATATGTTCAGTTAGAGTTAATTTCTATATATGATACAAGATGCAGATTAAAGTTCTTGTTTATTTTAATATGGATATCTAATTCTTCAAGAATTATTGGTTGGAGGGATTTTTTTCTTCTTCCATCGAATTAACTTTGAATCTTTCTCAGAATCCATTGACCACAAATAGGTGTGTCTATTTTGGGATTCTGTTTTGTTCCGTTTATCTATTTGTCTATTTTTATGCCAGTAGTGCACTGCCTTGATTTCTGTAGTTATATAAGTCTTAGGAGGTAGAGTGATGTCCTTCAACTTTATTTTTCTTTTGCAGAGTTGTTTGCCACTTTAGGTCTTTGCATTTCCATATAAATTTTAATTGTGTTAATTTTTACAGAAAAAGCCTACAGGGATCTTGAATTGGGATTGCATCATTTTGGGGACAGTCTGACATTTTATGGAGTCTCCTGATCATGAACAAAGCATATCTCCACATTTTAGAAATTCTTTAATTTCTTTTAACACTGTCTTGTTATTTTTTTTATGTGAGTTTGGAAAACCTTTTGCCAGATTTATCCCAAAGTAGTTTTTAAGTTTTGGTGTTATTGTAAGTGATACTTTAAAAAATCAGTTTCATTTAGTTGGTTGCTGGTATTCTGGAACTGATTTTTGTATATTGATCTTGCAACCTTGTTCTGTAGGTTGTATCCTGCAACCTATTGAATGTAGTAGTTCTGAACTTAGTAGTTCTAGTTGCTTTTTTGGTAGAACCTGTATGATTTTCTGTACAGGTGCTTATGTTAGATGCAAATAAAGACAGTTTTATCTTTTCTTTATTTCTTCCTAGTTTGGATGCCTTTCATTTCTTTTTCCGGCTCTACTGCACTGGCTAGAACCTTCAGTACAATCTTGAATAGAGGGATGACAACAGACATCATTACCTTTTCCTGGATCATACAGTAAAATCATTTAGTCTTTTCATCGCTAGGTATGATGTTAGCTATATGGTTTTCACAGATTCCTTTCTCAGGTTCAGGAAGTTTTCTAGTTTACTGAGTGTGTTAAGTAGGAACGATGTAGGATCTTACTATATCAATTCATATTATCTTATGATTTTTATTTCTTAGTCATCAGTAAAGCTAATGATTCATAATATGAATTATGTCAGTTTTAGAATGTGGAATTCCACAATTCCTCATTTGTGGAATAATACTTAGTGACATACTATTTTTTTATGTGTTGTCAGATTCAGTTTGCTATTTTGTTAATAATTTGTATATTTGTATTCCTGAGGGATATTGGTCTATGATTTTATTGTAGTAATTCTGCTTGGTTTTGGGAATTTCATTAATTTTTTGGATGTTTATATAGAATTGATATTTCTTTGTGAAATGTTTAATAGAGTTGGACAGTGAAAGTTCTGAAGTTAGAGCTTGTTGGAAGTTTTAAAAATACAGATTCAATTTCGTTATTAGATATAGGGCTATTTAGGTTATCTTCTTTTCTTTTTTTTTTTAATATTATATTTATTTATTTGACAGAGAGAAACACAGCTAGAGAGGGAACACAAGCAGAGGGACTGAGAGAGGGAGAAGCAGGGGCTCAATCCCGGTCTCCAGGATGTGGGGCTCAATCCCAGTCTCCAGGATCATGACCTGAGCTGAAAGCAGTTGTTTAACCAATTGAGCCACCCAGGCGCCCCATATTTAGGTTATCCTCTTGAGTGAACCTTGGTAATATGTGTATTTCAGGGAATTTTTTCATTTTGTCCAAGTTCTGGAATTTATTCACTTAAGTTCATAATACCTCTTTATTTACCTTTTAATTAACATATTGAGAATGTGTTTTTTTTTTTCTTTCCCTAATCAGTATAGCTAGAGATTTTAAATTTTCTTTTCTCAAATAACTAACTTCTGGTTTCTTTGATTTTCTTTACTTTTCTGTTTTCTCTGTCATTGATTTCTACTCTGGTTTTTTAATAATTTTCTTTCCTCTGCTTACTTTAGGTTTCATTTGCTTCTCTTTCTCTATTTTTTCTAGGTGGAAGCCTTGGTCATTGATTTGAAACCATTTTCCTTTTTTTAAAATATAGGCTTATAACTATAGCTGTATCCCAGAAAGTTTGAAATTTTTTTTTTTATTTTCATTCAATTTGAAATAATTTCTAATTTCTTGTTTGGCTTTTTTGACCCATGGATTATCTAGAAGTGGATGAGTTTCCAGATACTTAGGGATTTTCTAGATCTATTTCTCCTATTGATATTTCATTTTGTTACAGCACCATACCCCACTCTCCCCGCTTTTTACTGAGGTATAATTGACATATAACGTTGTATAGTTTACATTGTCAAATGTGATGATTTGATATATGTAAATATATGACTACCACAATAGGGCTAATTAAAACCTCCATCGTCTCACATAATTACTTTTTTTTTTTGTTTTGGTGAGATCATTTAAGATCTGCTCCCTTAGCAACTTTCAGTATTGTTAACTATAGCCGTCATGCTGTTCATTAGATCCCTAGAACTTCCTCATCCTATAGTTAGAAGGTTGTACCCTTTCACCAACATTTCCCCCTTTTATTCGAGCCCCCCACCAACCTCCCAGCCCCTGGCAACCACCATTCTGCTTTGTGTCTTATAGTTTGGCTTTTTTAGATTCCACACATAAGTGAGATCATCCAGCATTTGTCTTTTATCTTTCTTAGGCTTTGGTGGGTAGTGTGCACATTTTAGCTGTACTAATCCAATCCATGAACATGGGATACCTTCCCTTTCATTTCTATCTTTATTTTATTTTAACAAAGTCTTATAAGTTGTATAAAATTTCCATCTCTTTGATTAAAGTATTTGTTTATGAGGTTATTATAAATAGAGCTATATATTTTTTTCCAGATATTTCACTGTTAGTATAGAGAAGCACAATAGATTTCTGTGTGTTGATTTTGTATCCTGCAACTTTGCAGAATTTGTTTTTTCTAACAGTTTTTTTGGTGGAATCTTTTGGATCATTCTGTAGATAATAAGGTCATACACCATCTACAGCCAGAGACAACTTTGCTTTTTTTTTTTTAATATTTATTTATGAAAGAGAGAGAATGGGGGGCAAGGGCATAGAGATAGGGAGAGAAAATCTCAAGCATTCTCTGCATTGAGTGCAGAGCCTGATGTGGGGCTTGATCTTACAAGCTTGAGATCACACCTGAACCAAAACCAAGAGTCAGATGCTTAACTGCCTGCACCAGCCAGGCACCGCTGCTTCTTCCTTTTTGATTTGGATGTCTTTTTTTTTTTTTTTTTCTTGCCTAATTGTTTTGGCTAGGACATTATTCTGTTCAATATGTTGAATAGGAGTTATGAGAATAGGCACCTTTTTCTTGATTTTTAGAAGGAAAGCTTTGAATCTTTCTTCACCGAGTATGATGTTGGCTGTGGACTTGTCCTATATGGCCTTTATTATGTTGAAGTACATTTTTTTCTGTAACAAATTTTTTGAAAGATATATATGTGTATATATATATATATATATATATATATATATATATAATTTTAAATCATGCCAGAGTTATTATATTTTGTCAAATGCTTTTTTTTTTAGCATTTATTGAGATGCCATAAAACTTTTATGTTACATTTTATTAATGTGGTCTATTACATTTACTGATTTATGTCTATTGAACATCCTTGCTTACCAAGTATATATAACACCTGATTATGGTGTATGATTCTTTTAATATGCTGTTGAATTTGGCTTCTTAATATCTTTTTGAGAATTTTAAAAATCTGTATTCATCAGGAATATTGGCCTGTAGTTTTGTTTTTGTTGTTGTTGTTTTGTTTTTACTTGTAGTATCTACACTGGGTTCTGGTCTCAGGGAAATGCTGGCGTTGTAATATGAGTTAGGGAGTGTTCCTTCCTTTGGAAAAGTTTGAACAGGATTTGCAGTAATTCTTCTTTAAATATTTGATAGATTAGCCAGTGAAACCATCTGGTCTTGGGCTTTTCTTTGTTGGGAGGTTTTTGATTACTCATTGAATCTTTTGATTTGTTACTGATGTGTTTAGATTTTCTGTTTCTTCATGATTCAGTCTTAGTGTTTCTTAGTGTTTCTAGGAATTTATCGATTTTTTTGTAGATTATTCAGTTTATTTATAAATAAATTGTTCATGGTAGTCTCTTCTAATCTTTTCTATTTTGTTCATGGTAGTCTCTTCTAATCTTTTTTATTTCTGTGGCATCTGTTGTAATGTTCCCTCTTGCATTTCTGATTTTATTTAGTTAAGTCTTCACTCTTCTTTTTCCTAGTTGGTGAGCTAAAGGTTTGTCAATTTTGCTTTTCTTTAAAAAGAAAAAGACCTGAGCTCTTAATGTTTTGTTCTTTTCCTTTTTTTTCTTTTTCTTTTTTTTTTTTTTTTGCTCCATTTCATTTCTTTCCATTCTGCTTTTGGTTATTTTCTTCTTTCTGCAAACATGGGCTTAGTTTGTTCTTGTCTAGTTCCTTGAGGTAAAAAGTTAGGTTGCTTATTGGAGATCTTTCTGTTTTCTTAAGCATTTACCACTAAATTTTCTTCTCAGAATTGCTTTTGGTGCATCCCATAAATTCCATAAATTTTGATATTTTGTTTCCATTTTCGTTTGCTTCAAGACATTTTCTAAAATTCTTCTTTGAT
Source organism: Spilogale gracilis (assembly GCA_004023965.1). Lineage (NCBI taxonomy): Eukaryota > Metazoa > Chordata > Mammalia > Carnivora > Mephitidae > Spilogale > Spilogale gracilis. Next base: position 246,244 of record PITA01000239.1, read on the forward strand.
ATCTTCTTTGACCCGTTCGTTGTTTAGGAGTGTGTTATTTAATCGGCTCATATTTGTGGATTTTTCAGCTTTCCTTCTGTTACTGATTTCTACTTTCATGCCTTTCTGGTTGAAAAAGATACTAGATATCATTTCAGTTTTTCTTTTTGTTTCTTTTTTGTTTTTTTTTTTTGCTTTTTAATTAGCTAAAACTTGTCTTGTTGCCTAATATACCATCTGACCCAGAAAATATTCTGTTTATGCTTAAGAAGAATGTGTATTCTTTTGCTGTTGGATGGAATGTTTTAAGTATAGTTCAAATTTAATGTTTCCATATTGACTTTCTATCAGGATGATTTATCCATTGTTGAGATGCGGTAGTGAATTCCCCTACTATTATAATATTGTTGTCTATTTATTTTTTAGATATGTTAGTATTTGTTTAATGTATTTAGATGCTCTGGTGCTGGGTGCTTATATACTTATTGTGTATTGTTTTCACTGCATGTATTTGTAGATTTGTTGTTAGTTGTATTGATACTTAAGATTACTGTTCTCTTGATGAATTGACTCCTTTATCATTATGAAAATGACAATCTTTACTTCTTATAATATTATTTGCTCTGAAACTCATTTTATCTGATATCACTATAACCACTTCAACTTTGTTTTGATGAGTACTAGTGGTATAAATATTTTTCCATTCTTTTACTTTGTTAAATCTTTTTTTTTTTTTTTTTGGTCACAAAATATGTGTAACATAAAATTTACTATTTTAACCATTTTCAAGTGTATGGTTTTGTAGCATTAACTGTGGTCATATTATTATATCCATTCTTTTAACCTATTTATTTCTTTGTATTTGAAATCAATTTGTTACAGGCAGCAGATAGTTAGATACTGATTTTTAAAAAATGTAATCTGGCCATCTCTTCCTTTCAGTTGAGTTGTTTAGACTTTTTGTATGTACTGTGATTGTTTATATGGTTGGTTTTAATTCTAGCATTTTACTGTATACCCTTTGTTCTCCTTTTTTTCTCTATTTCTCCCTTTTTGGATTGATTTTTCATGATTCCATTTTATTTCTCTTGTTGGCTTATTACGTGTAACTCTTTGTTGTTATTCTATGGTTGTTTTAGGATTTCTAGCATTCATCTTTATTTTAATAGAATATTTCTTTAAGTGGTACTATTGCAGCTTGAATGTAGTTTAAGAATCTTATAACAGGGGCACCTGGGTGGCTCAGTTGGTTGGGCCGCTACCTTCGGCTCGGGTCATGACCCCGGAGACCCGGGATCAAGTCCCACATCGGGCTCCCTGCTTGGCGGGAGGCCTGCTTCTCCCTCTCTCACTCCCCCTGCTTGTGTTCCCTCTCTTGCTGTGTTTCTCTCTGTCAAATAAATAAAAATCTTTAAAAAAAAAGAAAAAAGAATCTTATAACAATATGCTTTCATTTTCCCTTGACCATTGAGGTACTATTATTACATGTTTCACTCCTACATATATTATAAACTTTGCAATATACTATTATTTTTGCTTTAAATAGTTATCTTTCATAAAGATTTAAATAGTCATGGTAAAGGCTTTTATATTTCCAGTGTAGTTACTATTTTTGATTATCTTCATTCTTTTGTGTAAACTCAGATTTCTCTCTAGTGTCATTTTTTTCTTCCTGGAGGTCTTTATCATTTCTTACAGTGAAGCTTTGCTGCTATTAAATTATTTTTATTTTTTGTGTCTATAAACATGTTTATTTTGCCTTTGTTTTTGAAAGACATTTTGGCTTGCTATAGAAACCTAGTTGACAAATATTTTTCTCTCAGTTATTTGAAAATATTTTTTCACTTCTTCTGGTTAACATTGTTCCAATGAGATATTCCATGCAATGATTTCTTTGTACATACTATTTCTTTTTTTCTGTTTTCAAGATTTTCTCTTTTCACTGATTTTAAGTAATCTGATTACATTGTGCTATAGTGTTATTTCCTTATATTTTTTGTGCCTAGGGTTCTGTGAATATTTATCTTGAGATTGTGGATTTATAGTTTTCATCAAATTTGAAAAAGTTTTGGTCAGTTCTTTTTCTTTTTCCCATTCTCTTCCTTATTCTTTTAATGACTCTAATTACATGTATTATACTGCTTAAAGTCCTCTCACAACTCACTAATACTCTGTTAATTTTTTTTTTTTTTAACCTGTGCTACATTTTGGATAATATCTGCTGGTACATTTTCATGTTCACTGTTCTTTTCTTCTATGATATCTAATCTGTTTTGAATCCTATCTTGTTTGTATTTCATCTCAGACATTAAGGTTTCCCTGTCTAGAAGAAGCATGATTTAATTTTCTTTATTTCTTCTGTTTCTCTACTTACCATATTCAGTCTTTTTGACCTTATAAACCACAGTTGTGTTACTTTTTTATTTTATTGATTACCTTATTATTTTTTAAAGATTTTATTTATTTGTTTGAGGGGGGAGTAGGGGCAGAAGAAGAGGGAAAGAATCTTTAAGCAGACTCTGCACTGAGTGTGGAGACTGACTTGGGCTAGATACCATGACCTGAGCTAAAATCAAGAATTGGATGCTTACCTGAACTGAACCACCCAGGTGCCCCCACTTTTTTAAAGTGTACTTCAAATTTTGTCATCTGTACCATTTTGGAGCCAGTTTCAGTTGATTGATTTTTCTATCCATTACTTTGCCTCACTGTCTTAACTTGCTTTCCATGGTTGTTTCTGATTAGAAATACTTTGATCCTTTTAATCGTTGTCTTCTTCTTCTTCTTCTTCTTCTTCTTCTTCTTCTTCTTCTTCTTCTTCTTCTTCTAAGATTTTATTCATTTATATGAGAGAGAGAATGAGAGCATGAGCAGGGGGAAGGGCAGGCGTAGCAGGGAGTGAGATGTGGAGCTTGATCCCAGGGCGTTGGGATTATGACCTGAGCTGAAGGCAGATGATTAACTGACTGAGCCACCCAGGAGGCCCTGATCTTTTTAGTCTTGATTTAAGATTTTTTAGGAAAGAGCAGAGCCTTGGTCTATGGTCACTTTTGTGTTACTACTGAGGCAAAACCTCCCGAGATTCTTTTCTGATGTTTTGTGGATTATGAGATTATTTAGTCTGGTTGAATTTTTGGTCTGCAACAGTGAAGAGTCTCATTATTGGAAAGAACAAGAAATGCTAATTTCTTAAAATAATTTCTTGAAAACATTGTAGAGCTACTGAAGCAGCCAATACTTGGGTGTCCAAAATTAATGCTATAAGCATTTGTTTCAAAATTATTTTTTTAAAAGATTTTATTTATTTATTTAACAGAGAGAAACACAGCAAGAGAGGGAACACAAGCAGGTGGGAGTGGGAGAGAGAGAAGCAGGCTTCCCACGGAGTAGGGAACCTGATGCGGAGCTCCATCCCAGAACCCTGGGATTATGACCTGAGTCGAAGGCAAATGTTTAACAACTGAGCCACCCAGGCGCCCCTGTTTTAAATTTTAAAAGTAGGATTGCTTTTAATTAAAATCATTTAAGATTTTTATGTATATATATTATTTTTGAGTTAAAAATTGGATAGTTGTTAAAAGATAAAATTTCTGTTGCCTCTGAGTTGGTATGGGGGAGTATAGTGGAAATGACCTCTACTTGGGAAATAAGAATATGAGTTGTGATTTTCTCATGACCAGCCACATGATCTCTTGCCAGTCACCTTAAATCTCTGGATGGGCTTTTGTTTCTTCATCTGTTCTAAAATTTTAGGATAATTTTTATTTTTATCACCAGTGTAGCTAATTGAGGCATTTTATATATATAAAATTTTGGGGAGGGCTTTTACATGTTTCTGCTACAGTTTGCCCAGGTAAATTAATACCTGAACTTTTCATGTAGCATTAATTTATGGCATAAAGTGTAATTTGTTGGGTTACACATAGATTCTTTTATAGATAATTCATAACTACTAAATAAAACTCATTACCCAGAATAAGGGAGGAAGTAACAGTAAGTGGCTGGCCAAAGTGTACTGAGGGTTTTTATGTGCCAAACTCTGTTCTTAGATCTCTGTATGTGTTCATTCATACCTCACATGGAGATATGAGACTAGTTCCAAATTGTATATCTAGATAGGTGAAACTGGTATTAGAACTAATTTTTGTCTTCTTCTTTTTTTTTTTTTTTTAAAGATTTTATTTATTTATTTGACAGAGAGAAACATAGAGAGGGAGCACAAGCAGGGGGAGTGAGTGAGGGAGAAGTAGGCTTCCCTCCGAGCAGGGAGCCCAATGTGGGGCTCGATCCCAGATCTCTGGGATCATGATCTGAGCCAAAGGCAGTCTATTAACCAACTGAGCCACCCAGGCGCCCCTAATTTTTGTCTTAACTCGTACTTTGTTATGCAGACCCCACCCCTTATTTGAATTTCATTTCCCTAATATCTGCATATGGTGTTATTTGTGAAATACACTATAAACATAACTGATTTTATTTCATCTTCATAGCACTCTTTGAAACTGTTTTACTGATGAGTAAACTGAAATCCGGAGAGGTCGATTCGGGTGTAACACATAATGAGACGAGATGAGTCTGGACCCAAATTCTTCTCTTTCCCCCCAATTCTGTTTATTTGCACCAGGCCATTATTTTCAGCAAGCATAGAAGAGTGAAGAGTGAATTCTGAGTTTCTTGAAGTGGTTGAAGTCCTTTTTTATCCCCCCTTTCATTTAAAGCAAATATGACATACGTATATATGAAATATTTATTTATACTGCTTTTGGCTTAGCTGTTTGTTTTTACTCATCTCTGTGGCATTAGTTTTGATGTGTCTTCCTCAGGGAGGTTTTTCTTGCTCACTCAATGCCCTGCTTAAGGACTAGGTCAATTTTCCCACTTATTATTGGAAACCCCCAGAAGATCAGGTGATTGTTTTTACAGTAAACATTCATAAGCCTTTATTTGTGATTGTATTTTGAAAAGAATGAGAGAACAAAATTAAATTTTTATCGAACCTAAGAAAATATGATTCATAGGTTAAAAATTATGTGGAAAATGAAAAATGGTTAAAGAATAAGAGTAGTTAGCAGCATAATCTGATGAGACTGAAGAAACTATATTTTATTTGTAGGTGAGATACCCCCTCCTATGATGAGTCATAATCCAGTTAATCTTTTTAATATAATAACTGTACGATTCTCAAACCATGTCTCTCTTTGACAAGATTTGCAAGCTCAGATAGAACCTAACTTTTCACAACAAGTCAGAGGTGTAAGTTTAAAGTTCCGTCTCCAACTTTAAACCTTTATGGTTTTGCCTTTTCCCTAAGGTCTTGCGCATATGTTTTCTTTCCCTGCTAGAGCTTTGGTAAGGGGCTTAGTCCTCATGTGCTCCTCCTACCAGGTGGGGAAGCTGGGGTTTTGCACCCTCTGGCTTCTGTGCGGCATTTCTGAGCTGCCTGATGTATTTGACACCAGGGTGACAGCAAAGCAGTGTGTGAGTTGAGCAGTGCGCAGTAGGGCCCAGCTGTGTGGATTTATCCGTACATCAGGCCAAAAAGAGCAGCAGTTAGCCAGACCTGACTGTCAGACACGAGCACCTTCTGCCTGCACTCCAGAGTGCATTTTAATGTTGTGCTTACCGACTACTTGGCATTTGACACAAAAGAAGTTGTCAGAGCTGCTTTCCCCCCTTCACTCTTCACTGTGCTTTTCTACGACAGTTTCCAATATACCTGATTGCCTATCATGAAAATACACATTTTCTAAAACAAAGTGGCGTCTGCATTTTCATACTGAATTTTACGTTAAGAATTAGTAGGTAATGTGTTTGAGTTAACAATAGGTAATGTGTTGAAGAGGCAATATGCTGACATAGTTCAAAAATCAAAACAGTACACCTGCAATGTTTTGAAAAGCCTTGTTTCACCCATGTCCCTTTTCAGTCATTTCCCAGCTCTATAACCACGTTAATAGTTGGTCACATATCCTTTATGTTTCTGTATGTGCAGGTAAGCAGATACTCTGTCTCTTGCCTTTTACTACCTGACATATTCTGGAGCACTCTTTATTTCTCTAACAGGGAAGCTTCCTTATTCTTGTTTACTGTTGCATCATATCTCATTGTGTGGATGTACCCACCGTTTCTTTAACCATTCTCTGTGGACGGACACTTGCATTGTTTCTAATCTTTTTGTTCGGTTGAGATAAAATTTACATACAAAAATACTCATTCTTTTAGTGTGCAATTAAGTGGTTCTGGTATGCTTCCAAGCTTTTATTCTACAAATAGTGATCCAGTGGGTGAATTTCTACATACGTTCTTCTGAACTTGGTGCAGGTATATCCTCAGAAGTAGGATTTCAGGGTCAGTGGGCAAATGTATTTAAATTTTGATAGGAATGGATATTGAACTAATTTGCACTCTTGAGTGTGAGAGGACTTTTTCTCCATAGTTGTGCTCAGAGTGACTTTGCCTTTTATAAAGCAATTTTAATTCTTAAGAAATATGTGAAGTTCATGAACTACCAGTTTAATCCAATATTAATACCTGATTGATTTCACCAAGGTGGAGATGACCAACAGTTCTTTTTAAGTTCATAAATATTATTGTTTATAATTGATCTCATTAGTTAATTGGTAACATTGTAGGCTGTGAATGTTGACATGGAACAGATAACAGATGTGTGGTCTTAAGTGGAGTGATTTCTTGGTCCTCATTCTTTCCTGCTGTATAGATATAATGATGCTCACAAGTATCAAACTGAAAATTTCTAGTGGAAAGAGACCATTTATATTCTCTTTGTTCTATGGCAGGAACATTCCTGTAGAAGTTTATCCTTTAATACAGCCTTCCAAGTTCTAACATTTTATGCCTGTCTGATACACTGGACTTCAGCTGAGCTGGGAAGTAGGTTGTTTTTTTAATGATGTAGCAAAAGTATTAATTATAAATAGAATTTCAGCCTCCATTGATACCTGTTGATCTATGTAATAGGTCTGTTGCTCTTTAATCTCATTAAGGTAGAGTATTTAATTCCTTAGAGGTGTTGACCTTTTTGATCCTTCTTGTACGCAGATTAGCTTTATAGACTTGCCTGAAGAGATCTTCAGGTGGTATGCATGTATGTATGTATGTATGTATGTGCGTATTTTAAGGTGGTATTTATAGGGTGGAGCCATTTCAAGTTTTGAGTTTTTACGTGTTTGAATTATTCAAGGATTTTAATAATGGGTTAAATTTTGTGATTAAGTATTCTGTCCATAAAAAGGACTGGTAAAAGATTCATAGGAAAATATGGACTTTCCTGAGGAAGTGGCAGTTGCGGTATAGATTTTTATTAAATTTGTGGTGAAGTGCATAAATAATGTAAGTATATGCATGGAAATATCATTAGTTCTTTCTATGCCTCAAATAATAGCTGATGTTGAAAACAGATAAACCAATGATTTATCTAAACTAATGGTTTGTGTTAGTATTTTAGGTTCTTCGGAAAACTATTCTTAGTTTAACTGGTAAGCCAGTCTTACCTTTGAAATGAGAAAATACCTTGAGTCCAAGCAGAAAGCTTTCATTAAATAAATAGACCAGAATTTTGTATGAGTAAACAAGTGTTTTGCCTCTCTTAGTTCACCGGGTTGCTGTATTTCTATTCCCTTTTTCTTTATTTACTTGGGATAAGTTGCAAAAAGATACAGAAAGATTTAAGTTCTGACCAAGAGGTTGTTTTCTCTCGACTACTCTGTGATGGATCCATGAAATAAAGAAGGCTGCTTTCTTGGGGTAGAGGAGAATGATAGGTTCCCTATATCTGGTTGAGTAGGCTGTTGACTGCATATAAAGACAGTGTCCAGGGGAGCCTGAGTGGCTCAGTTGGTTAAGCAACTGCCTTCGGCTCGGGTCATGATCCCGGAGACCTGGGATCGAGTCCTACATTGGGCTCCCTGCTCGGCAGGAAGCCTGCTTCTTCCTCTCTCACTCCCCCTGCTTGTGTTCCCTCTCTGGCTGTGTTTCTCTCTGTCAAATAAATAAAATCTTAAAAAAAAAAAAAAAAGACAGTGTCCATTTGGAGCAGATGGGGGCTAAATTTCCAGTTTGTGTTCATCAAGCCACGCCCCATGGACTAGGGCTGCAATGAACCAGAGCAAGACATACCATTTTGTAATTCTTACGAGGTGCTGATAACAGCCTGAATGCGCATCTTATTGTAGTTTTATTTGAATATCAGTTGTTTCTGCCTTTTCTGTTTTTTTTTCCTTTGAGAAATTTTCTGTGGTATATAGATAATTCCTATGTGAGTGTGTGTATATGTATACACAGATATATAATGCCGTTTTTATGACACATGGTCTCTCTTTTTCTCTCTGTGCATGTGTGCACATGCACACACACGCATGCACACACACACACCCCATTAGGTGTTCTTTGAAATAAAATCCCTCAGGAGGACGTCATATGTATTTGATTCTTTATGAAATAGGTCATAACATGGGGTCCTCCCTTAGTTACTTTGACCAGCATGGTACTGTTTGGGAAGACGTGGAAATGAGAGATCACATTAAAAAAGTTAATACATAAGTGGATACTATGTCAAATAACTGTTTGTAGGGTGAATGAATCTTGCACATATCCTGACATTCTGTAAATGGGTGCTGTGGTTGGGTTTGCTGTTTCCAGTGTTCCTGTGATAGAAGGATTCAGAAGCTGCTGTGTCTCTAGGAGACTATACAGATGGGAAGGTTTGCTCTGGAGAACTGTAGAGGGTGTCTCCGAAGGTGATTCTAGTGATGAAAAACACCCTGGCATTAAAGAAACATGTCAAGATTGATGAATCAAATTTTTTCATCTAATATGAGAGTGACTAAAACCAATTATTTCTAAATTAATGCTTTATACATGTGTGATTTAAATGTATGTAATTAAATTAATACATTTTATAATAGGCATTTGGCTAATTTTTATCTCTAAAAGTTTCTACATTCAGTTCGACTAAGTTCTTGATATTGTCTTACTGGGAAAATGAGGGATTGTCTTATATTCTGATCACTTTATATTCAGTCACCTATAACCATTATTATTTCTAAACAGAAACTGAGGCTCCTTGAAGAGCTCGAAGACACTTGGCTTCCTTATTTGACCCCCAAGGATGATGAATTCTATCAGCAGGTAAGATCTTTTCATATTTATATCAATTTGTATTGATTTGTTCTGATCTTTGAAGCAGCTATGGTCTGGAGAGGTTAAATAAGAAGGGAAATGGTCCGATTGGGTCATCTGATTGACTCCTCTTCACCCACAGAACATCCCAGCTCCTTCTGATCTGCTCTCTGCTGTAAACTTAAGACTTTGGCACAGTGGGCTGCTTTCTTGGTCCCCAAACATTCCGTGCTTTCTTGTACTTCCTTGCCTCCGTTCATTCTGTTTCATTTGCATAGAATATCCTTTTGCCCCTTACCTTGTTGCTAAATGGCCAGTTCTTCAAGATTTAGTTTATACATTACCTTCTTTGTGAAAGTTTCCTTGACTTACTTTACCTAAAAGTAGACTCAGCCATACTCTGTTCTGAGCTAATTGGACCTTATAAACACCTCTATCATGCCAATCACATTCTATTGCAGTTATGGGATTCCATGTCTCTTTCCCTGAAGTAGTCAGTGCTCTTTCAACTACAAGTGATTAAAAACCCCAGCAAACTCATTGTAGCAAAAGGGGAATTTATTGACTTTCTTAACTTAGATGTCTAGGAGTGCTGAATCCAACTTCTCAAAAGATGTCATCTGATCCCTGCTTTTCTCTGTGTTAAGGTATGGCTCTTCTCTAGCGACTTCATGTTGGCTAGGCTCTGACCTGCTATCAAACATAGGAGGAGTCCAACAGCTCAAGGGGTATGTGGTCCTAAGTATATGGGATCTTAGAAGAAGGTAGCCATTTTTTTTTTTTTTTTTCTGGTTCCATCTGATTTTGCTGGGAGTGATCTTGTTGATCCTGTGCCTGTTTCTGAACCAGTCATTGTGTTCAGGAACATGAGATTCTCCCATTCGCTCAGCCTCGTTCATGCACCCCCTCGTGGGGTTAGGTTCAGATATTATTTCTGTTCAAACTGCATGGACGGTGAGTTGGAGATGGATGGCTTCCCTACAGGAAAATTGGAGTCCTATTACCAAAGAAGGAGGGGAAGGCACTAATAGTACATATTCATCTGTTCTTTCCTATCACACTGTAAGCTCTTGGGGATAAAAATTGGGCCCCTCATCTTTGTTTCTCTAGGACCTGGCATGCACTTGTACATGGCTGATTCTCAGTAACTGTGGAAGGGAGACAGGAAAGATGTTTACTCATCACTAGATGGGTCCCTTGACTTCTAGTTCACTCTATTCTAGGATGTGTCTTTAACTGGATCAGTCCTTTATGGGTTGCTCTAGTTTCCCCCCTTTGTTCCTCTTTCTCAATCCTTAGAGCTACAGGACATTTTTTTTCTTTCTTTCTTTTTTTTTTTTTTTTAAAGATTTTATTTATTTATTTGACAGAGAGAAACACAACAACAGAGGAAACACAAGCAGGGGGAGTGAGAGAGGGAGAAGGAGGCTTCCTGCCGAGCAGGGAGCCTGATACGGGCCTCGATCCCGGGTCTCCAGGATCATGACCTGAGCGGAAGGGAGTCGCTTAACCAACTGTGCCACCCAGGTGCCCCTACAGCACATTTTCTAACCAAGATATAGATCTGACTGTGTCAACCCCTTGCTTCAAACCTGGCAGTAGCTGCTCATTGCCTGGCTTTTGCCTTTCTAGTCTTTTCTCCCCAACCCTTTCATCTTGTTACCTACACTGGACTTTGGCAGGACCTCAGACTAGCGGGTAGTCTCACGTCTTGGGCCTTCTTGCTACATCCTCTGCCGCCCCGCCTCCCCCCTTCCTTGGCGAACTTCCGTTACCTGTTAGCAATGTGTCACCTCTTGCAGGATGTTCCCTGATACCTCTGTAGGGCAGAAACTTGATTTTGCTCCCTCCTGTGTGCACCCATAGTACTTTACATATACCCTTATTATCTCTGTGATTTTATTTTTATGCTTGTCTCCCCCATTCCGTGTGCTTTGTTTAGCGCCTGGCATCTAGTAGTTGTTTCGTTAATTTGCTTGGATGGATGAGTGAACCAGTGCATGCATTAGTTAATTTAAAAAGCAAGTTATGTAATAATGTTTAGTATGCTTTTCATTTTGTTTTTATGCACACACACACTCCTCCCCAGGGAGGTGGCATTGGGAAAGGTTTGCAGGGAGTATAGGGGCATGTCGTATGCCTGTGTGGTAGGGTTTTCTCTTTTGAGTTTTTCTAGTTTTCCAAATTGTCTTAAGTGAACATGTCTTCTATGTAATCAGAAAAAAAAAAGTTATCCAAGGGGACCTTAAAACAAATAAACCCACAAAATAGGGTCAGTTAGTAAATCCTCATTACTGTTTTTACCATCTGGTACATGATTGCACACAGTGTTGTAAAGCAGCTTTGGAGCCTTTCAGCTTTGGTATGGTGCAAGTAGTAGTAGTACAAGGGGAATTAAACACAGGTTATCAGCCGCTGTGCTCAGAGCCAGTCCTACACTGGGGGATGCAAGCAAACTCAAAGGCAAGCAACAACTATCAAGGCTGCTCTTTTACCTTTGCAAACCCCACAGGTATGATACCAATATCTAATCACCTTATGGGTGCTCTATAAGAAGGGTTAGTGCTTCAACAGACCTGTAGTAAAGGAAATCTATTTTCTTAAAAGAAGAAGTGAAAATACTTTTTTACAGGACTAAATCGAAAGTTCAGATCTGGTGCAGGGTCCCTTAAACAGGCCCCGGCCACAGGAATGCCAACCCAGGTGCCAGTCACAAAAGCAGACTTTTTGCAGCTTCCCTGTTGGGTGTTTGTGTTGACCCTTACAGTGTGCTGTTCAGTCCTCACAACTCCCTTGTGCATTTATGCCACAAATGTGCATTCAGTGACTGCCCTTCTCAGGCTTGCAGTGTCCGAGGTAGGTATTATCCTCCTTTCCTAGAAGTTTTTCTCCAGAGCCACACAGAGCTCCATACCTGGGTGGCAGAGGTGGTCCAAGCCCACACTTACCTGACTCCGAAGGCTCCTGTTCTTTCTGCTCTGTTGTAGGCCTCCCAGCATGCTGGGTTTAAATTCAAAACACCGTCAGAGGCATTTTTTGGTTTCATTTGATAAGACCATAGAGAGAAGAAATAAAACAACAACAACAAAGCCTAAGTAGAACGGTAGAGAGAACTTGTGTAGGTTCACCACAGCACAAGGAAATGAGGAACTGCATAGTGCAGCACAGACCCTGGCTTCCGGATCTATGAGTGCTGCCTCTTGCATCCAGAGAAAACGCCCCTCTCCTCAGCATGCCTGCTTGCTTTCAATTACCGTGTACCTTCCACGCGCCGTGTTCTGGCATTGCTCACTTTTCTCCTTGCCTTGTGTGTATTTGCTCATTCACATCTTACCACAGCCCTCCGAGGCAGGGGTTTTTCAAAATCCCATTTTAAGGATGAGAAAACTGAGGCATAGGGGTTTAAAGTTTTGTTCAAGGCTTTTAAGAGACAAGAAGTGTCAAGACCTGGATTTTAGCCCAGGAAGTCTGACTCCTGGATCTGATTATGAGGATCATCTTACTGTATCTCCTGGCACTTCTGGGATTGCTTTGCTTTCATCCCCATGGCCCCACATTTCTCTCTCGATCCCTGTTCTCCCCTGTGACTTCCAGGGCTCCAGTTCCAACTACCTGTTGGGGGGTTCTGCCTGAAAGTCTTACAGGGGCATCTGACCCAACATGATCCATATTCTTTCATTACTGACTTCACTGAGCACCAATATTTAGCTCCCCTTCCCTGTGCAGGTAATGTTCTAGGCATTAGAGGTGAAGTGGTGAAAACCAAGAAGAAGATTCCTCTTTCTTTGAGTTTGTTTTCTTATGTGGTGGGATGGGGGGTGGAAGGGGAGCAGAAATAAAAAGAAAGCCAAAAAATGAGTGTCGGAGGGGCCAACAGATATGGAGATGAAGTAGGTAAGAGGGCACTGTAGGGTGGGGGGGTTGCAACTTAGGGTGGTCACAGAAGACATTCTCATAGTGACAGTTGAATACCTTATGGAGGTGTGGGAGCAAGCCATGTAGATACTTATAGGAAGGATGTTCTGGACATAGGGAAGAGCAAAGCCCCTGAGGTGTATCTGAGGAGGACGCCCCAAGGCCAGCACACCTGGAACAAAGGGAGAGAGTTGAGAACAGAAGGGATGAGATCAGAGAGCCGTGGCCTAATGATAATGAGAACTTGCCATCCATGCCGCCTTGTCGGCTGTGACTCTGAATGACATGAGAAGCCGTGAGGGTTTGGAGCACAAGTGTGACAAAGCTTTGAGTCACATTTTGGTAAGGATCCATTTTATAGGGATCCTGCTGTTCATTCTCTTCTCTAGTGGCAACCCTCCTTGTGCTGTTTACCAAATTGGAAATCTTGCTGTCCTCCCTTCCCTTCATTGCTTCCATCCCTCCTTCAGGCCATGGGCTCTGGCAGGTCTACGTCTTCGTAAGCCCTCAGGGTGTTTCTTCTTTTCATTTAGGCTCTCATTTATCATCTTAGACCAGCACAGTTTTCCTATTCTACCCGGTGTTCTTTATGCCCTCTCCAGTACCATCCATACTGTGGTCCTCTCAATATGCCGGACTTGTCACTCCTTACAAATTTTACTCAGTCTCTCTTGCTTCTAAGGTACACTGGACCCCCCTCAACATGTCCTCTAAGGCCACTGGCCATGGGACCCCAGGCTACCTCTCTGTCCATCACTACCCACTGCCTAACATGAAGTCCAACTGTACACCCTACCATGTGACATCTTTTTTTTTTCTTAAGACTTTATTTATTTATTTGATGGAGAGAAACACAGCTAGAGAAGGAACACAAGTAGGGGGAGTGAGAGAGGGAGAAGCAGGCTTCCCACCAAGCAGGGAGCCCGAGGCGGGTCTTGGCAGATGCTTAACGACTGAGCCACCCGGGCGCCCCCGTGTGTCGTCTCTTGCTATAGCCTGGTTCTGCTCTGACCCTTCATCCTTCCATGCCTTTGTGCTTGTTACTCCTTTGGGTGTGGAGCACCCTCATCCCCTTTTCTGTCTGGTGAGCATCTACTCACCCTTGAAGACCCCGCTGAAATACGACCTCTTTAGTGAAGATATCGGGAAATGCCACCTGTTTTTACTTCCAAAATATATTCAAAATCCAGCCACCTCCCTCCACCTCTGGCATTTACACCGCGGCCAGGGCTCCGTCGTCTCAGAGACAGCCTGTCTGTTTTCCCAGGGCATCTGTCACAGTGCTCTTTCTGAAACCTCCATCAGCTTGTTCCACTTTCTTGCTCAGAGCCCTTGGAGAGCTTCCCATTGTGTTCAGAGCAAAAGCCGAGGACTTCCGTTTACCCACCAAGCACAGTAGGAGCTGGTCCTCACTGCTTCTCCTGGCTGGCTCCCTGCCTCTGCCGTCCCTCCTCTGGCCACCCTGAGCATCAGCCAAGCACATTGCTGCCCCCAAGGTCTTTGCGCTGAGTGTTCCCTTCGCCTGGGACTCTCTTTGCCCCCAGGTATCTGCGGGACTTGTATCCTCATTTCTTGCATTCCTCTGCTCAGATGTCACCTTATCAAAGGCCCTCTCTGACCAGCTTGTGTGAAATGGGAACATTCACTGCTAGCATTCTCATTCTACCTAACTGGGATTTCTTTTATTTTTATTTATTTTTAATTTTTTTTTAAAGGTGCCGGGGTCTCCGGGATCATGACCTGAACCAAAGGCAGTTGCTTAACCAACTGAGCCACCCAGGCGCCCCTGGGAATTCTTTTATTCCATAACCCTCATCACAGTCTGAAGACTATGTATTTTACTAAGTAAATACATCAATAATAAATCATAAAAGACTATGTATATTTTGAGCCCCAAATATCCTGTATATTTATACACCATATATATAAATATGAGCTCCTGGAGAGCGTGTCAAAGTTTTGTTCTCTCCGTATTCCCAGCACCTCATACTTTGTAATAGTATGTGCTCAATAAATATGTGTTCAACATGTGAGAATTTCCCAGATTCCCTCCTGTTTCTTTAATTCCTGCTCCCACAGTAGTATTTTCACACTTCCCTTGTGGTAAGTCTTTCTTTATCTACTGGTTTTTATTTTTATTTATACTGTTAAACTGTGAGATGCTGTGAAATAGGAGCTATCTTGTTTTTATCGTTGTATTTATGGCACTTAATATAATATCTGGTACAGAGCAGATAGGCAGTACATTTTAAATAAGCAAAAGTGAACCACTGAATTGGGGTGCCTGGGGGGCTCAGTCAGTTAAGTGTCCAATTCTTGATTTTAGTTTGGGTCTAGATCTCAGGGTCGTGAGTTCAAGGGCCACGTTGGGCTCCAGGCTGGGTATGGAGCCTACTTAAGAAAAAAAAAAAAAAGGAAAAGAACTACTGAATGAGTGAGTGAATGAACAGATATCTCTGGGTCACTTTGTAGCAAACCACATGTTATCTCAAGACTCGCTTGTGATAGCTATAGCAGGGCGAGTGGAGTGACCTCAGAAGAGAGCCTCCTTTGGGGACAGCTCAGCATCAGGGTGTCTAGCCCACTTGTCTTGGGATGGCTACCAAGTCATAAGCATGTTAAATGGAAATTATATAGAAAATATTATGACTGATGATGTATACATTTCTATAGGGTACAAAATATGAGGCATGACCAGAAAAATCTATTAATAGCCAGATTAGAAATAGAGTCCCTTGACATCACAACACTTTTTAAATGAAGCACATTTCCCAAGTCACTTGGGAAGATTTTAAATTTAATTTCACTCTACTGAGGGTTGAGTTCCACTGGTTTCAATTAGGTGAGCCTCCTGTAAAACCGGTATTTATTTAGCATCGTGTTGTCTGTCCTCTCTGGATATTGAAACTCTTTCAGAACCGTCCCTTGATATGAGAGGAGAAGCAGTAGAATGCTTATAAAATGGCTTAAAATAGATGGAAACTAAAACTTATTCTCCAGAAAACCTAGCATTCTACATGTTTCGGCCATTGAGAAAGGCCTGGCATGTTGGTGGTTTGTATCTAAAATACTTCTCCAGCTGCTTATTAAAAATCATCATTTAGATCGTGAAACCTTCTGTAGATCTCAAGAGATATATTAGGTGACCAGACTCTCTGCTTGGCAAAACTTTAATGGAATTCAAGAACAAAAAATTCTGACATATTTGAAAATCTGCCAAGAGCTGTTACGATTTCTTGTATGATACCTGCTCTTTTAAATGTACCTGTCCAAAATGGAAAGGGAACTTGTTTGCCAGAATGAATTAATATTCAGTTATTGAACGTTGAGCTCTTTTCCAAAGTTACTTGTAGTTCTTTTTAAAGAAATGCTACATGGTACTTTCTGGAGGCAGGCAGTAGTCTAATTACTTGATAAATAATTAAAATGGGCATTTAGAATGGAGGATTTTCTCCCGGATTTTTTTTTTTTTTTTGAGATAATGACCAGATTCGCCCGTTCTTATTTGTGTTTCTTGTGTTAAGATCATCATTTCCCCAGAGCATTCAGAGAATTCCAAATGAGATTTAAATTAGAACCAGAAGTTAATATTGAAACATTTTGAAAATTCAGGGTCATCACAAAGAATCTCCTGGGAAATATGAGAAATGTCATGAAAATTAAGAAGTTTTGAATGCAACATCTTTTCCCTGATTTTCTAATTTAAAAAGCTTTTTACATTTCCTTTGGCAAATTTGTAAAGTACACAGATGTCTAAAAAAAAAGTTAGAATTATGCCCAAGTTCACCATCCAGAGATAACTACCATAAACTTGTGAGATTATTTTTCTCCCAGTTTTCTTTTTTGTATTTATCGGTATATATTTGTTTTCACTTTAATCTGAGATCCTCTTATCTCAATATCTGGTTACTAGTTTCTTGTTTAGTAGTACTTTGTTATTTACATTTTTCACATAACAGTACAGAAATTTTTCTCAAGTGTGTTACTTTACCATTCTATCTTAGGAATATACCATTTTACTTCTAATCCCCTGTTGGACATTTTGGTGGTTTTTAGCTCTTAATTATAAAGAACAGTGTGATGAATGTCCTTATAATCTTGGTACATTTCTCTATTTCTCTATGATAAATTCTTCAAAGTAGGATAACTGGATGGAAGGATATGAGCATATTTAGGTTCTGGTGAATTTTGTCTAATAGGCCTTAAACAAGGTTGCAGTAATTTGCATTCCTAATTGTGGACTATCAGAATATTTGATTTTGCCTTACCAGCAATGTGTATTACTATGATAAAATTTTATTTTTTGTAAATTTTATAGGCAAACTAAATTAAATATGATTTAATATAAATTGTTAATTTACATTTTTCCTGATTTCAGTGCAGTTCATTTTTTTCTATGTTTAAGTATCTTCTCCATTAATTTATATGTGAATTTCTCTGTTGATATGTATTATGTGTATGTGTGTATAACACACATAATTTATCTATGTACATATATGTATATCTACATATATTTAAATTGGGAGAGGTTCTTTATTAAGAATATTAAGACCATTTCTGCCATCTAAATTGCAAATAGTTGTTTCTGGTTAGTGTTTGCCTTTTTATTTTATAATATTTATTATGCAAAAGTTTAAAGTTTTGTACATTCAAATATATCAGTCTTTTAAAAACAGTTTATTGATGAGCTGTATGTATGTACAATTTACAGACCATAAATTCACCTCTTAAGATTATAAAGTTCAGTATTTTGGGTAAATTTGTAGAGTTGATCAACCATCGTCTCAGTAGTTTTAGAATATTTCCAAACCCCCAAAAGATCCCTCCTGCCTCTTTGTAGTTGTTGACCTTCTTTCCCATTCCTGGCCCAGACCCTCACTAATCTGTTTTCTATCAATCTTAGATTTTTTTTTTAATTCTCTTACTCTTAGAGACAAGTCTCAGCATTTACATTTGAGCCAACCAAGGGCTTGGGGATATAGTGGAGAATGAAATTGCTACCATGTCCTTCTTCAGGAGGAGTCAGTCTTGCAGGACAGATTATTAAACAAATAATAGTTCAAAAAAATATGTAGTTATGGATTGAGAAGTGCCGTTAAAGATAAATGAGAAGTGTGTGATGAATGATAATGGGGGATATGTATTTGAGGGGGCAGTTCAGGAGAGGATTCTATAAGAAAGTGGTCTGCAGGATGAGAAGGGCCTGGCAGGTATAGATTTGGAAGGAAGAGCCTGCCCTGAAGGGGAGGTGCTGAGTGTTGGCCTCTTGAGGCCTGTGGGAAAAGAAGCGGATGCGGTCAGAGGGGAAAAGACATGAAAGATCAGTGAAAAAAAAAACTGGGCAGGTGGGGGGGGAGAGAGGGGAACTTTCCCATGTCGTTATTGTTTTTTATTTTTAGAATGCTCTTTTTAATGTCAAGGTGTTTACATGTGATGCTCATATGACTGTGTGAATTCCTCAGGTCCTTAGAGTTATTATTCCCCTGTGTTAAATCCATCTTCTGCAGTCTGTAGCCCCCCCCCCCCATGTATATTGAATGATGGCCACAAGCCATCTGTAGATGTGTGTGTGTGTGTGTGTGTGTGTGTGTGTGTGTGTGTGCGTATTATCTCCAGTCTTTCTCCTCTCTCAGTCCCAGAGGGAGTGTGTTCCCAAGTAAGTTCTTGGGAATTATCTTAATTTTCGTTAATACTTTATACTGAGGATTATTTAAAGAACCCCAGAATCGTTAAGAAAGTATGGAGACATTTCTTTCTTAACCACTCCTGTTAGATGTGCATCAAGTATTCTGAGGCCTCAGGGACTTGCACAGAGAATAACCAGTTTAATGATAGAATTAGAATCAGAGTTACTGCTCATGGCTCCAGAATATTCTATTGTTGCTTACGAGATTACATTGCTTTCTTCATGAGCTGCATAAACAGGAAGTATGATATTTTTCTTTTTATTTTTCAAATGGGATAAACGAGTATAGAAGCTATAAATTCTAAATGCATCCCTGACAGTCCCAATGGCCATTCATAGTGGTGTGCCACATAACTCTGCTCTCTGTCACTTTAAATTTATGATCACATATCTCAGATAGTCACTCTGAGAAGCAGGGCAATCCTACTATGCCTTCCTAGTAAGGTCATTTTTTTCACATGCAGGCTTGATGACTTCATTTTTCTTCTGCGTACATAGGCTTCCCACGTACCTTCTATTTCCTGCATTCTGGATCAGGCAGAATGGGCCAGATAATGCCGTAGTAACAAACAACCCTCAAATCTCAGTGGCTTCCCCCAGCAATCTTTCTTGCTCGTTCTACATATCATTTGTGGGTTGGCAGAGAATCACTACCCATGAAAGTAGTAACTCAGGGATCCATGTGGCCACGAGCTGGTGAGTAGGCCAAAAAAGAGCCTTCTGGAGGCTGTGGTACTGGTGATGAAGTGACAGCCATCATTTTTCTGGACACAAATAGTCACATGTTTCATCCAGCATGAAGGGACCAGGAAGTGTAATTCCACACTGGGTCCAGAAAGCTGGGTGATGGCAGAGGAGTTCAGAACTATGTGGCAGCCCACGTGACCAGCACACATTCTTACCTAAGGACTTGTTTTGCATTTTTACTGTAAAAAATTGGAGTGTTCTCCTCACTCTTCCTCTAAAAGCTCCCTGAAATTTAGTCACTTGCCTGTTACCAAGTTTACAGTCCTCTCTGAATTTAGATCTTTCTCCTTCCAGTTTATTCCGGTATAGGAAGTATCTTTCTTCTGATGCAAATGTTTTTTGATCATATACTCCTGTCAGTAACAAATTTTAAGCATATACAGTGATGTCCTACCACGTGTTTAAGAATGGGAAAAAATAAACCAGCCCCTCGATTTTTTGTGTTTCCTGAGGTCTGTGGTGTAAATAGTTCTCCATGGCTAGTTTCGGGCTGCCGTCATGACGTCACTGAATGTGCAGTTGGGAAGAGATATACGCAGCAGGCTTTCCCAAGGGAATATGAAGTGACTCCAGCACATAGAGTTATTCCTAAAATAGACATGTTATTTGTATACTGGTGTCTATTTTATAGTAGAACTCACATCAAACGTGCACATAGAGGCACCTGGGTGGCTCAGTTGGTTGGGCGACTGCCTTTAGCCCAGAGTCCCAGGATCGAGTCCCACATCGGGCTCCCTGCTCGACGGGAAGCCTGCTTCTCCCTCTCTCACTCCCTCTGCTTGTGTTCTCTCTCTAGCTGTGTTTCTCTCTGTCAAATAAATAAAATCTTGAAAAACAAAACAAAACAAACAAACAAAAAAGTGTACATATTTTAGTAAAGCTTAATTTTTTTTCTTTAAGTTAAGAACAAAACAGTTCTGCCATCTTCTCCCCACCAGCACACGGTTCATTCACGTACCTCCCTTGGGAGACTCCCGCTCTGGCCACTCAAGGATTTCACTCCTGTAGTTAATGACCCCGTGTCCTGCATCATCATCCTCTTCCCAGTAGTGTCCTGGCGAACTCTGGTGTGTCCCTCCCCCGCACCATCTTCCAGCACTGAAGATGGTCCCCTGCTCTGGTATTGCCCTTCATCGACAGCTGCATTTTTCTGTTCCCCTTCAGAGCATGACCCCTGAGACAGACATTCAGACACGGCACCTCCGCTGCTACTCCATCATTCCATCCCCAGCTGATTCCTGTCTGACTCTCATCCCCACCACTCTGCTGAAACCGCTCTTGTTTTGGTCATCACTGATGTCCGTGCTGCCACATCTTGGGGATCTTGTCTGCCCTCATCTCACCCTGGCCTCCCAGGGGCGGTCACCTACTCCTTCCTTCTCGAAGTGCTCCTGTCTTTCGACTCCTGCATTAATACTCTCTCCTAGTTTTTTCCCTCAAAAATCTCTTTTGCTCCTTTCCTCTTTGATTCAGGAAATGGCTGTGGCCCCCTTCTATGTTCGCACTTTTTCCATGGAGGACCCATTCATTTCCAGGCCTTTAAAAAGCACACGTGTGCTGATAGCTGCCACCTGGATTTCCAGGTGTGTCTGTGCAGTTGCCCACCCCCCTTGCCACTTGTACCTGAAGATTTTGTAGGTATCTTAATGGCTACAGCTCCAAAGTGGAGCCCCTCCTTCCTTCCGATTCTTCCACCTAGCATTCCTGTTTTGACCCAGTTTTTCTTATTAAAAAAAAAAAAAGGAGGGATGTCTGAGGGGCACAGTTGGCTAGGGGTCCAGCTCTGGGTTTTGGCTCAGGTTGTGATCTTGGGCTCTGCACTTAGCACGGAGTTTGCTTGAGACAACTCTCCCTCTGCCCCTTCTGCTTGTGTGTGCACGCATTCTCTCTCTTTCTCTCTCTTAAATGGATAAATCTTTTTAAAAAATGGTAAGCTGTTTATTCAGTTTTTAAGTCCAGAAACCTGAGAGTCATCTGGCAGTGCTTTCCTTTCTTTACCCCTCACATTGAGTCCAAAAGCACTGCCTTGTGCTCTGCCTATAAAATACGTATTTCACCTTTTATCTCTGTCTCAAATTTAGACCATTGTCCCTTTTCTCCTGGACCGTCATAATGGCACCTAACAGGATTTCCACTTTCACATTTGCCTCTTTCCAACCCGTGCCCCATATTGTAACTAAGAGTGATTTTTATAAAATGTAAATCAAATTCCTCTTCTCCCCTTGGGTCCTCTAGCGCACTTCGCATCAAATCCCGATTCCCTGCTTTGACCTGTGAGGCTCTGTGCAGTCCAGCCTCTGCCTTCCCTTCAGCCTCACCGCATGTCCTTCTGCCTTTGGCTCTTTTGCTGTAGTAAAATTGGCCTTTTTGTCTTTCATACTGTCTGGTCTCCCTCCTCAGCACCTTCATGATTTTCGATCCCTTCCCTGGGAAGCTCCTCCTTTTCCTGAAGGTCCCAGCTTAAATGACAACTCTTCCCTCATCTATGACAGATTTCCCACTGGTTTGTTTCTGTCCCAGTACATATTGCAATTTGAGATCGCTTTTCCTGATTTCTTACCAGATCTGGTAGAAAGCTCCGTGAGGGCAGGAACCTTATCTCTCTCTAGTGTTTGCTGGGTGCTCTGTAGATATATGTTGAATGAGAAAAATGTGTGGAGGAATAAATGATCTCGCCCTATTTATCATTAAAACGGTAATCACTGAATGTAGATACAGAAAGAATACTGAAGAGGTACCGATAGATCAAGCTTTATAGCGGTAAAGGTAAAATCCTATGTTTGGTTAAAAAAAACAAAAACAGAACTCCATTGTGCAGAATCAGGAACTCTGACTTGTCACCCGTTCATAAGACCTAGGAGCCAGAAGTGGTGGCTGAACAGGTAAAGAAGAATTTATTGCCACTATGGCGATAAATCCATGTGTTTCCGTATTAGAGGAGGGATCATCTTACAGTATTCTCCTCCAGGGAGACCAGTCGAATGACCACAACTTTCTCAATTGCAGTAGATCACCTCATTTATTCACTCATTATTCCACAGTTACTGAATACATTCTGGGAACTAGTATTATCGTTGTAAGCAAAATTCTCCTGGCTCTAGTGTTCATGGGACTCGGTATCTAATTCCCAACGAGAAGTGATTTCTCTTTCAGTGAATGTATCAGAGCAGATCCTAGTTCATCATTTATTGGGAGGCCAGGGCAGTCTCGTGGTTCAGAACTCCTGCCCTGGAACGAAACTGAATCCCAGAGGCTTCATACCCTAGGCCCACTGTGTACCAGCTGCGTGACGTTGGGCAGGTGTTTAAAATGTCTCTGTGCTTCCGGATTCTCCGGTAGTAACCGGAGACAGTAACAGTACTGCAACATAAGGCTGTGAGCTGCAAATGAGTCCACGTGTCTAAATCATTTAGAATAAAACACAGCACTTAATAAACAGTAAATAGGTGGTAAGCTGCTAATTAATAAAATTGGGGTGTCTGGAGGGCCAAAGTTTGGAAGACAGATCGAGGGCAGGGAGAGGTGGCTATAGAGCGAGACCGGCAGACCAGACAACAGATTATTATTATTTTGTTTATAGGAAAGGTGAATGACTTGAGCTGGGACTTGAAAATCTTAACCGGACGGTTGATGGCATTTGTCGCCTGTGGCCTTCTGTGTGAGGCTGGAGAGATATGGGTCCCGTTCCAAAAGCTACCTGACGGTTGTTTGTTTTTCTTTTTTTCCCCTCCGAACGCCGACAGAGCATCATGGTTCTGGAAGTGATAAACTCCCAACGCTCCACGAACCCATATTTTTGCTTTGCTTTTGTTTTAGTGGCAGCTGAAATACCCGAAACTGATTCTCCGCGAAGCGGGCAGCGTCCCCGAGGAGCTCCATAAAGAAGTGCAGGATGCCTTCCTCA
This sequence comes from Spilogale gracilis, assembly GCA_004023965.1. NCBI lineage: Eukaryota > Metazoa > Chordata > Mammalia > Carnivora > Mephitidae > Spilogale > Spilogale gracilis. The sequence goes on from PITA01000239.1 coordinate 269,613, forward strand.
CGCTGCACAAGCATGGCTGCTTCTTTCGGGACCTGGTCAGGATCCAAGGCAAAGACCTGCTCACCCCGGTGTCTCGCATCCTCATTGGCAACCCCGGCTACACCTACAAGTACCTGAACACCAGGCTCTTTACGGTGCCCTGGCCGGTGAAGGGCGCGAGTCCGAAATACGACGAGGCAGGCATCGGGGCCGCTTGTCAGACCTTCCTCAAGCTCAACGACTACCTGCAGATAGAGACGGTCCAGGCTTTGGAAGAACTTGCTTGCAAGGAGAAAGCCAACATCGATGCCGTGCCGGTGTGTATAGGTCCAGATTTCCCCAGGGTCGGTTTGGGAGCCTTTGACGGACAAGACGAGCTGGAGATGAAGAACAGAGCCGCCTACAATGTCACTTTGTTGAATTTCATGGATCCCCAGAAAATGCCGTACCTGAAAGAGGAGCCGTATTTTGGCATGGGGAAGATGGCCGTGAGCTGGCATCACGATGAAAATCTGGTGGAACGGTCGGCGGTGGCTGTGTACAGCTACAGCTGCGAAGAAGGTACGGTCTGCACTGGGAAGACGCAGCCTGGAGCCGGGCAGGCTCCAGAGGTGTGTGTGCGCGTGAGTGTGAGGCAGGGAGTGTGTGCGTGTGTGTGTGCGTATCTCTACATGCAGGGATGCCGTGTGTCCTTTTTCGGTCGTGTGTCCTCTTTCGGCTTGCCACACTCAGCTATCTGCAGGTATACCTCTTTCTCATCTAGCGCCGCTGTCTCGCTCATCGTCACACTGCGCTCGCATCGAGTATTTCCGTGTGTAAGCACTACTGTCATTTTGTCTTTCTCGTGCTCGGGAGAGCAGCGTCTTGGTTTCATACAGCCTACTGCCTTTCTGTAAAGCTCGGTGTGGACTGTACAGTCGCTATAATTAACTTGCTGATAAAGGGCCGGGAAAACAAAGATCTGTCAAATCTTTCCAGGTTCCCACAGGTGCACATTTCCAGCCTTGCCAAAATACTCTATTGTGGTTGACATCACTGTCTTGATGGGAGTGATTTGTCAAACATGGACTTGTTCTCGGCTTCACGGAGATTTGACTTCTGTCCCTCCTTGCCAGAAACAGTTGAAGTGGGTTCTGTAAGCAGACAGTCCTCTGTTTTTAGGAAACGCTCCAACCGCTCCCCCGCCGCCCCAATCAGCTCTGCAGTTTTAGACCTAAAAGGGGTGCTGTGGGCGAACTTGTTCTTGAAGTTTCTGAGATTTGGTCCCCTTGGAACAGAGATCAGAGGCTACCTGTTTGTGGCCTCCTGGAACTTTCCTTCTTCTGTTGTTCACTTCCTGTGTATTTAGGGTCTGCATTGCTTTTCCGCCTGGGGTTATAAAAAGACAGTTGAACATATCCAGGACAGCATGACCGTTGCTGACTTTGTTCTTTACCTGATCATTTGACAAAGGAATATAAGACACAGTATTAGCTCTGTTGTCTGTGTTTCTCATCTACCTGTTTATTGAAAGATGCTTGGAAAACCAGAGTTCTAGCCATCCCTTCAGGGAATGAACTTACCTTTTAAGGGTCCGTGCCTTCCAAAAACTTTTTTTAATTGGAGGTTATTATCACTTTGGATGCTTTTGTTTACTAAGGCAACTGCTTTATAAAAGGGATTTTAAAAAGAAGTTCTCATGATTCTCTTTAAATTTCTTCCCAGTTCCCGATCTCTGCCATTTTCTCAGGATAGCCAAAATTTCTTCTAGCTTCACCTCCCATCTTCAGCCCGGAACAAGGAACTAGTTTAGCCGTTGGAAATTTCACCAGTTTCCCCCGCACCTCAAATGATGTCGCTGACCTACGAAAATTGCTCGGAGGGGATTTGATGCTGCCTTAATGGAAAGAACCGAGATCCTCTGATCTTTACTAAGGCGTTGCCAGGGATTTAAGAACGATCACATCCAAGAACTCTGGTGGGAAGGAACAATGGATCCCGTTTGTTAGCTTCCTTCTGAAGGAGGCAGCTCTCTGAAGCTAAGGCGTTGAGGCCGTGGTATGTGATAGCTCAAACCATTACAAAGATGTCTTTGTGCTCCTACCTCCTCTCAGCCCTACAGTTTAATAGTCCTTTTGTACTCCCAGAGCGTGGGTGATGAAGTCTTTTTTGAAACCTAGAATATCGTTCAGAAAGGAATTTAAAGTTTGAATGAATGGTGTCTGTGGTCGGGAGTAGTTAAGACTGATAAAGTATACAAGTATACATAAACACATCAGAGTTTATCCTTGCAACTGTCATCTGGAGGAGGGAAGTGCAGGATTAGAATCTGTAAGAGCACTGGGTGTGGTGCATAAACAATGAATCTTGGAACACTGAAAAAAATTAAAAAAAAAATCTGTAAGAGCAGCGGGATTCCTTTATTCTCTTAGAACAAATCCCAGAGAATCCCAGAACTCTAACTAATAATAATGACTGCAAAGCTGGGAGCTCTCATTTATTGAGCACCTACTCTGTATGGGGCATTGGTATAAGCATTTTGCATGTGTTAACCCGTTTTCTTTGTATAACAGGCCGGTCAATGAAGTACTGCTCTTCTCCTCATTTTACAGATGAGAACACTGAGACCACAGAGGGATGATTAACTTTTCCATGGGTATACAGCTAGTAATCAGCAGAGGTGGGATTCGAACCCAGACATTCTGGCTTCAGAGTCCTAACAGTTAAGCCTAACTGCTTTATGAGCAGATTATTTCCTATTCTTGCAGTATAGCTCCCTCTGGGATTTGGGATTTTAAAATATTCACCCCTGGAAGGGTGAAGGGAATATTCTCCTTGCCCTCCCTAGCAGGTCCAGTATTCTCTTCTGCCTACCACCTCTCTTCTCTCTGCAACCCCCCCCCCCAATCCCCGACATCTGCCTGTAGCTTCCTACACAGGCTCTCGGGGCTAGAATGCATTAGATAAGCTTATTCTATGAAATGTAGCCTCTGTCTAGGTCTCCAGTTGTGCATGCGACGTTGGGTCAGATGATTTCCAAAGCAAGTGCCTTGAAAGTTTTTGGTGGGTATGTTTCTGCCAGGTGACAAGTGATAGGTTTACGTCTCTGGCCTCCCTGTAATCCCGCCAGAGGTCTGGTAAGGGTGGCCTCGAAGCGAGCCATTTGGGTTAAAGTCATGGTCGGGCTTCAGAAGGGCTTAAAGCGGGCAAAGAGAATGGGAATTTCAGACCATGGTACTGTTTTCTGAGGCCCTGAACATGTTTGCCAAGAAGTTGCTAAGGGAAGTTCAGGCTGCTGTTCTAGACATTGGGGAGGCTCCAGAGGTACACTGAACACCCTTCTTGCCTGAAAGGACAGGGGAAGAGTGCTTCTGTGATTATAATTGAGCCACCAGGAAACTGAGACCTGGAAGAGATTTTTGAAATCACCTTGTTCAGGCATCTCATTTTATAGATGAAGACACTCAGGCGGGGAGAAGGGCAGTGACTGGTCCAAGGTCACAGAGTTCCCTAGTGACAAGGAAGTGTTACATGCCACAGGAGTTCATGTAAAATGCATTGGGAGTTCAGAACAGAAACGATTACTTCCTGCTGAGATTAAATGCAGGTGAAGCTTAAGATCGTCAGGACTTTGCTCTCAATATCTTTTCCTATTGAAATCTTTCTGTAGATTTATAATGAGCCAGTCATCCCTCTTTGGTTTATTTCTGTGAGTAGAGGTCATTGAGAAGTAATTTGTATAGGATACATGTAATTACATACTAAATTCATTGGCTTCACAAGCAGTGCTAGTTAATAGATATCCCCAGTAAGAAGATTGAAATGGTACAACATTTAATCAGGAATGGCTTCAGGGAATTGTGCGTAAATTGGCAGAGTATTTGATTTTCCTATGCTAGCTTTGCTGGCAGTTTGTTACTCTTAGATGTTAAAAAACAAACAAAAAAACCCCAAACACCCAAACATCTATACATACACACGCACAAAATCTGTCAGGGAAGGCATTAACGACTCATTGTTAATGTACTTCTACACCTTGTTCTCTAACTGGAATACCTTCAAAAGGACCAGGTAAATAATTATTGGTTACTGGTTTTTGTACATTTGGAGGGAAACATTTTCTGCAACATTGTCTTTATTGAAAAAACAATTCTTTTTTTTTTTTTTTTTAAGATTGTATTTATTTGACAGAGAGAAACACAGCCAGAGAGGGAACACAAGCAGGGGGAGTGAGAGAGGGAGAAGCGGGCTTCCCGCCGAGCAGGGAGCCCGATGTGGGACTCGATCCCGGGTCTCCGGGATCATGACCTGAGCCAAAGGCAGTCGCTTAACCAACTGAGCCACCCAGGCGCCCCAAGGAAAAACAATTCTTAAGAATTTTAACTAGTGCCAGGTACTGTAGATTCTTGATATTATTTTCCAGATTTCCTAGGAAGAGCAAAGGAGGAAAAGGGAGAGAGGCCAATCCATGTTCCTGCTGAGTATGTGATAGGCTAGAAAGCAGGGACTTTGTAATAATTTTCTTAGAATTTTACGACTCCGATTTCATGTCTTTGACTCAGGAAAAGTTGAATTCATTTAAGGATAGAAATTCATTACCAGACTACTTTGAAATTCCTTAGCTCACCTTTGAAAGAGTGAAAGGTTAGATTGCAACTGCAGCTAGGAGTTTGGGAGCATTCATAATTTTTTTAAAAAATGCCGTACTACTTAATGTTTTCCTGCAACGCCCGACATCCCTGTCTAGGTCTCAAAGATCATTTGGCTTTGTTTCGTTGTAACATGCCATGTGCTATCTTTTTTGTTTTGTTTGTTTCTTTTTTTTTTTTTAAGATTTATTTATTTTAGAAAGTGAAGGGGGGGAGGGAATGAGAGAGAATCTCAAGCGGACTCTCCACTGAGCGTGGAGCCAGAAGAACATAGGGCTGCACCTCATAACTCCAAGATCATGACCTGAACTGAAATCAGCGGTTGGATGCCCAACCGACTGAGCCACCCAGACACCCCTGTTAGTCATTTGTGAAGTCACTTACACTGTAAACAGTAAAATTTAATCTCCATGGATTATTTATGCATTGAGGAGGAAGCAGCTACTGTTCGGCAAGCACTCTTCTAGATGCTGAGCATATAGTTGTGAACAAAAATCCCTGCCCTCACAGAGTTTATGGTTTAGCACGGAGAGGCAGAAAACAAAGGAACAAGCAGGTTGTGAACAATGGCACAGGTGTACAGTTTTAAGTAGGAAAGTAGGCTTCGTTTCGAAGTTCACATTTGAGCTAAGCCTGGACGGAGAGAGTGAGCAGGAGGAGACCAGCCTGGGTAGAGGGAATATGGAAGGCCCAGAGACAAAACATGATACTGAGATATTTCAGAAGCAGCAAGCACAGAGAGAATCGAGTGAGAAGTGACGGAGGAAAGACTAAGTGTGCAGGTGGGCAGAAGCTGTTACAGAAGTAATACTGTAATACAAGGTTCTGGGCTTGTCCGTGGCATGAGATCGGAGCCGCTGTGGTTTCCAGTGGCAGGAGGGAGGCCGCAGTGGAAGCAGGAGAAAGAGGCTGTTGCAGGAATCCAGATGGGCGAGGGTGGGCCACGTTAGAAGAGGCGGAGGTGATGAGCAATGTTTGTATGATGCCATCCGTCTTTTCAGTGGTGAAGAGTGGCAGCGTTCAGTGCTGGTGAGACAAGGAGACCGCAGTGCCATCTCCCAGTCATTAAGGGAAGGCCAGCCAACAGGAATGGCTGATTTCCGCCCCCCTCCCTCAATAGTTTTATTTCTGTATAACTTATATACAACAAGCTGCACATATTTAAAGTTTACAGTTTCATGAGTTTTAACACACCTGTGAAACCGTGCCCATAATCAAGATAGTGAACATATACTTATATCCATTATCCCTAGTAGTTTCATCCTGCCCATTGGTTGATCCCTGATGATGAATGATGCTGAGCTTTGTTTCATGTGTTTATTGGCCATCCATGTATCTTCTTTGGAGAAATGTCTCTTCAGGGTTTTTTTTGTTTTTTTTTTTTTTAAGATTTATTTATTTATTCACTTTAGGGGAGGAGGGGTGGAGGGAAAGAGAGTCCCAGTCAGACTCTGCTGAGCACAGAGCCCCACACGGCTTCATGTCACGATCCTGAGGTCACAACCTGAGTTGCAACCAGGAGTCAGACCCTTAACCGACTGGCCCACATAGGCGCCCTTGTCTCTTCAAGTTTTTTGCCCATTTTTGAATTGTGTTGTTTTTTAGTTATTGAGCTTTCGGAGTTCTTTGTTTGTTGTGGATATTAATCTCTGAACAGCTACGTGGTTTGCAAACACTTTCCCCAAGAATGGTTGAATTTTTAATGATGTGTTTATGTGATGAGTAGGAGATGAGGACAGACTGGAGTGGAGCAAGCTTTCTTGTCTAGGACATTAATTGAGCAATTTAATTCTGTGTTACTGAATGCTATCATTTTTGTTAACACTCCAGAAATGCTCCTTTCCAGTGTATTTTTCCCCCAGCAGTAACCATTGTCCTGCCTTCTGAGACCATACATTAGTTTTGTGCATATTTAAATTAAGAATTAGAATTGTAAGCTTCTTGAAAGTGTAGTTTGTATCCTTCATTGTTTGGCATATAATGGTAGAAAAGTATTTTTTGCCTCAAGTCAGTACTTTTAGTTTTGAGTGGTTTATGCTGTTCATCTGTATTCTGGCCACTGTCTAGTAACTGATTTCTGCAACTACAATATCTGTTTAGAATTAGGATTCTTTTGATGGCAAATAGCAGATACCTGGCCTAAACAGGCTTAATTTAAAAAGATTAAGGCATCGCCTCAGTAGGAAGACCAGAGCTCTCACTGGCTTCCAGTGGACCTCATTTCAACAGTTAATAGTGTGGTCAATTTCTGGTTTCTTTCCCTTCATCCTCTAGCTCTTCTTGAGTTATTGCATTCCTCCCTTGGGGTGAGCAGATTTCTTGTGGCCCCCAAATGCCTGCCCCCTGCTGTTGTGGCCACTCCTTTTCTTTCTTATGAGCTTTGAGAAGGACAAAAGCTAGATGTTGGACAGGTGCTTTGAATTCTGGGTAAAGCTTTGCCTGAAGCTAGATGAACAAATAATTACCCTCTTTTGATTAATCCAGTTTTTTTCTGATCTTCTATGTTACTTACAATTTGAAGTTTTCTTGTAAATCTCTACCACTCTGTCCTTTCCTGAAGCTGCCCAAGGAGTTACAAGCTCTATTGTTAGAAGGTCTGGTTTGGAGAATGTATTGCTTGGGAAGTATCTTGGCCTCCTTTTCCTATTTCCTGTTTTCCTTCAGATAATGTAATGGTTTTGAAGCTTTAGCCAAGAGCCCCCAGGACAATTTTTCTCTCCTTTTCTCACTTTTGCTTTTTCCTCCCAAGTCCATGAAACATGATATAATAAGGTTCTCTTATGTATGTGAATATTTATATCTTAAATTTTTTTTTTCCCAAATGCTTCATCTGAAAGCTGAAAGAGCCAGACATCGTGTTGAAAGGCTTTAGACTTCTCAGGAAAGAGTTTGCAACATTTCTCTTGAAATTCTAGAACATTTATGATTAATTTTATGATCTATCTGTCTCAAGGGACTATGTCCTGAATTGCTTATTTTGAGGCCTCCGAGAGCAGCTTCCAGCTTCTTCTTACAGACTGTGAGCCGGGACTGATTAAGTACCCTCTCCCGCCCCCAACTTCAGACATCCCTGAATTCATTGCTTCACACCATTCGTTCATACCTCAGTGGCTGGGAGGGAGTTTGTTCTAAGTCAGCAGCAGGCTTGACAACTTGTTCTTCACAACCAATCAAGGAAAGCATTGCTGAGTTGCAGAAATCTCCCAGAGCAGTTTCTCCTTGGTGAACCCTTCTTTCGTTAGGGACATGGCCTTCAGGATTGTCTCCCAAATGTTCTATGGCTTAGACCATTTACCAATACTTTGGAAACCTGTCCAGAAAAATCACGCAAGGTGTGCATGCAGAAGTGTCTACCCACCAGAGGGATCACTCAGAAAACCGGACCAGACCTATGAAAAAGTCTTCAATGTCTATCATTGCCCTCAGTCTAAATTCCTTACGTGGTTCACAAAGTGTCCTGCTCTCTGCCTCCCCCCACCCCTCCAGCCTCTTCTCTGGCAAATGTGTGTCATTCACACTTGCAACTCTAAAGAATTAATTATGTTCTTGTACACCCATCATGCCATTTCCCTCCCTGGAAGATATCTTCCCAACCTTACACCTTCTTCTCTTACCTTTTGACTCTCTCCCGTTTTTCAAAACAGATTGTCCATCCCAGGCACTGGAATATCACAGACTAGCACAGGACAGAGAAAGCATCATGAGGTTTTGTATACCAGCTGACTAGCTGCAATTTCTGGGTTTCTCCTGCCTCAAAACCTGAGATGTGGATAGGGAGGGATCTGCTACTGAAACCCTTCTGGGTATGGGGTTAAGGACAGACAATACAGTTGTCGAGGCCAGAGCCTTAGAAATCTTAGCACTTGGCCAAGGGACTAGAGACTAGGAAATTGGGCTATTAGTGTGGTGATGATGAACATATATTTACACATCAGGGGAATTATTGACATACAGTATTAATGGTATATGTTATTAAATGTGGAACAATTTCAAGTGATATATCTTATTTGATTACGACTGTAATCTCTTCCTTCGTGCTCAGATTTCTGTCTTTGTTTCCTATTTGACAGTGGTTGCATACAGCTTGAAAAATATAAGCAAAAGATTTACTGGCATTTATCTTTTACCAAATGGGAATTAATTGCTCTTCAAAAACTAACATTAAAAATGTGAAATGTTTAATTTAGGGGGTGAGTTGGTTTTTTAAAGTTGGCATTTAAATGTAGCATTCTTTTGTATTTTGTCACCTCTTTTACTTCTTGAACAGTTTGGTTAGCCAGAGTTGGGAATGCATCAGATGCACTTGAGACACTCATGTCCTTTCAGCATTACCGAGGTTTAAAGGCAGGTAGGGGCCTATTGCCTCTGCTTGTTTCCAGAACAACACAAGGCAAGCGTAGTCAGCTGCAGTTGCTATAGATAATTACAAGTTGATTTTATTGAGAAAGTGAGCCACACTGTACTTATGCAATAAAAAATTTATCAGACGTACAGCTTCCCTCCCTCCTCCGTACCCAGCCCATGGGGGAAACACACCCTCAAGAAAACCTTATTTTAATGAGTGCATTTCAGAGATGCTGGATTTATGGGAGACATCAGGAAACACTGATTGCAATTACTTTCTCTGTTTGTCATCCCAGACTTTATTAGTACCATATTCGGCTGGGGGTGGGTAGGAGATAGAGGGGAAAGTTGTCAACCAGCCCCCTAGCCTGTGGAGATAGCCTTACTCACTGGGAAACCACAACAGCATCGTTGTCACTGTGACTTAGAAACCATTTTTTTGGGGGGTGCCTGGGTGGCTCAGTTGGTTAAGCAACTGCCTTCGGCTCAGGTCCTGATCCTGGAGACCGGGGATCAAGCCCCACGTCGAGCTCCCTGCTCGTCGGGAAGCCTGCTTCTCCCTCTCTCACTCCCCCTGCTTGTGTTCCCTCTCTGGCTGTGTTTCTCTCTGTCAAATAAATAAAATCTTAAAAAAAAATTATAAAAAAAAAAAAGAAACCATTTTTTTTTCAAAGTTTAGTCATAGTTGATTTCACCAGAGGGACACATATGAAAAACCTTCTTAAAATATTTCTATTCTTTTTCCCCATGCTACTTGCTATATCCGTTATCACTTGGGATCTCCAGAAGGAAGCCGCTGAAAGCCCTAGGGTATCACAAATAGAAACATATGATTTCTCATAGCAGTATTCTTCTGCTAAATCTGCTTATCAAATAATTTAGCATTAATCACTTTATTATGTTGTATGTTAGTATTGGTTGCATGACATCGTTATTGCTTTATTCAGCCTGGCTTCCTTGCTAATAATACGTGCAGTAGACATCTCAATCAAATCACAAATATCAGGACTCTCGAGCAGGGCTTGGCAAATGTGTTCTGGAGAAGGGGCTGGCCCTATGATGGATATTTTTGACTTTGTGGGCCTTGTGGCCTGTGTCTTCGCTACTCAGCCTCGGACAGCGTGTAAATGAATGAGCATGACGACTTCCAGTTACTTTGTATAAGCAGGTGAGTGGGTGGGAACAAAGTTCATGGATGTAAATGCCTGTAGGGGCTAGACAGGTACTGCCAAAGTGGGAAATGGCTGCCGGGACAGGCATTCGCAGAGAGCACATGCCTTGTCTAAAAGGGATAGCTGTTTCTTAGCTTGGCCCTGGCTCAGGGATACCAGATCTTGTAATTCAAGAATAGCTGGAGGTTTGTAGTTTTATGCAAAGCATTTTTCTCAGTTAGCAGTTAACTTAGTTTTGTTAAGAAAATGTAGAGCAGGTCAAGTTGTACACCTTTTGCAGGCTCTTTTCTGGTCATTAAGATCTAGTTTTGCAAATTGCAGAATTTTCACTGCATAACTGTTATAAGTAAGACATGCCTGCAGAACGTCATCAGACTTGAATAGCAAATACCTAGTTTTGCTGCTGCTAAGTCCCCCTTCTAGTGCCAATGACAGATATCAGTAATTGATTATACCACTCTTTCCTGCTGAGCTTGGAGAAAAATTTAGGATAATTCTGTACCAGGACTCACAAAAGCCATGACCAGTGAATTAGCTGTGTTCTCTGACATGTAAGGTATTTGTCATCCTGTTCTAGAGCGTTCTCCTTTAGATGTTTTTGGGATTCAGATGTTTTGGGTAGAAAAATGGATTTAGACTATTTACTAGTCTAAATAGGGCCAGCCCCTTCTCCAGAACACATTTGCCAAGCACTTTACAATAATTTTGATAAGTATCGTCAGATTGTCCTTTGCAGAGACTGTGAGTATGCCATTTTCCTACACTCTTGATTCTTAAAGAAAACTTGCTAAAAGTTGTTCCTAACTAAAGAATGCTTGAGAAAGCATGTATCAGAAATAACAAATAGGAAAAAAAGGGTAAATTCTGTTCACATGGCAATATGGGATTTTAAGGTTTTAGACATTAGGGAGAGGGAAAGCAGGGATGGTGTGGTAGGGGCAGAGTGAGAGGAAGAGAGATACTCAGGCAGACTCCCTTCTGAGCATGGAGCCCAATGCAGGGCTTGAGATCACGACCTGAGCCGAAACTGAGTCGGATGCTTACCTGACTGGGCCGCCCAGGCGCCCTGTGGCAATATCAGATTTGAGATTCAAACTTAAGGAAGTGAAGAATATCCAATGTTGGATGTATCCATAAAGGTCATTTAGTAGTGTTCCTTCCCTGAATTTCCCAGAACTCTGGTCTGTCCCCCACCCATATCTGTGTACCGTAATGTGAATTAGTATAAAGGGGCTTTTTTCCTGCCCCCCCTTCTTTTACTGCCTTTGACCCTTAAGCATAGTTATTGTAGAGTAACATGTTCCGAATTTAGGAATTCCATGTATGGAGATGCCCCATCTGGGATGCTCATACTTTTGGATTGTGTGGGTGATGCGAACGTACGGCCTAGGGGACACATGCTTCATTGCCCATTGTGTTACAGGGAACTTCGCATCGTCTTGTCTTCCGTTGTCACTTCTTAGTCTACCCTTTTGGAATCTAGACTGTACTTGTCTTTCAAGTTTGATCTTTTCCAGGAATTCTGTTTGAAGCCATTCTGACCTTTACTAAGCCTATCCCTTCTCTAAACTTCTTTACTGTTACTACCTATGCTAAATGAGCACTGTAATGCTTTATTTGATTTAATTTGCAGGGTTCCCCCCCCTTCAATTAGCATTTTCTTTTCCTGCCATCTAGCTCAGAAAGGACTGTGAATGGGTGTGAACAGAGCATTTTGTTTTTAAGTAAGCAGTTAAGTACAACTGAATGCCTTCTCTGTGTTAGTAGGACTCTAAATGTGGATGAAATAGAAAAATGGACCCTGCCCTAAAAGACTGGAGTCTAGTGTCTAATGGAATTTAAACTCTCCTTTTTCTAGTAATCAGTGATGAACATTTATAACTTCACTAGAAAGGAAGCTCCACTGAGGTAAAGCTCTTTGATTCATTCAGTGATAGAGCCCAAGTGCCCAGGTTGGTGCCTCATATGTAGTAAGTGCTTAATAAATATTTCATGAATGAGCTTTTTTAAGTTTTAATATAGGGCAGTCCCTGCAGGACTATTCATGTAGGCAGATCATATTGCATGCCTTTCGCTTCGTTTATGTGTCTCTTCCCTCCTGTACCCCAGACACATTGTTCTCCTCCCAGAAAAATCAGTCTTGAGTATCCTTCTAGAATAGAATATCCTTCTAGAAAATTACCTGTACATATATACACATTTGTGTGTATATGTTTGTATTTTTTACACAAATTATAGCCTGTCCCTTTCTTTCTCTTAAAAATGTACCAGATAGTTCTGTATCAGTGCATTGTCCCTTTACTTTTAGTGGCTATTTAGTATTTTATTACCTGGACAGCTCTTAATTTATTTAACCAGAAACTTATTGATGGATATTTAGATTGGTTCTGTCTTTCTTTCTTTTCTCCCTCCCTCCTTTTCTTCTTTCCTTCCTCCCTCCCTCCCTTCCTTCCTTCCTTCCTTCCTTCCTTCCTTCCTTCCTTCCTTCCTTCCTCCCTAGCTCTCTGCCTCCCTACTCCCTCTTCCTCCCTCCCTCCCCCCACTCTTTCTTTCTTTCTTTCTTTCTTTCTTTCTTTCTTTCTTTCTTTCTTTCTTTCTTTCTTTCTTTCTTTCGAGAGAGTGCATATGGGCATGCATGCCTGTATAGGAGCAGGGGAAGAAGGGCGGAGGGAGAGGGAGAAAGAGAGAATTCCAAGCAGGCTCCATGCTCAGCATAGAGCCCAGCTGACTAGGGGCTTGATCCCATGACCCTGAGATCAGGACCTGAGCCAAAATCAAGAGTCAGATGCTTAACTGACGGAGCCACTCAGATGCCCCAATTTAGGTTATTTCTGATCTGTTGTTCTTATAAACAGTGGTATAATAAACGTCCTTGTTCAAAAATCATTTTGCAACCTCCGCAAGTCGGTATTTGAGAATATATTTCTAAAAGCGGGATTGTGAAATTCCTTTAAGTTCAAAGTGCTTATGCATTTATAATTTTGATAAGTATCGTCAGATTGTCCTTTGCAGAGAGTGTGAGTATGCCATTTTCCTACACTCTTACTGACAGTATATTTATCAAAATGTTTGATCTTTTCTGATCTGATAAGTCAAAAATATCTGCTGTGGCTTTAATTTGAATTTCTCTTACATGAATAAGTTTGAACATCTTTTAAATATTTACATACTTATCTTTTTTTCCTCTTATGTGTTCTGTCTTCATAACTTTTGCCCATTGTTCTGTTTGAGTATTGATCTTTATCTTCTTGATGTGCAGTAGTGGCTTTTTATATGTTAAAAAGTGTTTCCCTGGCTATAGACAAATTGATAGATGAATTTAGAAAGAACTGACTTTCCCATGGTGTTCGGTTTTACACCCAAGAACATAGTATGTCTTTACATTTGTTTGAATTTTCTTTTATGTCCTTCATTAATATTTTAAAGTTTTTTTCTTATGGACAATACATGTGTAAGAATCTTGCTGGATGTTTTAATATGTACATATTTATAGCTAGCATTTTCTTAATTTGACTATCCTTGGGATATATTTTTCCTGGCTGATTAGCAGAGGAATAATATTATTTGCGAAAAAGCACTTTTCTTATTAAAAAAAAAACAACCTTTTTCTTTTGTCTAATTATGGCCTGTTTATTTTGTAACTCCATAGAGAACACTTGTGTTAATCATTCCTTCCAGAGTAGTGATTAGTCATTATGATGATAAAGGACGTTATTTCCTAATTGTTAACTGGGCCTAATGTTTCCCTATTAAAATATGATGCTGGCTTTGTGGTTGAGAGAGATGTGTATTTCATCGTGTTGGGGAACCAGGCGCTTATTATTTTATTGATGTTTTGGTTGTGGAAGGATGCATTTTACTGAATATTTTATGTATCTCTGGTGACTCTTTGTTTTTATCTAAGAATATGATAAATTTTAAGTGTGAGCCTTTGCATATCGAACTGTCTTTGTATTCCTGTGGTAAGTTCCACTTGGTCATGGAATGTTTTCTTTTAATATGCTGTTAGATTTGGGTTCTCTTTCCCTATATTTAAGAATTTTGCATTGAGTCTCAGATGTGAGGTGTGTGTGTGTGTGTGTGTGTGTGTGTGTGTGTGTGTGTGTGTTCTTTTTGGATTTTGATACATAGTATCCTATCTTCATGAGAAGAATTTGGAAACTTTTCTTTTTCTATGCTTTTAAACAACTTAAAGTATATGGTAATAACCCACTCCTTAATTGTTTGGTAGAATTCTTTGAAACTCTTGATACCTATGTTTTCCTAAGAGAGAGTTCTGTGACAAATTTCTCTTTACCTTTTATGGTTTCATTAGCTTTTCTCCCTTTCTGGGGATGATTTTGGTAGTTAAAAAGCTCCTAAAAAACTGTCCATTTAATCCAGATTGTTTAATTTATTTGTGTGGAATTGAATAAATCATCTTTTATTGTTTTTGGTATTTGTGGTTATTTCCTCATCATTTAAAGACTTTTTTGATTAAAGAATAAAGGACATGTTAAAAATATTTGAAAGAATATGGTTTTTTAACAAGGTATTATATAAAAGGATATAGTTCATTTCCTGTCCATTTTTTATTAGAACTTAATTATTCCTGAGCTAATGATTATAAAACCCAGAACCTGAGATGAGATATTTCCTTTCTGATCCGGCTCTTCTCTTTTTGACAGGCTCAGAAGAGGAAAGTGAGGATGACCCTCAGCTCGAAGGCAGAGACCCTGATACTTGGCATGTCGGTTTTAAGATCTCGTGGGACATAGAGACTCCTGGCTTGGCGATACCCCTTCACCAGGGAGACTGCTACTTCATGCTTGGTAATAAGGAGGGTCAAAGCTATATTGTTGCTTTAGTGTCTTAAGTTTTAGATTACTGGCTACGTAATTGGAATGTGTGTGTGTGTGTGTGTGTGTTTTTTAAGGATTCATTTATTTATTTTAGAGAGTGTGTGGGAGCGAGCAGGGGAGGGGGAGAGGGAGAGACTCTCCAAGCTGACTTACCACTGAGCAGGGAGCCCAAACATGGGGCTCTGATCACACGACCCATAAAATCATGACCTGAGAGGCTCCTGGGTGGCTCAGAGGGTTAAGCCTCTGCCTTCGGCTCAGGTCATGATCTCAGGGTCCTAGGATCGAGTTCCACATTGGACTCTCTGCTTAGCAGGGAGCCTACTTCCCCCTCTTTCTGGGATGCCTGGGAGGCTCAGTCGTTAAGCATCTGCCTTCGGCTCAGGTCATGGTCCCACAAGCCCCACATCGAGCCCCACATTGGGCTCCCTGCTTGGTGGGAAGCCTGCTTCTCCCTCTCTCACTTCCCCTGCTTGTGTTCCCTCTCTAGCTGTGTTTCTCTCTGTCATATAAATAAATAAAATCTTAAAAAAAAAAAAAAAAGGATCATGACCTAAACCTTAACTGACTGAGCCACCCAGGTGCCCTTCAAATGTCTCTTTAGGTGTTTTATAGTGGTAGTGCATCTTCTACATGGAATGAGGTTTTTTTTGTTGTTGTTTTAATTTCCTTATTTTTCTAGATATTGCTCATTTGTAAAAGTTGCTTTTATGTTCTCCCCCATATGGAGTTCCCCAAATGTGCTAAGAGTCTTTTCAGGACTTTGGTCAGTGTTACTCAGTCATCCAAATGAGCTTATCAGTGTGAAGTATTAAAATGATTTTCTTGTCTATGTAAGTTCTCAGTGAAAGTCCTTCCAGTTTGGAATTTAGTTTCTTCTCAGGCGCAGCTGATCTGACTGCAGGGCCTTTCTCTGCACCCGTCGTCGCTGAGTTCTCTAGGGGGGGAGTGCTCAGGCTGACCGAAGCTGTGGCATCCATCGGCTTTTGCTTTTGGCTCTTTGCCTAAGCGTCTCGTTCAGGTTCTGGACTTTCTGCTTGTTTTCCAGTGCACGACATAACTACGGTATCCTTTTTTACTCACAGAGCCTCCCTGGGTCTGTTCTGTCATTGGCTTTAACTCCTGTATCCGGGGTTTATCTCAGACTTACTGGCCTGGGGGAATCTACTCACTCTTGGCTTTAGAACTGGGGAGCCCCAAGGCTCAAAGTGGATATTTATGAGAAGAATTATTTCTCAATTACTTGAGTCTGTGTAGAGGGCCCCCTGTGTTCTCCATGCTGGGTAAGGCTCTGGAGGAGATGTTGGAGGTGGGTAAAACTTGGTCCTTGCCTTCTAGAAAATCACAGTTTGGATTAGCTCATTAGGTCCTTACTTCATTAAGCAGTTTCCAAATTTCAGTGACTTACATGCCAGCCTCAAGGTCCTCGCCTTATCCTTGTGCTACCTGTGCTGTTAACTTCAGTAATCGATTTCTCTCAATTCACTTTCTTTGGTTCACCGAAGTGGATTTACTTTAGAAGGAGATTTTATAACACTGGCTTAGGTAGAAGACCAGCATCGCTTGGTTTATGTAGCAGTATTAAGGACCTGCTGCTTCTGTTTGCTGAAGATCCCGAGTCCTGGTGTGACTTTGTTAAGAGAGACACATGTCACTGAGAGAGAGGTGTTAGCTGTATAGTGACACCAATCGGAGACTTTCTCCTTGGTCAGCAGCAAGATGGGAAGACTGTCATGTAGGGAATAGCTTTCTGATGGTGTGTGATTCAGTGGCGCTTAACGCCGTGTCCCTTTACCCCTTCAAGTCTTCTTAGGGGCTGATCGCCACCTTTGCCGAACACGGATCTAAGGAAGCCCTCGGTCTCTTGCTTTCCATTTGCATTTCACTCTACAGTTTCGGATTCAGGTTCACGTAAGCAGTCTCATTCTCTCTGCAAACAAGCTTGTGAGGGAAATTGTTCTTCTCTTAAGTAATTTGCCTAAGGCCACTGGGTTGGTGTAGGGGGTTGGATGGTTTGCAGGTTTCATATATAGTGCTTTTTGGGTCTAAAAGGAACCATTTAGACTTGATTCCAATACACTGAAATCTCGATGTGGGAACATTTTTAGGCTGAAGGTCATCTCTTCCCGAGACCTTCTCCTGCTTGCCTGGTGAACTAAGCTTTTATTTTGAAGTCCCTGCCCCATGAACAAATGAAATGCATCATTTGTAGGTCATAGATGCTTACTCATTTTTTAAATGTACCACCCAAATATGGTTATTTACCTTGAGTATAAATGGGTTTTAATTGCAGCCAATAAACCACTTGCTTTTGGTTACTTTGTTCAGGGGTTTCTGTTAGCAGTTTGTATCTTTAAAAGAAGTGAGGGTCATTTGGTGCCATTCTACATTGCTGTGTTAATTTTTGGCATGTAGAAGTAGTGACTGTACATTTTAGAAGTTCATCTGCCATCCGTTGATTTAAGAACGTCTTGTGCATTCTTTTCTGATTATAAAAGTGAAATACATGTTCAGTGAAGAGAAGAGAAACGCTGAAAAGTAGAAAATGAGAGAATATAAAAATCAGGTTCATACCTGTTTTGGTCTTTTTTCTCTATATGTATGCATCCGGAATAATAGTAGTATGTGAGTAACCACCACATTGACTGGGGACTGACAATAGTCAGGTGTTCTTTTAATCATCTCCATAACCCTGAAAGGTAGATAATAGTTACACTGCACAGAACATATAGTAAAACAGTTTAACCTGAACTGATGTAGTGACATAGCCATGATTATACAGTTCCCCTGATGGGGAACGTGTCGGGTGTGTGGATGGGAACTTGTCCTTTTACCCAATTTGGGCTCTGACACCTACGTCAAACCACCGCCTTTCTCCTATTTGCGTGCCGACCCCCGCTCTGGGTTCCTGGGCCCTCCTCCTTTCTCCTTCACCACGATGCCTCTGCTTCACCTAAAGTCTTCAGGACCAGATTGTTCAGGAAGAAAAGAGAAGAAGATACCAAGAGTGTTCTGTGTGCTTTTTTTCTTTGCTCTTTCTTTGTAAAGTTATGTTTCTCTTGCCTCAGAAATAGATTAATAATGAAAATATTAAATAATGACATTGTCTTTTTTACTATATGTTATAATGAGTATGCATTTTTAAATATACATTTGTCCCTGTAGCTACTGTCGGTGATAAACCAAAGCTAGGGCTGTTATTTTTATAGGAGTTGATGTCCAGGACCTAATATCCATTCCTGATGTCCCAGCTCCTTCGTTCAGATACAGGGGAAAGAGCTGGCACCTTCCTGATCGGGGCCAGGCACCACACAGTGTACCCAAAGTGTGCGCTAAGAATATATTCATTTAGAATATATTTTCTGTATTACTTATTAAAGAAAATGACTCTTTTCTTTATTAAGACATCATAGTCAATTTTGAAAAGGAACTCTCTTCCTTCTCCTCTTTAACAAAATTAGACAAAAATAAAAGCAACCATAGTCTGTTGCTGCCTTTTCTCTTCACTTTCTCGGATCCAAATCCTACAAGGAGCCCTGTGGAGGGACCTCGGCCCTGTGCTGATATCTGAAATCTGAACTTCATAGCACTTACGAAAAGGAAACAGTTTAGCTCAATTTATAATAATATATTGGTCTGCAGAGGAAGTGCAGGCTGAACCCTGCTGTCTCAAGCAAATACTCCAGGGGTGTCTGATGGGGAACGTGTCGGGTGCTTGTAATAAATCCGCTGCCTGTGGACGTGAGTGAAGTCCCTGCTGGCAGTGCCCGGGGACACGCTTAACTGGGGTTGTCACGGTTTTACTTTTAAATTGGAATCTTTGCCCTAATCTCAGAGTTAGACATGACCGGATTTGCAAACAGATTTACAATTTTCACTAATTTTCCAACCAGGACTTCAAAACACACTTAGAGGGAGAAAAAAAATACACCCTGGTCTTTCTCCGAGTGGGATGATTTACTTTGCCACAGATGTTTTCCATAGACTGAATGTAACCAGGGAGTTAGGGACTTAAAAAGTGCCTTGGAGACAAACCGTGGGTTTGTTTTTTGTGGAACAGATCATACAATTCAAGGGACATCAACCAAATTATGTTCATTAACTGGGAGCCGGGTGTGGAGATGGGCTGTGTCAGGACGAAGGGGAGTGCCAGGCAAACATTTGGGGCAAACCTCCTTTTTTTTCCGCCTTCCCCCCCTCCATTTATTACTTTTTCCTTGTCACTGTTCATGACTCTGTTCTCTCTGGCTTCTTTATTTTTGTTTCCCTCAGTCCAAATTAAATCTCATTTTCAAATAGCTATCTCAAGGCTTCAGTTGCCAAGTAAAATTTCCACGGCCAAAAAAAAAAAAAAAAAAAAAAAGGCAATGTAGATTGAAATGCACACTGCTGCTTTTTTGGCTTTGCTTTCCTTCACCACCAGTTTGGGGCAGAATGAGGAAAGGCCATTTCCTGTCAGGGGACAAAGTTCCAGACTCACAGCACGTCTGTTGGCTACACGCCGTTCATCTCTCTCCCGAATCTCTGCCTCCCCCAGGACCACTGGTACTTGATGATGCTCACTTCCCAGGGTTACTGGGAGGCCGAGGGAGAAAGTGCCTTACCAGCCACCATTTGTATGTGGGGGTCAACCGTGAAGATGGGGAGCTGGGCCACGGCATTACGGGAAAACTAATGAGGCGAGTGGGTGATGGAAGAGTGCTGAATGTTGTGTTCTCATCCTGCTTCGGGCCCCGAGTTCTGCCAGCTTGGCATGTCCCTGTTCCATACGCGTATCTCCATGACCCATAAAGGAACTGCAAGAACGGGCCATCCCCTCCAACTGTGCTTCTTGAAGGGGAGAAGAGTTGAATCAGAGCTCTGATTGTGGTAGGACCTGAAAATACACCCTGCTCCTATTTTTGGTGTTAACATGAGCACTCCAGTTGGGAGTCTGTCGCCCTGTGAGCAGGAAGAACAGAGGCTTCTGGGAGTTTAAAGCCTCTTAACCAGGGCTCCCCTGGGACTTAACTTGGAGACTGTGGTATCTTTGTAAATCCTCCAGGTGTCCCTCAATCCCGCCCCAATTCAGACATTTTATTCAAAGGAAAAGGCTTGTGTTATTTCTTCCTCTGACCCCATTCCCTTCCTCCCCCAACTCCTGACTGACCAGCTGAAGGAAAAAGTACCTATAATTTATGGCTTAATCATAAATTCTCAATAATTATACTTTATTACCTCTCACGGGTCTTGAAACGTAGGTGCTATGTTCTGCTTTCTGCCGAGGCAAGGGAATACTAGAGAAACAGTAATAAATTATAACTTCAGGCCACAGTCGGTAAGCTTGAGGAATTGCCATTTCGGTGGAAAGTGCTCGAACAGCCAAATGAGCACCTGTCATGTTTATTTTCACTTTGAAGAGTAGAAACATGACAGTATAGTTTCAGCAGCTCATCCAACGCGAGCCAGTGCTATGCTTCCTCCCTTCTCAGCTGCTACACTCTTTGCTTCTTGCTCGTCGTGTTTTTTGCAGGGTTGAAGATGTGTGTGTCCTCCTGAAACTTTAAAAATATGCCCCCAAAGGCTGACATTTTCAAACTTGTACTTTATGTCTTGATACCTGATTGTTTTGTATTCGGTAGAATTGGAGAAAGGGCATCTCTTGTGGAATTTGTTCGGAGGAGAGGATTCCCAGGTACTGGAAGGGATTTCCCTATCTCGTACACTTTCCTTGCTTATCCCGTCTTTGTGTGTGTTTCTCTGTCACCGCTGTCTTGAACTTTACTTGAGGTTCTTGAGTACCTGCTGAGGGCCAGGCACTGTGCCGGAGGCTCTAATGTATTTTCTTCCTTGTAGTAAGTCCATCAGGTAGGTAACCTGTCCTCTGTCTCGGATCCCTGGGTTTTTTTTTTTTTTTGCCAGAAAGGAAAATTGATGGGGATTTCCTGCTCATGGGTGTGTGGGGTTTTTTTAGGGGTCTAAAAATGCCTTAAAATTCATTTGTGGTGATGGTCCCGTAATCCTGTGAACACGCTAAAATACATTGAATCGTACGCTTTCAATGAGTGAATTGTTTGGTGTGCAAATTATATCTCAATAAAGCTGTTTCATAAAAAGGAAAAGGAGGCTCAGAGGGGTGAAGTAACCTGTTCAAGGTGTTGGACCTAGTGAAGCTGGCGTTAGAATGCAGGTTTTCCTGGGACCAAAGCTGTTCCTTTTTCCGTTGAGTCATGCAACCCTACAAATTGCATAGTCACGGGATCTTTCTTTTTTCAAAATGTGGAAAAAAATAACTGAATACATCAATATACATATATTCTCATTGTAAAGGATTCGGATAGTATGGAATTATATAGAATAAAATTAGGAAGTTCTCTTTTGCTTTCCTAGCTTGTCCTTTTGTAAGCATTAACATAAATATAGTTATGCCAATATGATTTACATATGTATTACTGCTACTTTATAAAAAAATAGCACACGAAGGGGACCTTATTATATATATTATATCTATTGCTCTAGTACTTGCCTCCCGCCCTTAAATGATATGTTCTGGAGATTTTTCCCTGTCAGTATTTCATTCATATTGTTATCATTATTATAAAAACAACATGTGGACTAGGAAAATAGAAATTTAAACATTGGGGGGCACCTGGCTGGCTCAGCCGTTGAGCATCTGCCTTCAGCTCAGGTTATGATCCCGGGGTCTTGGGATCGAGCCCTGCATCAGGCTCCCTGCTCTGTGGGAAGCCTGCTTCTCTCTCTTCCACTCCTCCTGCTGGTGTTCCCTCTCTAGCTGTGTCTCTCTCTGTCAAATAAATAAATTAAAAAAAAAAAAATCAAACATTGAGGATGTTCTAGAACAGAAAGCAAAGAACTACTTGCCACCTGTCCCCAAGTTCCGTTTCTCAGAAGTAACTACTTTTTGGTGTATTTGCCTTTTATTCTTTAATTGATTACCTCCTTAACTCAGAAACACATGCTTAATACTACTCTCTCTTCGTCCAGCAGCCTGAAGCACTATCTGTTCCTCCATTAAGAAAAATGTGAAGAAAAGTGAGAAATGGGGATGTGGCTCTTACAGTCTCTCACTCTTACTAAGTTTTTTTTTTTTTTTAAGATTTTATTTATTTGAGAGAGAAAAAGAGAGCAAGAGCCAGCAGGAGTAAGGGGAGGGGCAGAGGGGCGAGCAGACTTCGAACTGAGCGATGAGCCCGAGGCAGGGCTGGATCCCAGGACTCTGAGATCCTGACCTCAAGCTCAAGTTAGATGCTTAACCCCCTGACCCACCCACTTGCCCCTCATTCTTGCCAAGTTTTATTAGTTAACATTTACTTTTAAATTTTTTTTTTTTTTTTTTTTGTAATTGATTCCCTTACAACCGATATTTGGATAGACTCTTGACTTTTAGGATGTAAAATGAGGGATGAACGTTCCCTTCAGCCATATCATTACTTTTACGTCATCAAGAACTATAATGCCTACACACTGATGTATAATTTTGATAAGATGCCATGCTTTCTTTGTACATGGAATCTGAAATTTGAAAGCCAGTACTTCACAGTGCTTATTTGTGCATCCTTTATTGCCGAACTAAATAAAGTTAACTGGATCCATAACAGAGGATGGGAGTCCACGGTAATCACTGACCTTGTCACACTAAAAGGGAATGTTACAGATGTCAGGTCAAGATTTTATATGAAATCAGAGGGCCAGAATCATGCTCCATTTTAGCTTGCTTTGTGTTGGAACCAAGACTTCCTTGTGTGGCTCTCCCTCTCCCCCTGGAAATCGCAATTGCCTTTCTTTATTCTTACTGAAAAAATAATGCCATTGTGCTCTCCCTGTGTCACATGACGTTCATGATATTTTGTCTTAGTACTTCTTCAAACCCATGAGTTATAGTTACTGTAGTGAGATTTCAGTCCTTGGCTATTCTGTTTTTTTTATCTGGATCTCATGTCTTTCTCTTTCTTGGCATTTTCTAAAATGGTCTTCTATCTACCCTACTCTAGGTTTCTAAAGATGTGTAACCTTTATAGGACCTGACACAGTACTTTGAATGTGGTAGGTGCTTTAATAATAATTTTTGAATTAATGAGTGGATGAATAACCCAAAAATTGGTACACCCCACCCCCGCATATCATGGCAATGAACATATAGGCAAAAGGAAATATTTATTCTGTCCTTGAAAGCTCCTAGTTGGAAAAGTTTATGAAGTTCCTCCCCTCAAACAGGAGGGCGTTCATTTAATACTTGGGGATCTCCCGAGACAGCTTTAAGAATTTTCCATGGCAGTCCATTCTGTCAGTGACCCATGCTTTACTTCCTAATATCTAGTCCAAATGACCATGTGACATCACAGAATTTCCCAAATTGATACAATGTCCAGATCAATCCAGACATTCATTCTCTTCCAGATCATTTATTTTAAAAAACTACTAAAGGTAACAAAACTGTGTTTGTTTGTTTCTTTTTTTCTTTTTTTGTGTGTGTGTGTGTGTGTGTGTGTTTGTTTCTTTTAAGCCGAGGATGCATGAGTTACTATGAATTTTGAGATCCTTTAATTCTCTCATCTTTTATCTAGTCGGAGTCCTGCTGTATTAGGATAAATCTGCATCTGGGTTGGTTGGGTGGAATTTTCCCCTTTGGCTGGCAGTCTTAATATGCCTTCTTTGGCTCTCAATCTATATAACATAACTCCTACAAGCTTGAACTGTAGAAAAGAAGTTTTTTAGACTTTTAATTTGATTGCATATCCTATGTGTGTTCTTTGGTACTTTTGCAAAGATAGGAAGAATGGCCGTTAAGGAAGTTGTTTTTCTTTTTTTTTTTTTTTTAATTGATTGTTGCTGCAGGTTTCAGTTTAGGGTGAGAGTAGGAATGAGTTACACATTCCTGACACAGTCCCTGCAGCACATTCCAAGGCCAGGCATTACAGCCCATGATGGAAGATTCCTTAAATTCTTCCTATGGAATAACTTCTAGGCCCTAGAAGCACTGAAAATTTTTTAAAAGACCTCAATTAGAGTCCTGTCATTTTCCTTCTCTTTTGTTTACACTGTTCCTTCCACCTTTTCAGGTATTTTTCTCCATCTAGGTATATTTCTTTGGGACAACATTAAAAAATTAAATAGCTATAGTGGCGGGGCACCAACCAGTCAGTGTGCATGCAGTCCTTTTTTTTCCCCCTCTGGACTATAGTGATTGGTGCAGAAGTCTTACCTACTAGAGTTACATTTTTTGAGAGCCACTACTGTATTCTATATATTCTTGCACTACACATAGCACTTAATGCCTTGTACATAACAGGAACTTACCACGTATTTAGAAAGAACATCCTTTTTTCCTCCCCAGGCATTAGCCAGAAATCGTAGCCATCATTCTCAAGTACCAATAGAAAATTAGACGTGAGATAGGAGTGAGTCAAGAGGGAAGGCTAAAGGTATCTGGAGGACCAGAACCAAGAGGTTTAAGTGACTGCTTCTGTTTCATTCATTCACTTTATTGGGGGCAGTTCTGGTCCCCATGGAAGCAGTGGGCAGAAGTGATGGCCCTGTGTCTTCCAAGGGGGAGAGGGAAGAAGACTATTCATTTAGGTTTACTCATTCAAGCCAGCTCTGTCCCTTCTCATCTTTCTGTTTCCCCAAACTTCTCTGCCCTCCTGTTTTTTTGGGCGGAGTTACAATCTGGAAGAGTAAAAGCAGCCCTTGCCAAAGTGGGATTAAAGTTCATTTTGCCTATTTGGAAAAGGAAAAAGAATGATTAACCTCAAGAATCTATTCTCTTTGCAACCCAGACTAACATTCCATAAAAGTTAATTTAGAAACAAGAGGGGGAAAGTCATGTGTCCTGAGGCCATCTTCACCTCTGTACTTGTTTTTGTAGGAGAGTTTTCACTCCCATGGAGTACTTTCATCCGGGGAAGGCTTACGGAACCATCCAAAGCTCATACCGCCTTCACTGAAGGTTACGTGTTTTCATTTGGAGACTGAATGCTTCTTTTCTGAGGATCTCCTCATTAAACGTTATCCTTTGGATCTTTTTAAAATAATGATACTTATTTTTTATTGCTGCATACAAAAGTAGTAATATATGCCATCCCGTCAAAGATGCCATCAATCTGAAAATGTAGCGCCATTTCAGAGATACTAAATATGAAGAAAAAATGTGTACATTGGAATCGATGAAATATGGAACACGTTCGCTTTAAAGAATTTGCAAATAATAGGAAAATATAAATGCAAGCACATCATATTATCACCTTGTAGAGATAATATTCTTCATAACTGTTTGGTTTAATTCCATCTAGTATTTCTTTCTATACTTGGAAATACATGGGGATTTTTTTCTTTTTAGAAAATACCATATTAGATACAGCATTTAATACCATTTTTGCACTCCTTTCATTTCTTGAGCATTTTTCCTTATTAAATATTCCTTGCAACGTGATTTTAAAAATGGTTTAAATGTTACTCCCCTATTTTCGGCGCTTTAATGCATTTCCAGTGTTTTGATACCATGTATATTGCTCTGGTGAACATCTTTCTACATATATCTTTGCAGCTTGATTATTTCTTTAAGAAAAATTACTAGAGGGTCGCCTGGGTGGCTCAGTTGGTTAAGCGACTGCCTTCGGCTCACGTCATGATCCCAGAGACCCGGGATCGAGCCCCACATCGGGCTCCCTGCTCGGCGGGAAGCCTGCTTCTCCCTCTCTGCTTGTGCTCCCTCTCTCGCTGTGTTTCTCTCTGTCAGATAAATAAATTAAATCTTAAAAAAGAGAGAGAGAAATTACTAGAAGTGGAATGCTTAGGTGAGAGGAGGGTGTAGCTATTTTAAAACTATACATATTATACTGTCATGCTGTCATGTCATCACCATGTATTTCCAAGTATAGAAAGAAACACTAGATGGAATTAAACCATTTTCTTTGTTTTCAGGATTGTTTTCAGTGCCCATTCCCACCACAGTGTATGACATGTGGCCATCAGTTACCATCACCAACCTCCTTTCCCTCACCCTAGATAATACTTGCCATTATGATTTCGAAGTATTTTGCCACTCCAGTGAGCAAAAATAACATGCTGCTGTTTTAATTTGCTGTTTATTTATTTAAAGATTTTATTTATTTATTTGTTAGAGAGAGACAGAGAGAGAGAGAGCAGAAACAGGGGGAGTGGCAGGCAGAGGGAGAAGCAGGCTCCCTGTTAAGTAAGGAGCCTGTGGGACTTGATCCTAGGAGCCCTGGGATCATGACCTGAGCTGAAGACAGGTGCTTAACCGACTGAGCCACCCGGCATCTCTTAAATTGCATTTTTAAACAAGATTTTATTTATTTATTTGAGAGAGAGAGTGAGAGAACATGAAAGGGGAGAAGGCCCGTGGGAGAAGCAGACTCCCTATGGAGCTGGGAGCCCGATGTGGGACTCGATCCTAGGACTCCGGGATCATGACGTGAGCTGAAGGCAGTTGCTTAACCAACTGAGCCACCCAGGTGCCCATTAAATTGCATTTTTAAATTCATTGATGTGGTAGAACTTTTTCCATGGTTATTGGCCATTTACATACTTCTTTCTATTACTTTTCATCATCTGATCATCATTTGCCCACTTTTCTCTTAAGGTGTGTTTGTTTTTCTTTACATTTGCTGTATTCAACCCTTCAGCCCACTTCCCAAGTATTTTTTAATATATTCTTTTGGATTTTGACTTAGATATTTAATTTTTTTTTAGTTGAAGCATAGTTACTTGATAATGATGATTTGTTTTTAAGGATTTTATTTATTTGAGAGAGAGAGAGAGTGATCGAGAGAAAGCACAAGGAGGGGGAGAGGCAAAGGGAGAGAGAGAAGTGGGCTTCCCCGCTGAGCAGGGAGCCTGACTCGGGTCTCTGTCGTAGGACCCTGGGATCATGACCTGATCCTAAGGCAGACACTTAAATCACCTGAGCCACCCAGGTGCCCCAATGATGATGATTTTTTATACTTGCATTAAATAACCATATTTGAAATAATTTAATGACTTTTATTCTCACTTGTAATTTTTATAGTGCAGGGTTTTTTTCTTTTAAAAATTCATTTCTAAAAAAAAATTCATTTCTTAAATTGAGGTATAGTTGACATGTAACATTATATTAGTTTCAGGTGTACAACATAATGATTCGATATTTGTATACATTGTGAAACGTTCTCCACAGTAAGTCTAGTTAACATCCATCACCTTACATAATGTGAAACTGAATAAAGGGAGGTAGAAAGAGGAGCTCTCATGTCCTTCCAAGTAATGGTCCAGTCAGAGACCAGTAGGAAGATGCTACTTTACTGCTCCAGCAACAGGGAAGGAAATTTTCCCCCAGGCCCATAACAGCCCAACCAATGAGAAACTGCCACAATACGGCAATGAGAAATCGTCACCACCCTGAACTCTCATTTTCCTCCAGTGGACTTTTGTCCCACCTCGTCCTCTTCCTCTATAAAGTGGTATTCCTCTTCTTTGTTCTCTGAAGCTGTGTGTGGGTTTGCCTTAGTTCATATGGATGAATGGATAAAATTTGCAGTACCCCTGTCATTCTTGTGTAAACAATTTTGCTGGTAAAATAGTTGTTTTATTTTTCAGGGTCAACAGTAGTTACAAAGAGTATATATTTTTTTTGTGATAAGAAATTTTAGGATCTACTTTCTTAGCGCTTTTTCCTTACTTTACATCCCCATGACTTCTTTATTTTATTATCCAGAAAACAGTACCTCTTGACCCCCTTTACTCGTTTTTCCCACTCCTTATACCCCATCTCAGGCAATCACGGGTCTGTTCTTTGTATCTTTGAGCTTATTTTTAGTTTGTTTGTTTTAGATTCCACATATAAATGAGATCATATGGTATTTGTATCTCTCTGCTAACATGTTTCACGTAGCATAATCCATGTTGATGTAAATGGCAACATTTCATACTTTTTTATGACTAGAGTTCCATTGTATCTCTATACCATAATTTCTTTCTCCGTTCATCCATCAATGGACAATTAGAATGTTTCCATATCTCGGCTGCTGTAAACAATGCTGCAGGGAATATGTAGATTTATATGTCTTTTGAATAAGTGTTCTCATTTACTTTGTGGGTAAATACCAAGAGGGGGAATTGCTGAATCATAGAGTGAATCTATTTTTAAGTTTTTGAGGAGCCTCCCCCCTGTTTTCCATAGTGGCTGTACTAATTTGTTGCCAGGATCAGTGCAAAAGTTTTTCTCCACAGCCTGGCCAACATTGTTATTTCTTGTCTTTTTGATACTAGCCATTCTGACAGGTGTGAGGTGATATCCATTGTGGTAGCATTTCCCTGATGATTAGTGATTTTGAGCATCTTTTCCTGTACCTTTATTAGAGAAATGTCTGTTCAGCTCTTCTGCATATTGCAATAAAATTGCTTGTTTTTTGCCTCTAAGTTGTGTGAGTTCTTAATGTATTTTGGATGATATCCTCTTATCAGATATATGATTTGCAAATGTTTTCTCCCATTCCATAGCTTGCCTTTTCATTTTGGTGGTGGTTTCCTTTGTGGTGCAGTGCTATTTATGTGTGTATGTATGTATGTATGTATGTATGTATGTATGTATTTGAAAGAGAGAGTGGTGGGGGAGGGACAGAGAGCGAGAGAGTCTTGAGTAGACTCTGCTGAGCATGGAGCCTGACTTGGGGCTCAGTCTCCCAACTCGAAGATCATGATCTGAGCCAAAATCAAGAGTCAGATGCTTAACTGAGCGGGCCACCGAGGTGCCCCTGTGCAGAGTTCTTTTAGTTTGATGTAGTCCCACCTGTTTACTTCTGCTGTCATTGCTTTTGCTTTTGGTGTTGTATTTAACAAGACATTACTAAGACCTGTGTCAGGGAGCTCACTGCTATGTTTTCTTCTTACCTGGTGGTTTTAATGATTTAAATAAAGCATAGACTCTAACAAGCTTTTCATGAAGACTAATGGCAAGGGAATGGTGACAGTTTATATTCTCCGAGTTTTTATATTATGAGTGGCTTTCTATATTTTCCCATGCTGCTCCTCCTTAAATAGCTATAGGATTCTTGCATGACAGACTTCCTGCCTGAAAACCCTAGGTATTGTCCCCTTACGCTCTGATGTTTGGTGTTAGATGTCTGAGGTCATCTTCGTTTTTATTCTATCACAGTAAATTGTTTTTTTCTTTGAACATTTGTCATATTTTGTGTTTAATATCTGAACAAAATATGTTTATTTACTTGAACCACCACTTTGTAGTCCAGAGTCCTTTCACAACTTTGGGACATACTCTTTGTTAGTTCTTTGGGTTCTTTCATCTGTTCTTCTTCTGTTTGCTTTCTAGGATTCTTCCTGTATATGCATTTCGGCTTCCAGAATCTGTCCCTCATTTCTTAGCTCTTCTGTCACTTTTCATTTTCCCTCCCAACTTCTAATAGAATGTTTTGAGTCCCCTCACCCACTTCAGGAATTGGCGGTTTTTTTAAGCTGTGTTTATTGTCCACTCCGTCTTCCATCATTTTAAATGAAAAAAAAAAAAAAATCAACTCCAGGCAATCTTTCCTGATTGCAGACTGTTCCATCTTCGTGTCTGCCTGCTCCGTTTTCAGAGGCAGTACCTTCTTGAAGCAGGTGTTTTCTTAAAATACTGAGAATTTTATAAAAAGTCTATCCTGTCAGCTTGAGCCAAACCTTTTGAGCAGAGCTAGTTTCCTAGTGCTTCCTTTGAACTGCAGTGTTTTTCCGTGAGTCTGGAGATTGGTCCCTCTCTGCTCCTCCTTATGGAAGGAGGACTAGTATTGGTTTCTAGGCAGATTGGTGTTGAGATTGTTTCTTTTGAAAACTTGGTATACATCGCTGGCCAAAACCTTCCATTGAAAGGAGGAAGGGCAAAAATGTATCTATCCTTCTGTGGCCAGAGAAGAGATGTCACAAACTGGAGTGTCCTATGTGGTGTAGACGCTTGCTGTGTGGGCGAACCAGGGCTGCTTCCATCCTGTGTAGTGTAGATGCTTGCTGTGTGTGTGAACCAGGGCCGCTTCCATCCTGTGTAGTGTAGATGCTTACTGTGTGTGTGAACCAGGGCTGCTTCCGTCCTGTGTGGTGTAGATGCTTGCTGTGTGTGCGAACCAGGGCCGCTTCCGTCCTGTGTGGTGTAGACTCTTGCTGTGTGTGCGAACCAGGGCCGCTTCCGTCCTGTGTGGTGTAGATGCTTGCTGTGTGGGCGAACCAGGGCCGCTTTCGACCGTCCTCTTTATACCTGCTTGCTCCGGTTTCTCACCTCAGCGGGGCCCGGGTGTCTCCTCAGAGTGGAGCTTGGACCAGCAACACGTCCTGGGGTCTCTGAGTACCACAGGTTGCCTGCACTTCAGGTGGAGGCAAGAGGCCTGCCCTGTGGGTGCCGGTAGCCTGTGATACCCTCCTGTTCTTCTGTTCAGTTCAGGGAAGAGCACTGCTCCCAGGATCCACTTCCTGTTTTTACCAGAAAGCTGCTTTTTCAGAGTAGACACTCATGAGGCAGCCCTTTTGGCCCCTTCGTTAGTCTCATTTCATCTAAATGTATCCAGAGCAACCCCTTGCTATTTCTGGCATATTAAGCACCTTTCTCTAATATTTAGGGCAGACAGTAGTTTTGGTCTAATTGAGTAGCCCCCTGACCCTGTCCTTGGGGAAGCTGGGAATGGGGCAGGTCAGGGGCCTGGGTCTGTACCGACATCTTGCCAGGAAGCCTCCTCTCCTCCCTTCCTTGGCTATTAAATTCTGAATATGTTCTCAGTCATGGGTATCCCCATGTCTAGGAAAAATAAGGTCATAAATATTAAGATTGAGCGATGAGAATGGACAGGTGA
This sequence comes from Spilogale gracilis, assembly GCA_004023965.1. NCBI lineage: Eukaryota > Metazoa > Chordata > Mammalia > Carnivora > Mephitidae > Spilogale > Spilogale gracilis. The sequence goes on from PITA01000239.1 coordinate 300,407, forward strand.
GTAAGAATGAAAAGCTTCAGTGACTGCGTGAAGCGGGAAGATTGGATTTCAGTATTGGGCCTATTTAGCTCAGAAGTGTGCCTTTAGCGAAGCTCCTGATTGTTACTTTAAGAAATTTGGGATGAAATAGCCCTGGAAACACACTGGACAACAAAACCAAGGAAGTAAGGGGCAGGGTTAAATTTGACTTGACCAGCTGTCCCGGTTGGGCTGTGTGGGAGTCAGGATCTCAGCAGGTGGGATTGCGGGAGAATCGTGGGCATGAATCCGTCACCCTAGCAGAAATCATGCCTTTGCATCTATGGTGTTTTATATATGAGATGAGATTTCATGCTACAGTGGGTGTCCACAGCCCCCTTCACCCACCGACAGAGCACGCAGCATTTAGCCAGCAAAGAGTGAGAGCTGCTTCTCTATTTGTTTTGTTGAATAAATTCCACAGACTAAGATTCCATTTGAATATAGAATTCCTCAGTTAGCTATATTCTGAAATAGCTCTGGCAAATAGACATTCTTTCATGTTTTCTTCCTAAAAATGATGAGGGAGGTATCTTTGGTGAAGCTGGGAATGTCTTTAGCGTATTGCATAAAATACACAGCCTGTGAAGTCGGGGCCACTTGTGCACAGTTTATCTACAGAGTTTTTGAGAAATGAGAAGCTTGTGGGTGAAAGCTGTAAAGTTCTTTCTGGAAGCCATAAGGATTAGGGACAGTTGGGAGCAATTTCAAAAGTTGTTTGATTAGGAGGTTGCCAAGAATTTGAATAAAGTACAGGCCTCAGTGTCTTACTTCAAATGCTGTGTTTGCCACCTGGCCTGCATAGGCTAGTTGCCTCTCAGTGGAAGGAAAGCCCTTAACCAGTGTTCAGTAAGACGTTCTCTCTGGGGTGCCTGGGTGGCTCAGTCGGTCAAGCATCTGCCTTTGACTCAGATCATGGTCTCAGGATCCTGGGATCGAGCCCCATATTGGGCTCCCTACTCAGCAAGGAGTCTGCATCTCTTTCTCCCCCTGTTCTCCCCCCCTTCTGCTCTTTCTCTCAAATTAATAAAATCTTTTTTTTTTTTTTAAAGATCTGTTCTATCTTTATGTCTGTGGATTCTAGTATTAATAGTGTAGGTGCAGTAAGACTTTTATTTGGGTAGGTGAGAAGGGCATTTATGTATTTCTTAGAAATTGATTTGAATCCTTTATGGGAATCTGGCCAGGGGAACCTTCTCCAACCTCTGCTTTTTGTTTTGTTTTGTTCTTTTGATTCTGAAACTCCCTTTAGGTGAAATAGTTCAGGTTAACCCGAAATTCTCAGGTATGTCTTTAACCAGAGGCCTCAGAGTGGGGCAAACTGTGAAAGGGAAACTGGTCATTCAGCCTTCTTCAACTGATGGAAGCCACGCTTCTTAGCCCGTCCACCGAGACTGGATTAGCTTTGATCCTCCATTCCTTCCTTGTCCTTTTCTTTGCATTGAAGACTCCATGTTTGTCACAGATATCTCCACCCTCACCTTTCCCTGCATTTTGTAATACTCTCCATACAACAAACTAATGTTTTGTGAATTAATCATCTTCAATCCATTTTTTTTTCTGCGAAAAACCCCCCAAATTGCTCTTAATTTCATTTTCTCCGGTGCTTCATTTATTCAGTCCATTAGCAGTTCTTATTGTTTTTGTCTAAAACATTCTGAATCTGGCAGAAAGCTGCCAAGTCTCAGACTTGGATCACATTTTTTCCCCTGCTTTCCCTTCTTTCCCTTCCCTCGAATGGCTTCCCATTGTATCTAGACTTAAACCCCAAATTCTGACCATGACCAATGGAGGCTCCTTCACCGGTTCAACTTCCTCTCTCCACCGTGAGCACCATGCTATAGTCTCAAGTACAACAAGCTCATTCCCACTTGGTGCCTCAGCCCCAGCCCCTCCTTCCACTTGGAATCCTCTCAATCCAGATGTTGACATTGCCAGGATCCTCACTATTCAGATCTCCAGCCAACTTAACTCTCCCCAACAATGGTTCCAACTACAGTAGTGCATTATTGCCTTGCACCCGCACTAACGCTTATGCTTCTTAAATCATTCTTTGTTTTCTCCATAGCAACTTACATCTGAATTTCTTGTTTATGTACTTATTCTTTATCTTCCCCATCATAATGTAACCTCCATGAGGGCAGAGACTCTATTTTGCTCACTGTGCCCAGAATAGTGCTTGACACAGAGTAGTTGCTTATCCACATCCTCATTACATGATGCAAATACGTGTTTTCTTTTGCTATGAGAGTGACCATATAGCTTTTTTTTTTAAGATTTTTAAAATTTATTTATTTGAGGGGGCGCCTGGGTGGCTCAGATGTTAAGCATCTGCCTTCGGCTCAGGTCATGGTCCCGGAGACCTGGGATCGAGTCCCACATCGGGCTCACTGCTCGGCGGGAAGCCTGCTTCTCCCTCTCTCACTCCCCCTGCTTGTGTTCCCTCTCTGGCTGTGTTTCTCTCTATCAAATAAATAAAATCTTAAAAAAAATTTATTTATTTGACAGAGAGACAGCAAGAGAGGAGATACAAGCAAGGGGAGTGGGAGAGGGAGAAGCAGGCCTGCCGCAGAATGGGGAGCCCAATGTGGGGCTTGATCCCAGGGTCTTATTAGGATCATGACCTGAGCCGAAGGCAGACACTTAACAGCTGAGCCACCCAGGTACCCTGAGTCACTGTATAGTTTATATACTTGTATATTTGTCTCAAGAGGGTGAGCTATGGAGTCTTTTTTTTCCTTTTTTTTTTTTTTTTTTTTTAAGATTTTTACTTATTTGTCAGAGAGAGAGAGAGAGCAAACAGGGAAAGTGGCAGGAAGAGAGTGAGGGAGAAGCAGACTTCCCTGTGGAGCAGGGAGCCCAATGCAGGACTTGATCCCAGGATCCTGGGATCATGACGTGAGCCGAAGGCAGATGCTTAAGTGACTGAGTCACCCAGGCATCCCAAGAGCTGTGAAATCTTAAAGAATTTTCCAAAGACTTTTCAGTTGATAATTTTCTTTTAAAATGGACTTTATTTTTTCGAGCAGTTTAAAACGGCTCCTAGCAAAGTTGAGCAGAAAGCACAGAGAGTTGCCCTATGCCTGTGTTCCCGTGCATGCACACATTTCCTACTACCTGTACCCTGTATCAGCGTTGTACGTTGGTTACATTTGATTAACTTGCATTGACACATCGTTATCACCCAAATCCATATTTTACATTGGAGTACATTCTTGGTGTTGTATATTTTATGGGTATGTTTTATGGATTTAAAAAATGTATTATGACCTATATCTGCCATTATAGTACTGTACAGGATGGTTTCACTGCCCTGAAAGTTGTCTATAATCCTCCTATTTGTGCCCTCCTCCACACCCAACTCCTGGCAGCTTTTTACTTTGTCTGTAGTTTAGTCATTCCCAAAACATTATATAATTGAAATTTTACAGGATACAGCCTTTTCTGACTGGCTTCCTTCACTTGTTAGTAAGTATTTAAGTTTCCTCAGTCCTCTTCAGGACTTGACAGCTTTTTTTTTTTAGTGCTGAATATTATTCTCTTGTCTGAATGGGCCACAGTTTCTCTCTCCTCCTCATGACAGACTCTTTGGTTGCCTCCAAGTTTTGATAGTTGTTGATAAAGGTGCTATAAACATCTGTAGACAGGTTTTTGTGTGGACATGGTTTTCAGTTCCTTTGGGTGAATGTCAAGGAGGCCGATTGCTGAATCTTACCGTGAGACTATGTTTAGTTTTTGTAAGAAATCACCAAACCAAATGGCTTTCTGAAGTAGCTGTATCATTTTGCTGTATCATCCCACCAGCAGTCAAATGAATGTGTGTTCTCTTGTTCCATTATATTTGTCAGATTTTGGTGTTATCAGTAGTAGTATCTTGTTTTAATTTGCTCTTCCATGACAAATGAAAATGAGCATCTTTTCATAAGCTTATTTGCAGTTTGTATATCCGGGAGCTGTTTGTTCAGGTCTTCTGCCCTTTTCTTCAGTAAAGTTGTTTGTTTTCTTGTTGAGTTTTAAGAGTTCTTTGCATCTTGAATTACAGTCCTTTTTGAACATGTGTTTTGCAAATGTTTTGTCCCTGTTTGCAGCTTGTCTTCTTATTCTCATGGCAGTGTCTTTCACAGAACAGTTTTTAATATTTTTGAATTGCTGTTTACCCATTATTTCTTTCCTGGGTTGTGCCTTTGGTGTTGTAACCAAAGAGTCATCATCACGCCGAGTCATTTAGATTCCCTCTTATGTTATTTTCTAGGAGTTTTATGCATTTTTTATATTTAGATCTATGATCTGTTTTGAGTTAATTTTTGTGAAAAGTTTGTGTCTAGATTTTTTTTTTTTTGGCTTAGGGATGTCCAGTTGTTCCAACACCATTTGTTGAAGAGACTATCTTCACTCTAATGTATTGTCTTTCCTCTTTTGTCCAAAGATCAGTTGACCATATTTATGTGGCTCTTTTTCTGCCTTCTCTCTTTTTCTGTTCCATTGATCTATTTGCCTATTCTTTTGCCAATAAAACATTATCTTTTATATCTGTATAAACTATAGAATCAGTTTATCAGTATCCACAAGATAACTTGTTGGGATTTTGATTGGGATCACATTGACTCTATAGATAATTTGGGAAGAACAGACATCTTGACAATATTGAGTCTTTCTGTCCATGAACATGCAATATCTCTCCATTCATTTAGTTCTTTGATTTTGATCTTCAGGTTTTTTTGGTTTTTCTTTTTTCTTTTTTTCATAGAGGAAGGGAGAGAACACAGGGAAGTATGGAGGGAGAGGGAGAGAGAGAATCTTAAGTAGGGTCATGCCCTAGCATGGAGCCTGACACAGAATTCTATCTTACAACCCTGAGATGTTGACCTGGGCCGAAGAAACCAAGAGCTGGATGCTCAAACAGTTAGACCACCTGTGTGCCCCTTTGTTTTGTTTTGTTTTGTTTTTTAAAGATTTTATTTATAGAGAGAAACACAGCTAGAGAGGGAACACAAGCAGGGGGAGTGAGATAGGGAGAAGCAGGCTTCCCTCAGAGCAGGGAGCCTGATGCAGGGCTTGATCCCGGGATTCCAGGGTCATGACCTGAGCTGAAGGCAGATGCTTAATGACTGAGCCACCCAGGTGCCCCCCTTCGTTTTTTTTTCTTTTTTCTTTTTTTTTTTATGTAGATCCTTGTACATATGTTTTCCCTTTGAAATTCCACTTACTCATTAGGAAAGTGATAGACTTTTGTATATTAGCCTTATATCCTGCAGCTATGCTGAAATTGCTTATTAATTCCAGGAGGGGTTTTTTTTTTTTGTTGTTGTTGTTGTTCTTTGGATTTTCTACTGACAGTCACATCATCTATGAAGGGCGTTTATTTCTTTCTTATTCTGTATATCTTTCTTTTTCTTTTCTTTTTTTTTTTTTTTTTTTTTTTTTTTTTTTTTTTTTTTTTTTTTTTTTTTTTTTTTTTTTTTTTGTCTCACTGCATTAGCTGACACTTCTAGTGTGCTATTGAAAAGGAGTGGTGAAAAGGGACATTCTTGCCATCTTCCCAGTCTTAGTGAGAAATCAAGTTTAAATGTGATATTAGCTATAGATTTTTTTGTAGATGGTCCTTATAACATTGAATAAGTTACTCTCTAGTCCTAGCTTATTGAGAGTTTTTATTATGGATTTGTGTTGGATTTTGTCACATGTTTTTTTCTGCATCTGTTGATATGCTCATGTGCTTTTCTTCTTTATCGTATTGATGTGATGGGTTATATTAATTCATTTTCAAATATTGAGCCAGTCTTGCATACCCGGATAAATTTCACTTGGTTGTTGCATATAAGTCTCTAAGATGTATATAAAAGTGTATAAAGTATACATTGTTGGTTTCTGTTTTCTAATATTTTGTTGAGGATTTTGGCATTGATATTCTTAAATTTTAATTTGTAGTTTACTTTTCTTATAATATCTTTCTCTGGTTTTGCTATTAAGGTATTGCTGGTCTCATAGAGTGAATTGGGAAGTCTTCCTTCCACTTTGTTCTTCTGGAAGAGTTTTTTAAGAATGGGTATAATTTCCTCCTTAAATGGTTGGTATTATATGTTGGCTAATTGAACATTAAAAAAAAAAAGAATTCCCCAATGAACCCATCTGGGCCTGGTACTTTCTGTTTGAGAAGGTAATTAATTTTGATTCAGTTTCTTCAGTACACATAGGTCTGTTCAGATGATCTATTTTTTATTTAAGTTTTGGCAGATTGAGTCTTTCAAAGAATTGGTTAATTTTTTCTTTCTTTCTTTCTTTCTTTCTTTCTTTCTTTCTTTCTTTCTTTCTTTCTTTCTTTCTTTTTTTAAAATATCTTATTTATTTGAGAGAGTGAGAGAGAACATAAGCAGTGGGGAGGGACAGAGGGAGAAGCAGACTCCCTACTGAGCAAGGAGCCCAAATGCAGGGCTCTACCTCAGGACTCTGGGATCATGATCTGAACCAAAGGCAGATGCTTAACCAACTGAGCCACCCAGGTGCCCCAAGAATTGGTGCATTTCATCTACATTATTAAGTTTTTAGGCATAGAACTGTTCATAGTTTTACTTTATTTGCTTTTTAATATCCATGTACTGATGTTCTCTTTTTTATTTCTGGTATTAGTAATTTGTGTTTTTGTGTTTTTCCTTTTTCTTTTCATAGCCTGGTTAGAGGCTTATTATATAATTGGTCTTTTCAAAAAAACAGCTTTGTTTCATTGACTTTTTCTCTGTTGATTTTCTGTTTTTCATTTCATTGATTTCTAATTATTTTTTCTTTTTAATTTGATTTTTTTTAATTTTCTAAGGCTGAAGCTTATATTATGGAGTTTAGATCCTTCCTTTGTAACATATGCATTCAGTGTGTTAAAGTTTACTCTTCAAAGTCCTTTTGCTGCATCTCACAAATTTTGATGTTGTATCTTCATTTTCATTTAGTTAAAAATACTTTAAAATTTCTGTTGCTATTTCTTCTAGTCCCTTAAGCATGTTGAGATTTTCTAGCTGTCTTTCTGTTACTGATTTCTAGTTTATTTCCTTTATGGTCTGAGAGAAGACATTGTATGATTTCTGTTCTTTTATTTTTGTTTGTTTGTTTATTTATTTATTTATTTAGGTCCTAGAATATGGTCTGTCCTGGTGAATGTTCCATATGAGCTTGAGAAGAATGTTTTATTCAGCTCTCATAGTATGAAGTAGTCTATAGGTGTCAGTTATATCTAGTTGATTGATGGTATTCTTGAGTTCGACTGTGTCCTTATTGATTCTCTGCCTAATGGATCTGCCCATTTCTGATGGGGATGCTGAAGTCTCCAGCTATAATAGTGGATTTTTAATTTCTCCTTGCTGTTCTATTAGATTTTGCTTCATCAATTTGACTCTCTTATAAGGTACATCTACATTAAGGATTGTTATATCTTCATAGAGGGTTGACTCTTTCATCAGGATGTACTGCCCTTTTTATCTTGGATAATTTCCTTGTTTTGAAATCTGATCTGTCTGAAATTCATATAGGTACTCCAGCTTTGTTTTGATTAGTGTTATCACAGAATATCTTTCTCCACCCCTTTATTTTTAATTTGTATGTGACTCTATAGTAGTGAATTTCTTGTAGACAACATACAGTTGGGTTTTGCTTTTCCATCCACTATGACATTCTCTGTCTTTAATTGGTGTATTTACTCCTCTGACATTACAAGTGATTATTGATATAATTGGTTTAATAGCTGTCTTATTTGTTAACGTTTTCTATTTGTTGCCCTTGTTGTTTGTTCCAGTTTTTCTCTTTGGCCATCATTTCTTCAGGTAATGTTTTTCTGTCGTTCTCCCTCTTTTTATTTATTTATTTATTTATTTATCTATTTATTTATTTATTTATTTATTTGAGAGAGAGTGCACGTTTGTGGGTGTGGGGGGAGGGCAAAAGAAGAAGAGAGATAGAATCCCAAGCAGACTCCACACTGAGTGCAGAACATGACTCAGGGCTCGGTTCCACAACCCTTGAGATTATGACGTGAACTGAAACCAAGAGTCAGATGCTGAACTGACTGAGCCACCCAGGTACTCATCTGTGTCATTCTTCCTCTCCTGAGAATCAAATTATATTTATGTTACACTGATCAGTAGTATTTTATAGGTCACTGATGCCCTTTCATTTATCTGCAGCCTTTTTTCCTCTGTGTGCTTCATTTTTGGGTAATTTCTATTTATGTGTATTCCAGTTCATTGATTTTTTTTTCTGCAGTGTCTAAAGTGCTATTAATCTCATTCAGTGTGATTTTTTTTAATTTCAGGTACATTTTTCATCTTTGGAAGCTTCATTATTTATATGTATGAAAGATATGTATACATCTTATATATACATGTGTCATATATCATATATGTCATATATATCTTTTATTTCTCTTCCTCGTTTCTTTTTTAATCAAATTTTATTTTTTAATTTATTTTATTTTTCATTTTTTATTTTTTAAAGAAGATTTTATTTATTTATTTGAGAAAGTGATAGGGCAATAGAGAGCACAAGTGGGGAGGAGAGAGAGAAGCAGGCTACCCACAAGCAAGGAGTTGGATGTGGGACTTGATCCGAGGACCCTGGGATCATGACCTGCACTGAAGGTAGATGTTTAATCAACTAAGCTACCCAAGCACTCCAGACCTTTTTTTTTTTTTTTTCAAAATTTATTTTTGAGAGAAAGGGAGAGAGAGCGCACAAGCAGGGGAAGGGTCCAAAGGAGAGGGAGAGAAGCAGACTCCCCACTGAGTGTAGAGCCTGATGTGGGGAAACGAAGAGTTGGATGCTTAACCAACTGAACCACCCAGGAGCTCCTGTAAGATTTTATTTTTAAGACATCTCTGTAACCAACATGGAGCTAAAACTTATAACCTGAAATCAAGAGTCATAAGCTCTGCCAACTGAGCCAGCCACACGCTCCTCTTTTCGGTTACTTCTCAAGTGGATGCTGGATATTGTGAATCTATTTATTGGATATCTGATTTTGTTTAATTCTTTTAAATAGTGTTGGGCTTTGCTCTAATGGCTAGTTAAATTATTTGAATAACTTGGATACTTTTGAGGCTTACTTTTAAGCTGTTAAAGGCAGCCTTTGATATAGAACTAATTTAGTTCTACTAAGATGGTGCTTTTCCAAGGATTCTATCCATTATCTCATGTAGTAGGAGTCATTCTGACTGCTGAGAACACAAAATATCCCTAGCCCTGTGTGCACTTTGAGATTTGTTCGACCTATTATTTCCTGGTGCTTCTTTTCCTGCCCTTGGGAAGTTTTCATTCATACCTGCACAGGTCAGTGCTCAGCCATAGACTTGGAAGGAACTGTTCCTTCTGCAGATGTCTGCTTGTTTTCTCTCTGTACAGGTTCTGTCTAACAAACCCTTTCTGCCTGGCTTTCCTAAACTCCAATCTCTGTCTCCACAGTTCAGCAAGATGGAAAACTGAAAACTCTGGGTTCTTTCTGACTCCCCTGTCTCTACACTGACTTTGAAACTACTCCGGGGAGTGAGCTAGGCAATGTTAGCCCTCACCTATTTTGTTTCTCTATCTTTGGAATTATCTCTTGCTCTCTTTTCCAGTGTCAGAAATGTTTGCTTCCTAGCTTTTGGTCCATTTATATAGTTGCTTAAGGTAGGAGGGCAAACCTTGTCACTGGTACTCGAGATGTCCAGAAGCAGGAGACCTTCAGTTGATATTGTTGTACATTTCCATTATTTTGTTTAGAAGTTAATTTCGTTGCCCTGTAAGGGGTGTGGTGGTATTGCCTTTTAGTTTAAATCGTTATGCATGTTGGTATCTTGGTAAGAAGTTCCTGTTACTTATGTAGGAAATCACCCAATGCTGGGGAATAGTACTATTCCATTCTCTTTGTAATGGAGTGATGTCCTAAGCAGAGGTGATAGAGACTTTTGCCTGACATGTGGCAGTGTTTTTTAGAATACGCAACAACTTGGCCATTGGTTTTTCTTCCACTGCGTGTGGTTTTAGGCTTATTCTTCAGCTGATGAATTCACCACCTACTCCATTCCTGGGCTGTGAATCCATAGGCTTGAATTCTGTCCTGAGAGCCAAAACTTTGCAACTGCTGAGTTGGTTGGTTTTTTGCCTGGAAAAATTGTTAGGGCAAAATTGATACTTTGATTGGAGAGAGAAAGAGACAGATTTTTCAGATGAAAGCTGTCCTACCCGAAATAGTATAAAAGTTTTTTGGCTTATTATCTGAAGGCATGGGTAGAATTTGTTGTATCATGAGAAAGAGAAAGAAGTTCATAAATAGTAAACTTAGTGGTGAGTGGACATCATAAGACCCACGTATAAGTAGGGTAACCATGTATCTATCCTGTTTGCTAAAAACAGTCCTGGTTTATACCTGTTGTGTTGGAATAATTAACATCCCCTTTTACTTTGGGAAGTATCATGGTTTTGAGGTCTACACACACACATATATCCTCGTTATAAAGAATGGTTTCAAGACTACAAAGTAGATGTTCATTTCTTGGATATTGTTGTCCTTGAATGATGGATTTACTGTTTACTTTGTATTTTTGTTGAATAGTTTATAGTGACTAATAAATGTGTGTGTGGGGGCGTTATTTATTTATTTATTTTAATTTTTGGTATTTTTCCTACAGATGATCTCAATGCCACCCACCAACACTGTGTTTTGGCTGGTTTACCACCTCGGTTTAGTTCCACCCACCGAGTGGCAGAGGTAAGTGTAAATAAAAATGTGATTCAATCTTAATTGGATGTGACAGCAGTGGTTGAATGAGCAATTTTGCATAGCGTTTTGGAAGAGTATTTGATAGGAAAATTGCTTCCATCGAACTTGACGTTAGCCTTTATTTACTTGCTTTTTTAGCTGTGAGTTATGTGGGATACAGTTTTTAAAAATGTGTTCACAGCGTGGGATTAATATATTTTGCTTCTTTGGGGTACTGTTTCTTGGAGAAGGTAAAATGCTGTTGACAGGTGTTGCTGGTTAGAGATTTTCTAAAGGGTTTGTATCTGTCAAGGTCAAGGACAGGAGATGGCCAGAAGGAAATGGGGAGGGTTTGTGTGCTTGTGCATGTGTTAGCTGTGACCAGGCTCCAATGGTTGAGAATTTACATTTCCCTTAACTTTTGGGTCAGGCTTCTGGGCATGTGAATGTAAATTAAGGAGAGAGTTACTGTGGTGCCCAGGAATTTCTGAGCTCCCCAGTTGTGTTTGTAACCCAGACTTTATTGCTGAATTCTGCCACTGCTTGCAGTGGCTGGATGGTCAGCTGATTAGACTAGTTCAGAGTGGGAATGAAGGGATGGTGGGAAAAACACTTAATAGTCACCCTGGGGTACTGTGTGATCGGTGAAGGAGGGTTCCAGAGAGTGGGAGGAGTAATCATGAGAAGGCCTACAAGTTGACCTCATATCCAAGCTTGTTATCGGTGCTTTGCTTTGTAGGTTGACTTTCCATTGTGCCACAGGGGGACCAGGGTGAGAAGTTTGGCAGAAGGGATGCAACAAAGTGGCAGGGGAACACAAGCACAAGGCCGTCTCAGCCTTGAGACCAAGTATGTAAGGCAGTGGCGTGCCATTTGGTAATTAAGTGGCTTTTCTCGTGGACCGGTCATGTTGCTGTGGGCCAGAGAGGGTTTGAATGTCAACTAAATCAAGATGCCATTCAGCCTATGAAACAGTCCTCCATCCCTTTCTCCTTATGTCCGTTGCCCATCTCTTTTCCGTTCGCTCATCTAAATATTTGAGTGCCTGTCATGTGTTCAGTTGAGAGGTAGGGTCATTAATATCATCAGCAGGATACCTGTGGCCCCTCCATTTGGTGAACTTCCATTTTCATTGGGGAGACAAATTCCAAATACATAAACACACAGATAATTATCTGAGAGACTAGAAATTAAGTTCTGTTAGGCAGTTGGGAAGGATGGACTGAGTAGAGGGAGGAATAAAAGAAGGAATGCGTGAATGGACAAACTTTATGGGTTGCTTTGCTGTGCCAGGTTCTTGGCTGACTCTCAAGCCTGGGTGATTTGGGGATGACATTGCCGTTAGTAGAAATGGCAGTTAAAGATATTAGGGGAGGACAGTAGTTCATTCAGTTTTGAACAGGCTGAGTTGGAGCTGCCCAGTGGAGCGGTCCAGCAGATAAAAGCCAATGAGGGACTAAAGCTCTCCTCCTTCCCTTCCTGCAGTAAGGACATAACTACCCAGAAGCCACCAGTAGGGGCCCTCCAGAGTACAGCTCAAACAGTACCCTTGTGCCCCGATTTCCTTTTTTCCAGATGGACAAATTTTATGAGGGTAGTAGTGGTGCTTTCAAAATATCCTGAGGTTCAGCATTTTCTGCTTTAGTCCCAGCCGTATTTGTGTCTTCTAAGTTTCAGGCAACATTGTGAGTGTTAATTAACTTTTAAATAAAGAAGCGGGTTTGCAGAGAGGTGCTATTGGGTGAAATTATTATCTCAAATCTGTGTCTTCTATATCTCTGTACTTGAGCTCAAGCTACTCATTAGACACCCCGACCGTGAATGAGGGGACTATCTTGCTTTCTGTATTATAGATCAGGGTCAGCAGACTATGGCCCATGTGCTAGCCAGCTGTTTTTATAAATAAAACTTTAATTGAAACACAGCCACACACATTTGATCCCATATAGGTTATGGCTGCTTTGGAGTTAAAAAGGCAAAGCTACGAGGTTGGAACAAGATTTGATGGCTGCAAGCCTAAAATACTATCTAGCCTTTTAAGGAAAGGCTAGCTGACTTGGTTCTATGTGATCTTATATATACAGGCTGTAATCACTTTAAAGTAAAAAGTAATTTTTAGAATATCACCATTTTAAGGTAACTTTTTATTTCTATGAAAAGTCAAATGATAATGTTCAATGTTGGTAAAGTTACAGGGAAACAGCTACATAACATATATACTTCTGGAAGGTTTTCTAGTTGGTATGCTTTTTGGAAAGCTGTATGGGGATGTGTAGAAAGTACCATAAAAATATCTGTGATCTCATAACACTGTTTTGGGAGTCAAACCTAGGAAACAATTCAAGGAAGCATACACACACACACATATAAAAATGTTTATTTAGAGTGACTATGAATAGTGAAGAATTGGCCAGAACTTCAGTGCCTCTATAGGACATGACTAGTTAATTAAATTAGTATCACCTCAGTGAGCAACCATTGAAAATACTTACTTTGAATACTTACAGAGAAAAACAGAATAGATACTGGTGTGTGCATTCTGATCACAGCTGTGTGGACAAAGAATCATGTGCAATTAAAAATAATTAGAATAAGGTAAGGTGATAGGATTTTGATTTTATCTTATTTAAAATTTTTATTTCATGTCATATTATTGTTGCCAGTAATAAAAGAGGCAAAATACTTTTTCTAACCAGAAAGTTACATTATTATTTCCCTCAGAAGAGATGGAAAAAACCATGCAACATTGTAGCCCTCACTTCTTTACAATTTATAAATGTCCTCATTTATAAATATCCTTTCCTTCATACAGAACTAACGTGACATATCTTAACCTGTGCCACACGAATGATTTGCTATTTTCTGTCATTCAAAGTATGTCGGAAACAGATTGTCTTAAGGAACTAATGTTCTGAATTTCATTTTAGTTCATCAGAGAAGAAATCTACTTAGATTTTTGGTTACATGTGACTGGACTATGTCTGAAAGCTCTTGACTTTTATTGGATTATTTTTTTCTTCTGGTTGGAACAGAAGAAATCTGTTCTCCTGAATATCTTTTTTAATTTAAATTTAATGAACTTTAGATATCATTATATTTTGAATAGGTAGTTCCTCAGATGATTCAAAATTCAGAAAGTGCCCAAGAGTAAATCGTTTGAAGTCTCTTTCTCCTAAAGCCAACCAGTTCCTCCTCACCTCAGGCAGCCAGATTCAGCAGCTTCTTCTTATCCTCTCTGTGATATGCGAACATATGTGAGCAAATATTTGTTTAGTTAAAAACATTTTTATACAAATGGTAGCCTACTCTACATACTGTTCTCTACTTTTGTTTTAGTAAGACTTGGTGATAACTCCTTATCAGTATGTAATTCATACCTTGGAGTAGGCAGTGGTTTTTTAAGATATGACACCAAAAGTACAACCAGCCAAAGAAAAAATAGGTAAGTTGGACTTCACCAAAGTGAAAAACTGTTTTACTTCAGGGGTGCCTGGGTGGGGCATTGCATTGAATGTCCAGCTCTTGGTTTTGGCTCACATCGTGACCTCAGGGTCATGAGACCGAGTCTCATGTCGGACTCTACACTCAGCATGGAATCTGCTGGAGATTCTCTCTCTCCCTCTCTTCCCTCATGCTCTCTCTCTCCTTTTCTCTCTACTATAAATAGGGGGACCTGGGTGGCACAGTCAGTTAAGGGTCTGACTCTTGGTTTCAGCTCAGGTTGCAATCTCAGGGTCCTGAGATCAAGCCCTACTTTGGGCCCTAAGCTCAGCACTGAGTCTGTTTAAGACTCTCTCCGTCCCCCTCTCCTGTTCTCTGTCTTTCTCTCAAATAAATAAATCAGTCTTTAAAAAAAAAAAAACAACAAATACTAAATAAATATTAAAAAAAAAAAAACCCTCCTGTGCTTTAGGAGGTTCCTTCGAGAAAGTGGAAAGAGAACTTATAGAATGCGAGAAAGTATTTTTCCCGTCACTTACATCACAAGGTACTTATGTCTAGGGTATATAAATAACTTTTACAACCCAACAATTAAAAAGATAGATAATCCAGTTTTTTTAATGACAAAGGAGCTGAACAGACACGTCTGTAAGGAAGATACACAAATGGCCAATAAACACATGAAAAGATGTTGAACATCGTTAGTCATCAGGGCAATGCCAAGCCAAACTACAGTGAGTTGTCGCTTCACACCCACTAGAAGGGCTCTAGTGAGAATCACAGTAACAGGTATTGGTGAAGAGCTGCAGAAATTGGAACCCTCCTGTACTGCTGGAGGGAGTATATAAAATGGTTCAGCCTCTTTGGGAAACAGTCTGACCTTTCCTCAGAATTTTAAGTACAATTACCTCATGCCCCAGCAATTCCATACCTGAGAGAGATGAAAACTCATACACGAATGTTCTTAGCAGCTTGACTCATTGGGCCCAAAGTGGGAAGAACCCAAATAATGAATAGAAGAGGGAAAGCGGTATATCCATACAATCAAATATGATTTGGCGATGAAAGGGAGGCAATTACTGATACATACTACACCAGGGATGAACCTTGAACTGTCACTCATGCTCAGTGCAAGAAATCAGCACAAAAGATCACCTATTGTATGATTTTATTTTTATGAAAGTTCCCGCGTAGCCAGACCCGTGGTCACAGGAAATAGATTGGTGGTTGTCTGGAGCTCGGAAGGTTGGCAGAACAGGTGCAGTGGGTCACTGCTAAGGGGCGCCATTTGTTTTGGGGAGGTGACCAAATGTTCTGAACTTAACTGCGGCGAATGGTTGCATAACTCCGTGAATATACTACAAGCAATGAAGTGTATGTTTTCAGCATGTGACTTTAATGACATGTGAATTATGTCTCAATAAAGTTGTTACCTGTCCCTGCCCCCCAAAACTGGGCCTCATTATAGGTTCTGTACAACAGATAAAACTCTGTATACCCAGAGAAAAAGGTACCCCCCCCTTTTTTTGGCTCTAAGTGTGGCTCTGCTGTAGTTTATTTAATAAGTCCCCTATTGATGGGAAATTTAGGTTGTTCCCAGTCTTTTGCAATAAATGGCATTGCGATTAGTAATCTCTTTTGTAGGTCATTTGATACTTGGGCAAGTAAAGGTGAGTAGAGCATGGTTATAGATAGAACGTCATTTTAAAAGAGGTTGCAGAAGTGGCTCTGGGACAAAAGTGAGTGGTGATTCAGCTCCACTCTTTGTCTTTGTGGCAAATTGGAGCTGCCTGCTCTTGTGCTCCCAGCACTCTGAGATCTTTATATGAAAATACGTATTAGTCAGGCTTCTGTATTTGGCCCCATAACTTTGTTTTTCCCAGGCTTACCCATGACACGTGGTATCAGATGACAGTAACCATAGGCAGAATTTTTGTACCAGGGCATTAGCCTTCAAGGTTATTTCTAAGGGATCTGTTTAAATTATCTATGTCGAAATAGATGTACTTTAGGGATACATTTTCCTCATTGGGTCAAAAGGATATTTATAGCTTGCTTTTTATCATTCTAGGAAATCATGTTGTCATCGAAACCAACGGGTACGCACCCGTCTGCAGCCTTTTCTTTTCTGACATAGATCATTCAAAGGAGGACTTGTCCATTTGACCTGTTTTGCTCCCACAGACAAAGAAAGGG
>PITA01000240.1:0-59382 GCA_004023965.1 Spilogale gracilis
AAGCATCTAAGTTTTGATTTCAGCTCAGGTCATGGTCTCAGGGTCCTGAGATAGTCCTACCATGGCTGGACACTCAGCAGGGTATCTGCTTGGGATTCTCTCCCTCAGCTTTTGCCCCTCCCCCTGGTACCACATGTGCGCGCTCACTCTCTCAAATAAATAAATCTTTAAAAATATTTTTAAAAAATAATGTTAACAGAAATCACTTACTGGTTCTGACGTACCAAGCACTATAGTCCAACAATCCTACAAGGTGCATGATGCAGAAGAGACTCTAAAGTATTAAGTACTCACAGGGTAAAAAACAGTATTTTACCTGTGTAGCATGTCTGGCGCCTGGTTCAGCAATGTGTAATACTGTCTCACAAATTCCCGCCCGACCAGCAGGGGACTAGGCTTCTCCATAACCATTGCTTTGGTCAATTCAACCTGGAGAAATAAAAAAAAAAATCAAGTATGTTCAACGTGAAATATCAAGTACAAGGAGGAAAGAGGAAACCAAATCATTTAAATAAAACCAACTCAAAGTACAAGGCATGTCAACAGCTCCTGGTTTTAAAAAATAAAAACCATAAGAACAAATAAAACCCACAGACCAGGTAAGATTTTTTGGTAAAATTTACTGCAATGAGATGAACAGTGGCGGGGGAGGCAGCGATTCATGATACAGAATTCATTATTCCCAGCAGTCAATTTCTTTAAATATAAGAACATCAAAGGTATATATTTCCAGCATGCACTCTATCATTAACTTCTCTGTATTTTTAAACCCAATTAAGAGTGTTCTGGTTCTGGGGCGCCTGGGTGGCTCAGTTGGTTAAGCAACTGCCTTTGGCTCAGGTCATAATCCTGGAGTCCCGGGATTGAGCCCCGGGATTGAGCCCCGGGATTGAGCCCCCCCAACCCACCCCCATGCATCAGGCTCCCTGCTTGTGGGAAGCCTGCTTCTCCTTCTCTCACTCCCCCTGCTTGTGTTCCCTCTCTAGCTGTGTTTCTGTCTAACAAATAAATAAAATATTAAAAAAAAAAAAAGTGTTTTGTTTCTAAGATTCCACACATCATCTTATTTGTGGCAATATTAGATTCAAGGGTGATAAGCTTTGACATATAGGCACATATGATCACGTTTTTAGCCAAACTAAATCAGAAAAAATTTTAGTATCTTTTTTTAAATTTTTTTAAAGATTTTATTTATTTATTTGACAGAGAGAGAGAGATCACAAGTAGGCAGAGAGGCAGGCAGAGAGAGAGGAGGAAGCAGGCTCCCTGCTGAGCAGAGAGCCAGATGCGGCTTTGATTCCAGGACCCTAGGATCATGACCTGACCTGAAGGCAGACGCTTAACCACTGAGCCATCCAGACACCCCCTGCACATTTTGTAATACATTAAGAGGCTGAACAGGAAGTTTTGTTTCCCCCTAGTAACCAAAATATATAATACATCAACAATATAAAAAGGAATTGAAAGGGAACCTTCACAACAAGACAGACATATCAAAGAATACATTACACAGTCAGCCAACCCCTATTTTTCTATTCTAGTTGTACTTGCTTCTCGAGTACCATCTGCTCTTATTTCCGTCACTATTACAAGTGTCATTACTAGACCAGTAGAATCAATATAACTGCATCCTTAGATACCGCCAAGTCATCTCATTGTAAGATAAATTACTAAAAATCACTTTACCAAATATTACTTTCTCATCCAATATTCCTATGCAATATAATAAAAATCCTCTAGATTATATACCAAAGGTAAGAAAAATCATAATCTGTAGACCACCTCTAAAACTTCTCTTTTCCCCTCCTTTGAGATTACCTATATAATTCAAATTATAAGAATAAAGAAAGCTCATTACTGGTTTAATTATACCTTTATAAATATTTTATTTCTGGTTATCCCCCTAGAGCCAAGAAAAAAATAAAGCTAAAAATTATATGCTAAATTGATCTTTATATCATTTGTGATTTTTCTTAACAGTAATTCTGAAGCCAATACTAAAATCTCTATCATTTACCAAGTTTCCAACATTCTTTATTATCTTAATGGTTTAATATAATTGAATATTTTAGGTGCTCAATTAGCATTTTTTATTTTTTTCCAAATAGATGGTACTTTATTTTGGATCAAAATCTTCAACTTCAGAAACATGCAATTGCTATGCTGAAACCAAATTTTTAATACTCTGCTACTCAAGTTACAAGCTTTATCTTTTTTTAAAGATTTTATTTATTTGACAGAGAGAGAGTGAGAGAGAAAACACAAGCAGAGGGAGTGGGAGAGGGAGAAGCAGGCTGCCTGCTGAACAAGGAGCCTGATGTGGGGCTTGATCCCAGTGTCCTGGGATCATGACCTAAGTTGAAGACAAGACGCTTAAGGACTGAGCCACACAGGTGCCCCTCAAATGACAAGTTTTAATGTCAGTCATCAGCTTTGCCTCAAATACCCTCACAGGCTCCTAAGGCTTTTATTTACCCTACAAGTACTATATGATTCCATTAAAGTAAAAGCTCTGACTCTTAAAAGGCTCCCCATTTAGCTCTTCTACAATATGGACCAGTGAATTCAAAGCCAAATGGTAGCACTATTTAATAAAAAGAATATTCCTGTCAAAAGATAAAAAGAAAAATAATCCTGTCAATTATGTATCAATACAACTGAAAAAAAATAACATTCCATGTGACTAAACAGGTACAGCATTTTATTAAAAAGAAACCACATTGTTTCACTGCTAAAAAAACAAATGATCTCTAAATTAAAACAGCCAAAAATTTCAAGAATTCTACATCGGTCAAGGTCAGATAAAACATTCTGAAAAAAGAATGCAAGCTTCTTTCTAATAAATATTAGGTTTCTTTAGAGACCATTTCTTCTGTATTTTCTAGCCCCAAAACTTGTGTCTGACAAAGACTAGGAATAGTTTTCTTTTGTTAATATTCTCACACAAAATATTAAAATTTTAGGGGCACCTGGGTGGCTCAGTCGCTAGGCGTCTGCCTTCGGCTCAGGTCATGATCCTGGAGTTCCAGGACCAAGCCCCGCACCAGGCTCCCTGCTTGGCAGGAGGCCTGCTTCTCCCTATCTCACTCCCCCTGCTTGTGTTCCCTCTCTAGCTGTTTCTCTGTCAAATAAATAAAATAAAATAAAATAAAAAGTTTAGAATTTTATACAAGCAAAAATGGAGTTCTGATCCACTTGTCAGGTTTTTCAGAAGTTAGATTCAGGTAATAGACACAATACTGTTTTAATGACTAAGAAAAGGCCCAAGGGAAAAGTAACTTAAGGTGCTACAAATCACAAAGTAGCTGCCCAAAAGGGACATGACTGGAAAGGCCCATAGGAAACTGGGGAGGTGGGAGGGAGGGAGGAGTGGGAAGGGGTGGGTTAGAGAAATGTATCCACCCTCCCAGTTAGGGGCAGACACCCACCCCACCCACAGTTGAATATAACTTTTGACTCCCCAAAAACTTAACCAATAGCCTACTGCTGACCAGAAACCTTACCAGAACAATACATATTTTGTATGTTATATGTATTATGTACTGTGTTCTTACAATAAAGTTAGAGAAATGAAAATATTAAGAAAACCATGAAGAGATAATACATTTCCAGCACCATTCTGTATTATGAAAAAAAAAAAAAATCCATGTACAAGTGGACCCCAGAGTTCAAACTCATTTTGTTCAAGGTCAACTGTTTTGGGGTGATTATAAAAATACAACAGAAAAACTATTCAAGCTGAATCTTTAAGTTCTGTAATTTCCTCGTCTGTAAGTCATACCTGCAAAATTCCACATAAAAAATGCTTTCAGGAGTGCCTGGGTGGCTCAGTCACTTAAGTGTCCAACTCTTGATTCTGGCTCAAGTCATGACCTCAGGGTCCTGAGACTGAGGCCTACCATGGGCTCCCCACTCAGTGCTACTTGAGATTCTCTTCCTCTGCCCTTTCCCTCCCTCCCCCTGCTTGCAGACACATGCACCCACCCTCCTTAAATAAATTTAAAAGGAAAAGAATCCTTATAGAGGGAAAGATACTAAACATGACCTTCAGTTTATGAATTTACAACCATCCAAGTCTAAGGCAAATCTGAGTGCTCTAGCTTAGAACCGTGAAAAAGTAATTGATGCAATAAAAAAAAAAAAAAATTTTCTTTAACCAGTTTTCACTGTGAAAAATTCTCCAACATCATTCACTTGCTGTGCTTCTGGGCTAGTAACTTAATCTCTGCGCCCCAGTTCTTTCATCTGTAAAACTGAACCCATAACTGCAAGAACTGTCTATTAAATAGCAAGTACTGAATGCTAGCTGTTAATACTATTAATATAAAATTAACCAACTCTAATTAAGAAAAGCATTTCCACATTCCACCCTTTTCTGTCCCCAGAAGACGATTTAAACACTCTGCTACCAACTAAAATATGATTCCTGTGAGAGAAAGAATTTTTGTAGAATATCTTGAATTACAGATGCCCAAGCACTTAATGTAATACTAGGTTTTCAGAGACATCTAAGTTGACATCCTGATTTTTTTCAAA
Organism: Spilogale gracilis; assembly: GCA_004023965.1. Classification (NCBI taxonomy): domain Eukaryota; kingdom Metazoa; phylum Chordata; class Mammalia; order Carnivora; family Mephitidae; genus Spilogale; species Spilogale gracilis. The sequence continues at coordinate 4,537 of PITA01000240.1, forward strand.
GATTTACTTATTTGACAGAGAGAGTGCACACAAGCCAGCAGAGCAGCAGAGGGAGAGGAAGAAGCAGGCTTCCCACTGAGCAGAGCCCAACATGGGACTCAATCCCAGGACCCCAGGAACATGACCTGAGCCAAAGGCAGACACTTAACGGACTGAGCCACCCACACAGCCCTGGCTTTATATGACTGTTGTAGCCCAACTGTAACTCCCAACTCTAAAACCAAGTGCACACCTTAATATCTTAACTTTTAAAACATGCATCATGAAGCTACAATAGTCTTAGGTATGTGCTTGTTCTTAGGTATAAAAATTTGTGCTCTTTCTTTTTTAAAGATTTTATTTACTTACTTGTCAGAGAGCACACAAGCAGGGAGAGCTGCAGGCAGAGGGAAAATCAGGGAGCCAGATGCAGGGCTCAGTCCTAGGACCCTGGGATCATGACCTCAACTCAAGGCAGACACTTAACCAACTGGGCCCCCCAGGCGTCCCTTCTACTCTCTTCAAAAATTAAACAATGATCCCAGAGTCCTGGGATCCAGTCCCACATCAGGTTCCTTGCCCAGCAGGCAGCCTACTTCCCCCTCTGCCAGCCACTCCCCCACTTGTGTGTGGGCGTTTGCTTGCTCTCTTAAAAAAAAAAAAAAATTAAATACTAAGTTTTATTTTCTTTTAAACAATGCTATTTTATTCTTATGCTACTTTGTTGAACTGAAAAGACTTCTGAAAAAAATCTTTACCCAAAGCCATGAGGAATATCTCCCTTGAGAAAAGCTACTAGAAAATAAGTCAAAATGTGCATCTCACTTTATATTTGCTAACTAGCAAACTAAAAAGAGAGCACTAACCACATTTTTGGGGGGGAAGGGTTAATTTTATATTATGGAAATGTCCATGCAAAAATTATACTAAAAAATAGCAAGGTGTAGGGGCGCCTGGGTGGCTCAGTTGGTTAAGCGACTGCCTTCGGCTCAGGTCATGATCCTGGAGACCCGGGATCGAGCCCCACATCTGGGATCGAGCCCCACATCTGGCTGCCTGCTCGGCGGGAAGCCTGCTTCTCCCTCTCTCACTCCCCCTGCTTGTTGTGTTCCCTCTCTGGCTGTGTTTCTGTCAAATAAATAAAATCTTTAAAAAAAAAAAATATGCACAACAAACATAGATGTAAAAGCTATATATATATGAATGAAAGGTATAAAAAGTATTTACCTTTGTACTATTACGGAAAAATATGTTCTATATAATTTATATAATGGAATGTTATGCTAATAACACTAAAATTCATATACCTCTGCACTGCTGGAATGTCCTGGAGAGAACGTGTATTTTCAAAATAGAAAGAAAAATGCAACAAAGGGTACCAACATCCAATAACTAGTGATATGTTATCTTACATATTTTAGCTCTCCTGAACATATCTAATTCCATAAACTCCATTCTGTGATTTTAATTAGTGTGAGTGGGGTACTTCCACAAATCTGAGGACCAAACATCTCCCCATATTTACTATCAGCCAACAGGGATGATCCAATTTCAACTTTTTCATGTGCAGAAGTTTTATCTAGTCACTTTCTCAGAACTTTCAGGGCTAAGGTCTAAGAGGCTAAGCATTCTCCTAAAAAGTTCTGAGTTTCAGGCACCTGGGTGGCTCAGTGGGGTGAAGCCTCTGCGTACGGCTCAGGTCATGATCGCAGGGTCCTGGAATCCAGGCCCCGCATCAGGCTCTCTGCTCCACAGGCAGCCTGCTTCCTCCTCTCTCTGCCTGCCTCTCTGCCTGCCTGTGATCTCTCTCTCTGTGTCAAATAAATAAACAAAATCTTGAAAAAAAAAAAAAAAGTTCTAGGGGCTCCTGGGTGGCTGTTGGTTGAGCGACTGCCTTCGGCTCAGGTCATGATCCTGGATCGAGCCCCATGTCGCGCTTCCTGCTTGGTGGGAAGCCTGCTTCTCCCTCTCTGAGTCCCTCTGCTTGTGTTCCCTCTCCAGCTGTGTTTCTCTCTGTCAAATAAATAAAATATTTTTTAAAAAAAGTTCTGAGTTTCGCCTTCAAATTGGTCTTATATATCTATTTTCTTTGCTTTTTTAAAGGACTGCATCAGGGGTGCCTGGGTAGCTCAGTGGTTAAGCGTCTGCCTTCGGCTCAAGTCATGATCCCAGAGTCCTGGGATGGAGCCCACATGAGTGCGCATCCAGTTCCCTGCTCAATAGGAAGCCTGCTTCTCCCTCTCCAACTCCTCCTGCTTGTATTCCCTCTCTCACTGTATCTATCTTTGTCAAATAAATAAAGTCTTTTTAAAAAGAGATGTCAAAAGGTTCTATTTTTAAAAAATAAATAAGTAAAGGCCTGTATCAGAATACTTTCTGTTGAAGCTTTCCAATTTTAGGAAAAGAATTCACTTTTGGCTTGTAATACTATCACTTATCCAACAATACCATTTTGTGTTGGCACTCAGACCCCTCAAAGCAAACAATGAAAGTGTGATTAAGGTACTGTACAGGGGAAAAAAATGTTAGAGGTAACAGAATTATCAGCTGCCTACATGGAATTAAAAGTGCAATTTTCATCCTTTTCTTACCTGATCTGAAAAGCATGTAACACCATCAAATGTTATTCTAAAATAACATTTAATGGAAATATCAATGATCTCTCAGATTAACATAATCACTCATTTATTTTTTTTTGTGGATTGACCCTGATTTCTGAAATACTCCTAAATTTCAAAATGTCTACTTAATCTTAATCCTAAATTACCAGATGGCATGACAACTTTAAAGAAATTTCCATCAACAATTTCGCTAAAATTCACAAAGAATGTCAAATGTGCTTCCTTTAACTGAATCTAAAAAGCTGTGAGCATTTATATTCCAAGAGCAGAGAAGCATGAAGACCAACCATAATCCACCTCAATTAATAGCAGAATTTACCCTGGCAAAAATCAATGACCTCAGGGTCACGGGATGCAGCCCAGTGTTGGTCTCCCACCAAGCGTGGAGTCTGCTTGTGATTTTCTCCCGTTCCTTTTTCTCCTCCCCTGCACTGACACATGACCTAAATAAATCGTTAAAAATAAATTTTAAAATTTTTTTCAAAAAATAATATCTATCATTTCTCATGGAAGATTCCCCAAAGTAGTAAAGTATCAGTAAAGATATGGGGCCACCTGGGTGACTCAATTGGTTATGTGTCTGCCTTCAGCTCAGGTCATGATCTTAGGGTGCTGATATTGAGCACTAACATACCGCTCCCTGCTCAGCGGGAAACCAGAGTCTCCCTAGCCCAGCTAGGACTCTCTCTTGCTACCTCTCTCTCAAATAAATAAAATCTTAAAAAAGTATTTATCAGTTAATATCAAACACTGGCAAGGAAGTCGGAAAAGAGAACCTGTGTCAACTGCTCCCACCACAATGAAGAACAATTTTGCCCCTCTAATGAAATCCAAATGTTCCAATGAATCTAGCAACTCTCTTCTAGATATATACAGGAGAAACTCACATGTGCACAAAACATAAACTAAGAAATTAACTGCCACCTTGCTTCTAAAACAGAAGACAACAATCTATGTGTCTGTCAAACAGGAAATGGATTAAGTTGCAGTTAACACATAACGTTCAAATCTCTGTATCTAACATAATCATATGGGGCACTTAAAAGATTAAAATGCAGTACTATTTTTAATTATGCCAGGTTACCTGAATTAGGGCTGTCCCTGGGAAACCAAGACATCAAGTCATCCTATTTATAGCAGTCAAAGTCAACATGAAATAGATCTCAAAAACAGTATTAAATTGAAAAGTCAGCTGCCGTATACACACTGTATGCTTCTGAACATGTTTAGAAGTGATTTTAGTATACATAAAAACATCAGATATTGTTCATAGGTACATTTATTTTTAAAACAGTCTAGAAGTAAAAACAGACAAACAGGTCCACGAACAGAATAGCTATGAAATATGAAAAAATGAACAACTGGGATTTTCAACATTAAGTATAGATAATTCAACAGAAAAAGAATACTCTGTTCAACAAATGGTGGAACAATTCACATCCATATATATAGGGAAAAAATGAACCTCCGGTCACGCATCACATCATATTAAATTTAACTCAATGGGGTGCCTGGGTGGCTCAGATGGTTAAGTGTCTGACTTCAGCTGGAGTCCTAATCTCAGGGTCCTGGGATCAGAGACCCAAGAATCCCCAGAGTCAGGCTCCCTGCTCAGCAGGGAGTCTGCTTGTCCTCTGTCCTTCCCCCTTGCCCATGCGCTCACTTGTATCACCATCACTGGATCTACTGTTCAATCTATTTTCTAAACTCTTCACATTTACCACCTGTCACTTCCCTTCAAAATTCTTCATGGTAGCTCCTTGGAGAAATGGCTGACTCTACAGCTGGGAAAGGCAAAATACAAGGTGAGTCTTAAATGCCTGATAAAGAAAATGCTTTAAAAAAAAAAAAAAAGAAAGAAAGAGGGGAGCACTGAAAGGACACAAGGGCCAAAACTGGAACAATGTGAGCAATAAAACAAGCAAAAAAGAAAAGTTAGAAAACCCTGGATGACAACCCAAAGAATAAAATATCCATGACTCGCTCCATATATAGATGAGGCAGCACTACACAAGCTCAGCGAGCCGACAAACACAGCGTAGACTGGAAACACAGCCTAAATAAGCCTGTAAAGTAAAGCAGTTGTCACACGGATACCTTCCAGATTCTGAGTCTTTCAAACTTTTCTGAACAAGGAAATAGCTAGCAAATAAGGGTCTACAGTCCCTTACTACATACATAAGCTTTACAAAATAGTTCACACAACTATCTGAGTATTAGAGCTTCAGTTCTCTTTATAAGCAAAAACATAAGAATACTAAGCTATGTAAGAGCACTTTTAGAACATAAAAGAGCTATACAAATACACAATGCTGCTGCTACATAGCCACTTAAATTAACAGCTACCAAGGATGACACCGTACAAAGTAGAAGTCTGTCCCATCTAGGAAGCCCCTTTCTCTGAAGCATCTCTAACATTTACTTTAATACTTATTAAATACCTGGGGTACCTGCGTAGCTCAGTTAGTTAAGCAGCTGACTCTGGGGTTTTGGCTCAGGTCCAGATCTCAGGTGGTGAGATCAAGCCTGAGTGGGGCTCCACTCACTGTGCAGTCAGCTTGTGACTCTCTCTCTCTCTCTCTCTCCCTCTGCTGCTCTCCCCAACTCACTCGCACTCTCTAAAATAAATAAATCTCTAAAAATAATTATTATTAAATAACTGAAATACAGCAAGCTAAACAGTATTACAACATGACTGACTGCCAGAGGACAAAAGAAATCAAAATCATCTAAAGATATTTACTAAGGCCATGACCTGTGAAATTTTTTGAATTATTTTCTGTTTTCTAAAGCCCCCTCTTCATGTGCAGATTATTCTTAGCCCTTTACCACATAACCCGCCTTGCAATTCAGCTTTCCCCACCAAGGCCAAATAGAGTGTCCAGGAATATTTAACTAAAAAAAGGAAAAAGCTGACTTTTGAGATTTAAAAACATATAAACCTAATTTACAACCAGTGTGATCATCAACTACAGCTGAGATTATAATTGCTGAGTCTAAATTTAACTTCATAGCTGAAAGGACAGTGTTGCAATTCTTTAAAGGTTTTTCCCACTGTTTAACTGATGGAGGGGGGAGGCATTTTTTTAAACCCACCTACTCCAACAATTCTCCCTTTCCAAATGTATAAAGCATATCTGAATTCTAAAATAGTTTTTAAAAAATCCAATTACAAAATGTTGAAAGTTCAAAGAGATAAATTTATTAAACTGGCAAAAAATTGGTTTGTCACAAATTCAAGCTTTGTATTGAACTTCATCTTTTTTTGTAAGATTTTATTTATTTATTTGACAGAGATCACAAATAGGCAGAGAGGTAGGCAAAGAAAGAGGGGGAAGCAGGCTCCCTGCTGAGCAGACAGCCCTGATGGGGGGCTTGATCCCAGGACTCTGAGACCATGACCTGAGCAGAAGGCAGAGCTTTAACCCTCTGAGCTACCCAGGAGCCCCTTAAACGTCATCCTTTAACACTTCCCATCCATTCTATGAACCATATCACAAATGGATAAAAGCTTAAACTAACCTCTACCTTTTACTTTCAAGGCAAAGTACTAAAACCAGTAAAATAATGAAAATTACAAGAAAAAACTACTGTGAAATAGGTCAGCAACAAACATTATCAAATCTTCTGGTGCACCCTTAGCAGACTGTCAGCTGAGAACAGCAAACTAAATGTGAGTTAAGAACAAAGAACTACCTACTTTTCTATCAGTTGGAAGTACAAAAACTTAAAAAGGATTTAACAATAGCAAAAGTAACCTGACTTGGCTGGGCAAAAGAAGGCACACCGATCTTGATCTTGTATTATTACAGTCTGCTTCATTTGTTCTTAATAAATGTTTGTGTGTACAAGAGATATGCCAAGCTACCAACTGTAAAGTACCACAGTTTTCTTATTCCTGCCCAACTGATAACCATTCACCTGAGGGAAAGAAAAGGCTAAGAAATATTTCAAAGGGAATCAAAATTCTCGCAATTAATGCAGAAGGAAATTTCATTCTAATATATTTTACTCTCTGACATTTTATTCTGAGCAGTAACACCATCAGCTGGACTCCAAGTTAACAGTTTTAAAATTTGAAACTTAAAATGCTAACTCAATAAGGTAACTGCCAACTAAATAAATGTAACTAGAATTGCTACATGAAGGCATATTCTAAGTAAAACAATGTTATATTCTAAAGTACTCTGTTATTTATCGCAACCCCAAATGAAGAACTTGGGCCATACAATATTTTGGTCCTTTACCTATTGCTACTTTCTGTTAAGAAACCTGGAAAGTACTAGGTAAATGGAAACACTTACAGATATTAAGCTTCCCTGTAGTTTTTTAACTTACTTGCAAGGATGGAAATTTTGGGTTCCCTCTGCCAGCAAAAACTACTTAAAAGACTAATCCTAAAGGCTCTTAAAAAAAAGGCGGGGAAGCCATAAGAGCTGGTGTCAAAACTTGTTAGTTTTATCTCAAGTAAAGACTTTTGTCATGTCAAGTAATGGTCTGGATCTGCAACTTTTTTCTAAAGCCCGGGAACATACTGGCTTTTAAAATTCGCAAATATATGTTCGTCTTCCCATACTCGCATATACATAGGAGCCTAACAGTAAACGCAAAATAACCGAACTGAACATAGAGAGGCTTTCATCCACACAAGACCCCAACTGCCCTGAAGGAAAGACTTCCAACACACCTCAATCACCCGTATTTCACCTAGCATAAGCTTTGGAGGTTAAATTTATATTTTAACTGGGCACCATCCTTTCCATCCCAACTTCACATTTTAACACACACATGCGGGCGAGATCTGAAACTCATCGCTCTAACCCGCATTTTCTCAACTACAAAACGAGGAAGTTAAACTGTCTTCCCGAAGGTCTTAAGTCTGCCCCAGTAAAGACAAGACGAAAAAAGGTTTCAAGGTCTAAGAGCAGAGCCTAACTTGGCGGCTACGGGAATTTCCCACCATCGCACTGAGTGTCAAATCGGAGGGCACCGTCCATGTTCATCTGCACTTATTCATTCGTCCTTTTCTCTACTTTTTCCGGAAGCTCGGCGGTCGTCACATCCAACTGCTTTCCGTGCGCACACTGGTAGAAAGGAAGCCCAAAGCCCTTGGTGTCCTTTGTCACAATCCCGTTTCCAAGCCGCGTCTCCCTGGAAGCCCACAAGTGGCTGAAGCACAAATGCCGCCGCACTGCGCCCAGCAGCTGGCCTCTTCGGGCTGCTGCTGCCCCCGGGGACCAGCGCTCGAGGGGCCATGGAGCCCCGGAGCCGCGCAGGGAGCTGGCCCAAAAACGGAAACGGGCTGGGGGCCTAGCAGTCACACGGCCCGAGTTCCACCCGACACCTGCCCCTTACCGTCGCCGCGGCTCCCACAATGTCTCCGCACCTCTGGGCGTCCGAATCCACTGCAAAAAGGAAAATCGCCGCACCTACCTCACCGACCGCTGTGGGAGTACAGGAGAGAGCCACACGAGTTGCTCAGCACAGTGCCTGGCACACAGCGAGGGCTCAGAAAAAACAGCAATTATTACTTTCACTCATCATCCCTACTTTCGCTGCTCCCCCTTTACTTAAGACCCGGGAGCAGCACTTCTTCCCAAGCCAAAAACTACTTCGCGTTTTCGTGTCGCCCACGCCGCTAAATAAATGTCTCCTCCGATTCGGAGCAAGCTAGAACCCCTCGCTGGGTAGGAAAGGGCTCTGCGGACGCAGGGGGCGGGGGAGAGGAGGAAGACCGGCGGGAAAGCCGGCAAGCGGGCCGCGCGGGGCCCCTGAGGTCCGGGCGGCGGCCGCGGCTCGCTCTCGCCCCGCGCGGCCGTTGGGCGTGGCACGCGCACGCGGCGGACACGGCCACGCGCGCCGGCCGGTGGGAGCGCGGCGAGGAGGGGGCGGGGAAACTCCGCGCGCCCGTGCGCCCGCCTGCGGCCGTTGGGGGTGGGGGGTGCACGCCTCGCGCGGCGGCCACTGCGAATGCCGCCGCGACTTCTCTAGTTCACACGCGTCCCAGCTCGTCTCCGTCCCTAGGCCGCCCTGCCCCGCCCACAACCCGGCGTACCTACACGGCTGAGCGGGAGAGGAACAGGCTTTGCTCCACAGTACGGCAGAAGGCAAAAACCCCTCACGCAACTGCGTCCGCACACACGCGTGCTCCGTCGCCGGTCTATATAACCGCGACTCAGCCTAACTTGTTGTGGCCAGGTCAAGCAGCCCGGCGACCAATCCCGACTGCGTCCTCTGGGCTCTTTGAGCAGCAATTGGGTATCGACTCAGGATGAAGGCGTGCCTCTTGATTGGCTTTGATTCATGCCTATGAGACTGTGAGGATCTCGTTTCCCTAGTAACGGATTGGCACAGCTAGAGACCAATTACTTAAAGGTACGTCGGAAAAGAGGATGGGAATTTATTTGACCGATACCTATAGTAGCCAATAAATGCGTGAGACCGCTCCTATTCGTTAAAATGTGTTCCCTTGGGCGGAGATCCGTTTTCCATACAGGAGCGGTTGCTCCACAAGGTGGGGCCCGTGTACTTTGGGGAAGTAAACCCCAAGCAACTAGGAGGTGGGCGCCAGGGAGGCCAAGGGAGCCCCCAGCCAATCGCAAAGTGGGGAGGATCTGATTGACTCGAGGGTTGGACTGAGCCAAGGAGACCAAGCCCCAGGGCCGCGGTGCCCTCTGGGGTGGTTCAGAGGCGGCTCTGGCCGGGGTTTCCACCCTCTTTCCTTTCTTTCCCTCACTTGTTGGATCTAGCCCTTGAGGCCCCTCTCCCGCCTTTTCTGCACGATTTGGTACTAGGGAAACCAAGTAGGAAAGTTCCCGTTGTTTTTTTGTTTTCTTTTTATAACAACTTTTTTATTTCCATGCGGCCGCCTAAGGGCACTTGCTGGTTCTCACCATTAGTCAGCACTATTGTTGGACAACAGTTTAAGAGAAAGCCAGAGGGGAAAGTAGCGCCCGTCGTGTACCTATGGTCATATAAAAAAGGCCGCACGGGAAAAGTGCTGTTGAGTTTGAGAACACAGATCTCGACCGTGCTGTTCGTGGCAAGTGCTGCTGCAGGCTGGCCGGGCGGGAGCTCGCGGAGGTCTTTCCCTTCTGTTGCTGCCAAGGAACCATAGTCTGTAAAGTCTCCGCTCTGGTTGATCCTTAATGCAACATCCTGTGCGTCACCACCGTTGCCATTCAGTGCTCGAATAGCAGAGGGTGTGGGGCTGCTTTCGCGCCGTTACCTCTTTAAAAGGTAATTTGTCAAATTCCTACACCGACACCCCAGAGGTTTCCCGAAGCACGTCAGGAGCTGAGTGGCTGCAGCCGGGTCCTGTCCACGTCTCTTGGTGTTTTATTGGGCCCTCTGTTGGTCACCATGAGCATTTTGTAAGGAAATGATCGGTTCTCAGTCCAAGCATGTGATCTCCCGTTGAATTGTGCAGAGAATTTGGGAGGAAACACCTGGAGCGTCTCTGTTGGAGCAGAAGGGGCGCTGGCAGCAGCCTGCTGGGACCCGGGCGGTCCCCTCTCGTTCCCAGCGCGGGGTCTGGCCCCAGATGAGACTCGCGGCCGCCCCCTGGACCTAGTTTGAACGTCCTTCTGGTCCCCCAGGTGCCACTGCCCTATCAGCCCAGCTCGTTGAGCATTTATGAGACTCCTATTAAGGGCCGGAATCAGAGATGATCTAGATGCCGTCTCTGCTACCCGTCACCAATTCAACAGACGGGGGCACTTTGTCCGGCCGGGAACCCCGCAAAGAAAGGGAACAGGCGTCTGGGACTGTGAAGGCACCGGATGGAACTCAATCCAGAGGAGAGAATCCGCTACTAAAGTTTTCTGGAGTAGGAACAAACCCCCCACCCCCAAATCCCACCAGGATCGGGTCAGCTTTGCTGAGGGATTTGGAGTTTATTCTGAAAGCAGAGAACAGCTCCTGAAAGGGTGCTTAAAGGGTGCACTCACAGATTTTTATAAGACAGCTCTCCAAACTGAAATGATAAGGAGAGCAGATTTGCAAAACCTTAAATTTACAGATTGGTAATTTAACCCAGATGGCCTATGGTAAGAGTCAAGGCTATTCTTTTTTTTTTTTTTTTTTTTTTTTTTTTTTTAAGATTTTATTTATTTGACAGAGAGAAACACAGCCAGAGAGGGAACACAAGCAGGGGGAATGAGAGAGGGAGAAGCAGGCTTCCTGAGGGGCAGGGAGCATGATGTAGGACTTGATTCCGGGACTCCAGGATCATGACCTGAGCCGAAGGCAGTCACTTAACCAACTGAGCCACCCACGCGCCCCAAAGAGTCAAGGCTATTCTTAATCGCATTTGGAGTGAATTTTAAGTGATCACAGTACTTTTTGTGAGGCTATTTGGCAGTCACTATTAAAATTATGTATATCATCCAAAACAATAATAGTACTTCTTGGTTTATATCCACACTTTTTCACTTTTTTTTTTTAAACAAAGAAGCATATACCAGCATATACTGTGTGCAATTGCAGCATTGTCAGCTTCATTAGAACACTAAAAAACTGGGGCACCTGGTGGCTCAGATGGGTAAGCGTCTGCCTTTCTGCCCAGGTCCTGATCTCCATGTCTTGGGATGCAGCCCCATGCCCAGCACCCAGCTCAGCTGGAGTCTGCTTCCCTCCCTCCTCTCCCCCTGCTTGTGCGCTCGCTCTCTCTCTCTCTCTCTCTCTCTCTCTCTTTCTCTTTCATATGCGTAAATAAAATGTTTTTTTTTTTTTTAAAGAATACTTAGAAACTGAAAATGTAGGGATGCCTGAGTGGCTCGGCCGGTTAAGCATATGCCTTCCATTCAGGTCATGATCCCAAGGTCCTGGGATGGAGTCCCACATCGTGCTACATGATCAGCAGGGAGCCTGCTTCTCCCTATGCCCAATGCTCCCCCTGTTCATACTCTCTCTCCTTCTCTCCCTCTGATAAATAAGTAAATCTTAAAAAAAAAGAGCGAAAACATCTTCTAGATGAAAAACATTTTAAAAAAACCTGAAAATGTAATTGTTTATCAGTTGGCAAACTGATTAACCAGTCATGTGCATATAATACAGAATACCATGCAGCAGTTTAAAATAGAATGAGGTAGAATTATACAGATATGGACAGGTCTCTGTTACTTGCCTTGTTAATCAAAAAAAAAAAAAATCAAGTTCAACAAAATATACAGTGAATTCCCATTTAGGTTAAAAAAAAAAACAAAAAACTCCTGATTTCTGTATGTTAAAATCAATATGTAAATGCACAGGAGGAATTCTAAACTTAAAACAATGGTTATTCCCCCTAGAGAATCCCCTAGGTTGGGAGTGATGAGGATAACATATTATTTGAAAGTTGTGCAATGAGACTGTGTTCATGTGAATGTGTTGTGTAATGGGAGGTAGGAAGAAAGGGAGGAAGGGGAATTGGGATTAAGTGGGAGAATGCGGACAAGGACCCTCACGTGGCCATTGCTGTCTTCCCCAGCAGAGAGCAAGTGGGCATTCTTCTGTTATAGCTTCCACACTCAGATCATAAAACCCTCAGGCTCGAGGTGCTGGCTATTTAGTAAATGTTCAGTGAGTCATTTACGACCAATGAATTGTCTTCAGCGCTGGTTCTCTGGCAGGGGGGTTAAGGGGGATTTTCCCCCAGGAGACTTATGGCTTCAATCACAACTAGGTAGAGGGACTACAGTAGGCATCTAGAGGGCAGCAGCCAGGGATGCACAGATGCACAGGAGAGAGACCCTTCACCCTCCCCACACCCCTGCCATGATGAAGGGTTTCCCGGCCAACAGGTTAAACAGTGCCAAAGCCAAGAGACCCTGATCTGCTTCCTGAGTCACACAGGAGAGAGTCCCTAGCCTCCTGCTGGTCTTCCTCTCCACTGGCAAGCGAAGTCTACATACCCCTCCTATATACTACTTTGCCCCTTCTCTATCTGCCAGTTCTCCCCAAAGCTATGAGAATCAGGGTAGGAAGCAACCATGGCTAAGACTACAGAAAACACATTTTAGTTGGGGGGTGGGGGGACTGGCGTTGGGGGGCAGGGAATATTAGGTAAAGAATGATCCTAAGAATATCAACTTGATCAGTGTTCCCCAAACATAGCTAATCATTTATGCAGGATGCTTAAAAATATGTGCCTGTATGTGTCTTTAACCATTAAAATCTCACCTGTGAACAAAGATCTAGTATAATAATATTCATGACAGCACTGCTTGTACTAGAAAGAGACAGGGAACGACCCAATTATGGAGCTATATATGGAACCACTCTTACAGTAGGCTGTCATACAACCAGAGAGAAAATCTATGGCAGATCTATGTGTACAGTTACAGAGTGATCTGCAAAGTGCAGAATTATGTAAAGAGTAAAAGGGGGGAGCGACGCCATACCTTTCTATTAAGGTATACTGTATTGCTCTAGTTACCTGTGCACATTTGTGGGTGGTTTTGTTGTACATGTGCTGGTTATGTCCGGAAGGAGTCACAAGAAACTGTTAATGATTGCTAATGGGGAAGTGAACTTGGGCCAGGGTAGGAGAACAGCTTAGTTTTCATTCATCCAAAGTACACATTGGTACTGGTTTTTTTAAAACATGTACATGTATTATTTTCAAAATAAATTCCATGTTAAGTGTAGATATTAAGTGTAGGAGCTACAAATATGGAAACTTTGATCTTTAAGAAACAGGATAGGGATTAAGAGTATGCTTGCCTTGATAAGCACTGAATGATACATGGGTTTGTTGAATCACTATGTTCCACACCTGAAACTAACATAACACTGTTAACGACACCGAAATTAAAATAAAATAGGGACACTGGCTGGTTCAGTCAGTGGAGCATATGATTCTAGATCTCAGGGTTTGGGGTTAGAGCCCCCGCATTGGGTGTAGAGATAACTTAAAAATGAAATTTTTAATAAAAATAAATTTCAGGGGTGCCTGGGTGGCTCAGTTGGTTGGGCGACTGCCTTTGGCTCAGGTCATGATCCCTCCCTGCTTGGCAGGAGGCCTGCTTCTCCCTCTCTCACTCCCCCTGCTTGTGTTCCCTCTCTGGCTGTGTTTCTCTCTGTCAAATAAATAAAATCTTTAAAAAAAATAAATTTCAAAAAAAATTATCCCTTTTATGAGGGATTTTGAAAATGAAACATCAAAATTTTAATCAGCCTGCCTACCAGATTACTAACATATTTTCCTTTTGCTCTTTACCATACAAAAACCTACAGAGACCCTTTACTGGCTGAAAAACACATGCCTACTTGGATTCCTTCATTTTTGGCATTGACTGCAAATACATCACCTTCCTGAAACTATGGAATGCTAGCCATGAGCCAGGCAACCTCGTGAATATTCTCTATAAAGATCTCATTTAATGTTGACAATAACCATATTTCTCATTCCTCAGAAACAGGCTCAGAGAAGGTAAGCAACTAACCCAAAGTAACAGAGCCAGAGATAGAAACTAGGACTCTCTGACTTCAAGCCCATATTCATTTACCTACTTGTCAATACTGCCCAGGGAAGAATATAGCCCCAAGTAAGGAAAGGGGTTTGGCCTCCTCAGAAATCCCTGAAAGCTGGAATAGCCCATCACATCCTCAAGTATGCCATCAGGTAATGCTACAGAGACAGCTTTCCAGGTGATTTGAGAATTCTGGGATCCATGGCAAATCCTAGTCATCTGCAGGTTTTAAAATTTTTATTTTTTTAAATGAATAACAGAGTTTTTAAAAAAGATTTTATTTACTTGACAGAGAGAAACACAGCTAGAGAGGGAATATAAGTAGGGGGAGTGATAGAGGGAGAAGCAGGCTTCCTGCTGAGCAGGGAGCCTGACACAGGGCTCAATCCAAGGACTCCAGGACCATGACCCGAGCAGAAGGCAGATGCTTAACGACTGAGCCACCCAGGCGCCCCAGGATTTAAAATTTTTAAAAACATGTATTACAGTAGTACCCATATAGAACATAAATCCCCAGGACATATAGTTTATTAAAAAGACCATCTTATAAATTATGACAGTATGTCACACATGCTTAAAAAAATACCAAAAATAATATATGTATATGTGTTTACCAGTGTTAGTGAAACCACAGACCAAGGTCTCAAAAGAATGTACAACAATCAGAGCACTGGGGTGGCTCAGTCGTTGAGCATCTGCCTTCAGCTCAGGTCATGGTCCCAGGGTCCTGGGATTGAGTCCTCCCGCTGAACAGGGAGCCTACTTTCCCTCTGCCTCTGCTCATGCGCCCTCCCTCTCTCTCTCTCTCAAATAAATAAATAAATAAATAAATAAATAAATAAATAAATAAATAAGATCTTTAAAAAAAAAAGTAACTTGGCATAACCTTAAGAGTGGCTTTTGAGTACTTATCATACACCAGGCACTGAACCGAGCATTTTATGAACATTGTCTTATTTCTCATAATAATGGTAATTATTGTGATAGGGCTAATTATTATCTTTATCTTACAGGTTCAGAGAGGTTTATTACCCAAAACAGTCTGGAATTGAACACAGGTTTGTCTAGTATCCCTCATTAAATACAGCTTCAAGTCCCTGATGCCTACAGAAGCCTGAGAGAGAATAAGGGAGCCCAAGGACAGCGTGACACACGTACTCTGATCTTTGGCTGCATTGCTGGGAGCAAGCTAAGGTGCTGGGGACTGTGGTGGCCTCAAGAGCTCATGCATTATCTGAAGAGTCCTGGGTGGATTTGAAATATTGATTTCAGGTGCACTACATAGGGCTGCAACAATTCTACGCTTTACTCAGCGCTCACCGTGATAAATATTGTCACCATCTGTCACCATACATTATTATAGTATTATTGACTGAATTCCCTATGCTGTTCTTTTCATTCTTATGACTTAGTTTATTGTATTATTTTCTAAGAGGTTTTTGGAGCCAGTGATTATTTACTGAGGTCTTCCCTCCCCACACTAGCCCCCATGTTCAATATCATTCTGTTTGTGGAATCTCCCTTAACCTGGGTCCCTGAGGAAAAATCATTTGCACAGAGCCACTCCTCCAAACTGCCCAACCTGCAAAGGTCATATGACATAAGCGAGAAGGAGAAATCTGTTGTTTTAAGCCTTTGAGGTTTTGTAATGGTCTGTTGCAATAGCATTATGTGGCCTTTCTTGCCAATTACAGATAAGTTTCTAGATCTTCCAGTGTTTCAGCAGACACTCAAAATGTGGATTACTCACTGTTCTTTTTTAACATTTTATTAATGGTATTTGGTCCTCACTTCTTTTCTTTTTTAAAGATTTATTTATTTATTTATTTACTTATTTATTTATTTATTTAGAGACAGCATGTACATCACTGGGGAGGGTAAAGGGAGAGGGAGCGGCTCTCAAGCAGACTCCATGCCCAGCGTGGAGCCTGATACAGGGTTTGGTCTCACCACCCTGAGATCATGACCTGAGTCAAAACCAAGAATGGTCGTTCAAGTGACTAAGCCACCCCGACACCCTTTGGCTCTCACTTTTCAATATTTTATAATGAAAATATTCTAAGAGGAATATCACTGGGACACCTGGGTGGCTCACTCAGTCAGGTGTCTGCCTTCAGTACAGGTCACGACCGCAGGGTCCTGGGATGGAGCCCTGCATCGGCTCCCTGCTCAGCAGAGAACCAGCTTCTCCCTCTCCCTCTGCTGCTCGCCCTGCTTGTGTGCACGCTCTCTGTCCAATCAATAAATAAAATCTTTAAAAAATAATAAACAAGAGGACTATAGTTGTCCTATAGGAACAACTACATTTACATGTCAGTCTACAAATGGATTTTTAATTGTAGTAAAATATAGAGCATAACATTTACCATTTTAACCATTTTTTAAGTGTACAGTTTCACAGCATTAAAAGTACACTCACGCTGTTGTGCAACCAAACTCCGTCTTTGTAAATGTTGTCGACTAATCGAAAAATATTTTGAGCACCTCAGGAACTAAATAAAACATGTCTGCAGATCACTCTCACCCAGTCCACAACAATGCCTAATGCCAGGCTGCCTGTGCCAAGCCTGTCCCTCAAACCCTCCGTGCTTTGCAGCCCCTCTCTTCCCTCTTCCCAGGGCCCTTTCAACTCAGAACCTTTGATCCTAAGCTGAGGGGTCCTTGGTGGATAAAGCAGAGGCAGCTAGCGTGCGCCTGTGTTGGAACATGACAGACAGACCGTTGCCATTCTGGAGGGAGCAGAGGATAGCTAACAAAGGCCTTTCTTTGCAAAGCTTGACCCTAGCATCTGCAGAAAGGCCACTCCAGAAGGTGGGGTCCAGGGTAGGGCATACCAGGAAGAAGGCACCACCTCCTTGTCTGTGAGCCTGTCATCTACACATGACTCCTGTCTTCACGACAACGCTATCAGCCAGAAAGGGCTCATTTGCCAAGCCCGCTGGTTTAGTGATAAATTGACTTACGTTTACGAAGCTACTAAGGAGACTGCTGGGTAGTCTAGAACTTGGAATTCCTGAATCCTGCTTTTTAAAAATACTTTTCTCTGTGATTCCCAATACAGATTTATTATAAAAAAAATATGGCAAAGAAATAAAACTGCCTATAATACTGGAGTGGGTCAAGGTGGTACACATAGATCCGAAGATATGAAAACATAGTTAATAAGCCTTCTTTGAGAGACAATCCGACTCTATGAAAATTGAAAATAAATAGCAATTCCACAGAAGGAATTTATTCTATGTAAACTTTTAAGCAAAGATCTATGTATACAGACTGTCACTACCTGGTTATTAGCATGACAAGATAGGAACCACCTGTATGCCTGTCAGTGGAGGGCTGTATCAGGAACGTGTCAGGGGTGAGTACCAGGAAGTCTGAGTAGCAATCGCTGAAATGAAGATGGGCTTACATTTGTCACCTAACAAGTCTGCCATCAAGGGGCAGCTGGCATTGGCCCGGTGAGCACCCACACCAGCATCTCTGAGTCTCTTGGCATTTCCCTCATGGTTGTACTCTAGATAGCATGACAGTATTCTTCGCAAAAGGGGGAAAGGAGGGGCACCTGGGTGGCTCAGTTGGTTGAGCGACTGCCTTCGGCTCAGGTCATGATCCTGAAGACCCGGGATCCAGCTCCACATCGGGCTCCCTGCTTGGCAGGAAGCCTGCTTCTCCCTCTCTCATTCCCCCTGCTTGTGTTCCCTCTCTGGCTGTGTTTCTCTCTGTCAAATAAATAAATAAAATATTTTTAAAATATTTTATTTAAAAGGGGGGGGAAGGAGTGGTATTTGATCCCCTCGTGAAGAAAGCAAGAACTCTGCAGAAACCTTGTAGCAGACTTCTGCTTCTGACTCATTGGCCAGAGCCACATCATATGGGCACACCTGGCTGCAAGGGAAGACGGGAAAGCAAATATTGAGGGTACTTAGGGATCTGACCTCTATAGTTGTAAGAGTAGAAAGTCTGGGAATGAGCGTTGGATTAGCCAACCAGTGGTTTCTGCCATAGGACCTATGGAGACTTTTTGGTACAACTGAAAAAATTACGGTACAACTGAAAAATGCAGCATTATGTACCACTAAAAAGAATGAAGGGGATATATACAAGTAAACAATAAGCTCTACAATATTTTGTAAAGCAAGAAAAGCAAGGTGCAAAATTCTGTATAGATGCCTTTTGTCTAAAAAAGGGTAGTTGGGGTAGGAGGGAGACTTACTTTTCCCTGTACACCCTTTTGTGCTATTTGAAATTTTTTTAAAAAGTATGTACATTGGGACCCTGTCATCCTGCATCCATTCCAGATAACTTCTATAACACCTGCTGCATTTCATTTCAGGCTTATTTGTATATAAATAACTGGGATTTATGCAGACATATACAGGAACTATAATCTTGCATATTTTCTTCTCTTCATTTGTCATATATAATGAGTTTTAATAATGCTGCTTCTGCTTCACCTTCCCTCTTCCCCAATTCTCTAACGTAGTCTCTCCTCCTCTGTCTTTCCTTTGATGCCTCCCACCCCGTACTGTGATCTTGCTTTCCCAGTCCCAGTACACAGTTGCACCCAGTGCTACCAAAAGTTTGAGCCTTGCCTTTACTGGACCTAAGGAAATGCCTGGCAGGTGGGAAAGAGTTATGAAGGGTTAAGCAGGGAGCCTTTTTGCCTATAGGGGAGGAGCCAGTGGCAGGGAGGCCAGGAGCAATTCCAGCAATTAGAAGATTTTTTTGATGCCTATCCTGAACCCATCTGTCCCATTTGGACTGGCACACTCACGGTATATGCCTACTGTGCCACCATCCCCTTTCACTCTCTGGAGGTTTGGATAAAAAAATCATATAGTCACCTTAACTATCAGTGTTCTTTAAGTGACAATATTAAGGCTTAGAGAGGTAATTGGCAAATGAGAGGGCTAAAATTCAAACTCTGGTCTATATGGTTCTATATGGTGTACATGGACTGCAATGTTGAGGCCCTAAACTCCAACATGACTGTGTTTGGAGATGGGCCTTTGAGGAGTTGATAAAGAGTAGATGGGGTCTTAAGAGTGGGGCCCTAATCCCATAGGGTTGTTGCCCTTATAAAAGGAAAAAGAGATGCCAGAGCTAGCTTTCTTTGCCATGTGGACATAGCAAGAATGCAGCCATCTGCAAGCCAGGAAGAGAGAAATCTCATCAAGAACCAAATTAGCCAGCACTTTGACCTTGGACTTTCTCGCCTCCAACAAAACTGTGAGAACTATAAGAAATAAATGCTGTTTGGGGCGCCTGGGTAGCTCAGTTGGTTGAGCGACTGCCTTCGGCTCGGGTCATGATCCCGGAGACCCTGGATGGAGTCCCACATCGGGCTCCCTGCTCGGCAGGAAGCCTGCTTCTCCCTTTCTCACTCCCCCTGCTTGTGTTCCCTCTCTGGCTGTGTTTCTGTCAAATAAAAAAATCTTTTAAAAAAAAGAAAGAAAGAAATGCTGTTTAAGCCACCCAGTCTGTGATGCGTTGTTCTGGCAGCTGGAACAGATTAAGACAGGTTCTCATTCCCATGCTCCTTCCACTCACCATACTGGAGGTGCACCTTCAGGGCCAGTGTGAGTCAGTGACTGGTCCCGACCTGGATTTATCTCTTCCAATTCGTGTTCCCTGAGCCTAAGCCAAGGGTGGATCTACTAGCCTCTTCCCTAAACTGAAGTAGGCAGCTTGTGGTCACTCCCTGTTATCAGTGTGGGTCTAATCGGGAGAGAGAAACCACACTATAACTTGAACAAGGAGAGTTTAAAGTTTATAATAAGTCTGTGATAATGAGACATGGGCTAGTAACAAGTAAATAGAACTCTAAAGAATACAGAAACAGTAGCTACAAGAAGGAGCCACTGCTGATAGGGCCAAGATAGTAACATAGAGCATCCAAGGCAAACTTTCCCAACGCCCACACTAGGCTGGGCTCCAGGCCTCTGACCCACTGAATGGCAAAGAAGTGGCTATGATGCCATGCTGGCAGAACTTGCTAGAAATCCACTCTCTGGGCTGGAAAATTTCCCTATAGGGTGCTGGAAAAAGCTATTCACAGAGGCACTTCATTGAAGCACTCTGCTATGAAAGTACATGGGGGGGGGGGGACAGGCACTGGAAGAAGCTGCTGGCTGCTAGGTGGTGCGGGTCCCTGTACACAGCAGGAGCCTCGCACTGAGGAAGCCGTCCTCAGAAGATGGGCACAGGGCAAGGGGCTGGCGAGTGAACACACTGGAACCAGGAAGGAAAACCTTTCCCCTTCCAGTGTGTCTCCAGATCCTTTACCGACAAGGTTTAATGTCTTGCCAGTGGGCAAAGGAAAAAAAGTTCAAAGGGTCCAAATAGGGACACCTGGGTAGCTCAGTGGATTAAGTATCTGCCTTTGGTGCAGGTCATGATCTCAGGGTCTCAGGATGGAGCCCTGACATCACATTCCTCTCTCGGTGGGGAGTCTGCTTCTTCCTCTCTCTGCAGCTCCCCCTGCTTGTGCTCGCTCTCTGTCAAATAAAATCTTTTTTTAAAATAAAGAGTCTTGATCTATTTTCATAGAGCAAACAAAAAGGATGAATTGGAAGTGAAACAATAATGAGCACACTTTCTCAAAAAGGTTTCATGTATTAAAACTACAGTTTCAGGGCACCTGGGTGGCTCAGTTGGTTAAGTGATTGCCTTCGGCTCAGGTCACGATCCCAGAATTCCGGATGGGGCTCCCCATCGGGCTCCCTGCTGGGGGGAAGCCTGCTTCTCTCTCTCTCACTCCCCCTGTTTGTGTTTCCTCTCTAGCTGTTTCTGTCGAATAAATAAAATATTAAAAAATAAATTCAGTTTCCCTCAGCTAGTGGTTCCCCAAACCAAACAGAGGAGGGGTACTAAAAGTATACCTTGAGATTAAGGGGCAGCGAATGGTGAAGCCTGGAAATCTGAGTTGTTAGTAAGCGGTCCAAGCAGTTCTATTGATGAGAGCTCTCTGAAACTGCTCAGAACCGACTCCTCCCGCAGGTTCCTGGGACATTCCAGAGAGAGAGCACCGCCCCCTCCCCCGCCCCCACCACCTGTGTTTGGAGACAGGTGTGTTTGTTACTGCAGTTCCCAGTCCCCGCAGGCCTGTTTCTGGTCAGGTCCTAGAGCACGTCTGCCTTCATCTGTCTTCACCCGTGGCTGAGGCTCTCATATCCTTGTCGCTTCATTTCTCCACCTCTTTTTGTGCCTGCCTCTCAAGCCCACTCTTGTCTTCCCACTTTTGCCCTTGCTGTTCCCTCTGCCTCCCTCCTTTCCAAATAGCTCCTCTTCCTTCATCCTGTGTAGTGTACTCGCCACCCTTGACTCAGACTACCTCCTCCAGAAACCGCCCCAGCCAGAACTCGTCTCCCGCCCCCAACACACTCCAGTCTGAGTTAGAGATCTTTTCTCTGCTCCCATGACACAGCCCTTTTGACACTGCGTTTTCACCGCCTGCTTCCTTGGCTCCCCAGTGGGCGATGTCTTTTTCACGAGGGCATCTTGGATACCTAGCACTGCCCGCTCGCGGCCGGGGCTCATTCACATTAGTAAATGTGAGTGTTCCTTTACGGAAGGGCGGAGTCTGTCGTCCTCACTGCGGGTGCCTTGTATTCCCAACCCCTAATACACGCCTGACACCGAGCAGGTGGTCCAAAAATGACCAGTAGGCGTTGAAGACTGGAGGAGCGGGCTGTGGGCGGGTGGGGAGTCTCGGGTCCCGCCCGCGGGAAGGAGGAGGGGCGGCCAACGGCTGTCCAGCGGCTCTCCGCGCCCGAGGCTGGGGGCAGGGCGTAACGGCCGGCGGGCCTGGGGGCGGGGCCTGGGGAGGGGCGGCTCTTCCCGGAGCCCCGCCCCGGAAGCATGGCCGCGCCAACACTCCGAGTCGGCCGTAGCGTCGCTCCAGCGGCCACAGACGCCGCCACCGCCGCTGCCAACACCACGTCCACAACCATGCCGGTGAGTTCCTCCTCGCTCCCGCCCCGCGCAGACCCCGGTCCCCGGCTGGCGCCTCGGCCGCAACGCCGATCGGCCACATGTCTCGCTCTTCAAGGGCTCAGGCCGCCGCGGGAGCTTCTGCCTCTCTTCTCACGCCCTCCCCATCTACTTCCAGCTTCTGCGACCCTCCAGAAAATCCGTTCCGAAAGTGGTTTTCCGTAGGAGTCAGGCCTCAGGACATCCGAGCTGCAAGGCCTCCAGGGGTTACAAGCTCAACCCTTCCCTGCTTAGACGGGGAAACTGAGACCCATGGAAGGGCAGAGTCGCCGAGATCAACGAGGGAGCGGGTGGCGAGCTGGAACTGGGACGTCTAGTCCCCGCGCCTTCCCCGTTTGCCCCGATCTGCGGAGCTGCCTTGAAAGGGGGGAATGGGGGAGGGAGTGGGGTGGCTATTGCCTCCTGGACGGGGCAGGTTTTCAGGTTTTCCTCCCTTCCCTCTGCCCACTCTGGTCCATTTTCAGCTCAGCCCTGGGCGACACTGAATGGAGACAACAGTGCCCTTAACCTTTCCTACCCATCACTTTCTGCACTTTCTGAACCTGAACCCATGAGCTCAAGAGAAGTTACGGGACCTGCGCAAAAGTTGCCATTTGCTCAAAAACAGAGTTTGGGGAGGAATGAACAGGTCTTCCGTGCCTTTGCCACTCACCCAGTCTTAATGCACGTACGTGGTTGCTCAGGATCTCGTTTTGTAGAGAAGAAATTAAGGACTTTGGCAGATAAGAAGAGAAAAAGCCTGGTAACTTACTGCAGGTCTACTTTACGGGTTGGGTGGAGCCATGATTAAGCCCCTTATCTTCAGGCTCCCAGTCCCTCCAGGCCTGACCACTTGGGAAATAAATGCCAGACAAAAGTCGTTATACCGGATTGAGAGTAAGCTGTGATGCCAAGTACATCCTGTAGATCCTGGTTCGGGTCATATGGTGTTTAACAATTTCCCCCAGGGTGCCTAGTTTATGGCTCTGTTTCAAGTAGATACCTAGAGGTGTCCCACAGATGCCATGTGTCTTAGCAGCCCAGCTTTGGGGCCCCCTGGGCCAAGTCACAAACATTTCAGGTGTCATTTCCCCTGGGCCTTTCCAGGTGCCTTGAGACAGCACAAAGTATGGATAAACAACCTGACATTATCAGCCCTCCTGCTTGAGCAGATCTGCCTGTGGAAGGTTAAGAGGACAGCATTAATCACCCTGGGACTGGGGTAGTCGAGGTCACCAGGTTTTCATAGAAGGTGGCACTGAAGGAAAGGCCAGCTGGAGGATCACTCTATTTTGTGTTCCCTTCTGGAGATTTTGACAAACAAAAGGCCCTCCAGAGCAGATGTCAGAATGAAGAGGGCACTTGACACCGCATTACAAGATGAGCAGCTGCAGAGGGGAGGGTTTTAGTCAGGGAGCTGTGGGCAAAACTGGTCACTGTGTCACCTGAGAGGTTTCTTGGACAAAGACTTGGACTCTCAGAAGCCTCTTTGAAAGATATGTGCCCTTGCTTCTCAACTGAGTGACCCTTGGGCAAGCTGCTTTACCTCTGTCTTTATTTCCTCATCTGTAAAATGGGAACAAAATCTGATCTCAGAGGACTATTGTTAGTATTACCTGGAAAAACGCCATTAAAATATGTAGCATAGCCACTGACATAGCTTGCCCCCAAGAAATGGTAGCTCTGGTGTTGACCTAGGACACGTGGAGGTGGAACTAGAGGCAGGCAGGTGCTAACCCCATTTTAACAGGGACCTCAGTGGTTAAGAGTTTAGGCTCTGAAGACTTTTTCAGTCTGGGCTCTGTTCCTCACTGTGTCACCCCAAGCAAGTGACCTGACCTCTGAATCCCAGCTCCTTTGCCTGTCAAGAAAGGGTAAGAATGACCATTTCACGGGAACCCTGTGATGATTAAACAAGGTAATGTGTGCAAAGTGTTTAGAACAATGCCTGGCATGAAGTCTGCATTCAAGTATTACTATTAGTAAGTTACGAATCAACAGACTCAATATCCTGGATATTTGAGAAAGACTTCCTGCTCTGGGAGGGGTCTGGACAAGGTGACCTCACTTCACTTCTGCCCTTCTAGTTCTGAGATTCCATTAAAGAATTACACAGTTCACTGGACTTTTTCATTGCTTTAAAGGACCTTGGAGGTGACACGCCTATCTGAGGGGTGGAGGCAATAGGGGGCTGGGCTTGGGATTCTGTGTAAAGAATGGATTACTCTGTCCCTTAAGTAGACTTTCCACCACCCCCAAAATGACTTGTGCAACCCCAAGTCGAGGGGAAGAGCACTAAATTGTAACATTTGCCCCCCAGAAGCCGCCTCCTGGCTTCTCACCTCTGTACCGGGGAAGATGAAAGGAAACCCGCGCTCTCTGGGCCACCGCAGAAAGCTTCACCTGTCTGTTGACTTTAGGTTCTTTTTTTTTTTTTTCAAAGATTTTTATTTATTTTTATTTGACAGAGAGAGAGATCACAAGTAGGTAGAGAGGCAGGCAGAGAGAGAGGAGGAAACAGGCTCCCTGCCGAGCAGAGAGCCCAATGTGGGCCTCTATCCCAGGACCCTGAGATCATGACCTGAGCCAAAGGCAGAGGCTTTAACTCACTGAGCCACCCAGGCACCCGACTTTAGGTTCTTGGGCGCATATCCTTGTGCTTCTTCATGAGGTGTCCCCCTCCCAGAGCTCCTGCTGAGAGTCAGGATCACAGGGTGGCCCCTGGGAGTGCTGTCGGCTGTTCCACAGCTAGCAAAATGTCCCTGGAGCCTGGAAGGCCTCCGTTCAGATCCTGGCTTCGGCACAGACTCGCCCATGACTGTGGGCAGCTCCATGAACCCCTGGGAACTTCAGTTTCCTCCGGAGTAAAATAGGGTCTCTAACTCCCTTTCCAAGCCCAGTGAGAACTTAGATGCTGTGTACAGAGCATTTGGCGCACAGGGGCACTCCATAGATTTCGGGCCTAATAGCGGTCTTGCAAGCCCTTTAAGTCTCTGGTGGGCATCCAGGTGCAAACTGTTGACAAACTGGATTGTCTGCTGGTTATTGGAGAGCAGGAGTCAGCACATCTTAAAGGGCCAGGTGAATACTTTATCTTATTTTTTTTAAAGATTATTTATTCGACGGAGAGAGAGAGTGACAGAGAGAACAAGAACATAAGCAGTGGGAGTGGGAGAGGGAGAAACAGGCTTGGGACCCTGGGATCAGGACCTGAGCCAAAGACAGACGCTTATGGAATGAGCCACCTGGGCACCCCCAGGTGAATACTTTAAGTGCTTTAGGCTTCATGAACCATGTGGTCCCTTTACAACTACTCAGCTCTGCTATTCCAGTGTGAAAGTAAGCCAATGGGCTTAGCAATGTTCCAATAAAACTATAAAACCAGCTCACATTCTAAAACAGCATCTCCTACCTAACATGGGCAGGAATAAACTGGGTGTCTTGTTTTTTTGTTTTTTTAAGATTTTATTTTTTAAGCAATCTCTCCACCCAGCATGGGGCTCGGACTCACAACCCTGGGATCAAGACCTGGACACTCCTCAGACTGAGCCAGCCAGGTGCCTCCTGGGTTTCTTGTTAAAATGAGGATTCTGGGGTGCCTGGGTGGCTCAGTCATTAAAATGTCTGCCTTCGGCTCAGGTCATGATCCTGGAGTCCCAGGATTGAGCCCCACATCAGGCTCCCTGCTCGGCGGGAAGCCTGCTTCTCCCTCTCTCACTCCCCCTGCTTGTGTTCCCTCTCTAGCTGTGTTTCTCTCTGTCAAATAAATAAATAAAATCTTTTTTTAAAAAATAGATAAATAAAAAATAAAAGGATTCTGATTCAGGAGGCCTGAGGTAGGACCTGAGACTTTGCATTTTGCAAGCTCCCAGGTCATGCTGATACTATAGGACCACACCTTAAAGACAAGACTTTGGAATACTCTGGCTACAAATCCTTTTTTTCCAGAATTTGTTGTGGTTGTTGTTAAGTAGTCATAAAACAAGCTAAAGGAATGGGAGGTGTTTGACTTAGAAGAAAAGCTAACCATTTCTTTTAAGGCAGGTTTTGCAGATTTGGCCTCAATAAAATAGTGGAAAACCAAACTCTTAACTCTTGGTTTTAGTTTCCCCTGGACGGCATGATAATAAGCCAGACCCAAACATGTTCTGAGACTTGGAAAGAGCTTGAGAAGCCATTAGTTCAGTTTTTACCAGGTGTGTGGCCTTGCCTCCCTGTGTCTCCCCAGTGGGTTAAAAATGCAGAGAGTCCCAGGGCCCAGCCCGAGCCTTAGCTGCTAGAGGCACTGCTTGCAGAGTCCCATGACCTCAAGTCCCCAAGGGATTTTTCTGTGCATTGAGGTTGAGAAAACTTGAGTTGGCTAATAACTTTTTGGTAAGATAAGGTGACTGTGGCCCTTAAGGCGCAGGGGTTTTTGCCTGAGGTCTTCCAGTGAGAAACATTGCTATGTCCAGAATTCCACATGAGATAACAAATTTGAAATATTTTGGAATGCTTGGGTACCTGGGTGGCTTGGTCAGTTAAGCGTCTGCCTTTGGCTCTGGTCATGATCCCAGGGTCCTGTGCTCAAGCCCTGCTCCATGGGGAGTCCACTTCCCCCGCTGCCACTCATGCTCACACACTCTCTCCCTGTCTTTCTCTCTCTCTCTCAAAGAAATAAAATCTTAAAAAAAACAATACTTTGCTCCATGAAACATATAGCCATTGGGTTTTTTTGTTTGTTTGTTTGTTTTAAAGATTTTTTATTTATTTGACAGAGAGAAACACAGCCAGAGAGGGAACACAAGCAGGGGGAGTGAGAGAGGGAGAAGCAGGCTTCCCGCCGAGCAGGGAGCCCGATGTGGGGCTCGACCCGGGTCTCCGAGATCATGACCTGAGCCGAAGGCAGTTGCTTAACCAACTGAGCCACCCAGGCGCCCCATAGCCATTGTTTTTTGAAGTGAAAGAAAGGAGAGCTGTGGAGCAAACTAATAATAACCCAACCCAATTTTTTACCCAATGGAGGCTACTAGTAGGCTCCAACCTCGCAATGTTTGTTATCTGTTGCTCTTGAGTAATGACCCCAAACCTGGCTGGTTGAAAATGGTAAACGTTTATTAGTTCCTAGTTTCTGAGAGTCGTGCATCCATGGGCAGCTGTGCGGGGTGTCCCTGGCATGCGCTGTCTGATGAAGCTATGAGCATGTCTGCCCGGCTGTAGGCATCTGAAGGAGCATCTACTTCGATGATGGCTCCCTCTCAGTGGCTCACCAGGAGCCCCTCTCCGTAGGATTGCTTGAGGGTCCTGAAGATATCGCAGCCAGCCTCCTCCAGAGAGAGAGCAAGGAAGAAACCCTAGTGGCTTTCAAGACCTGGCCTCCGAAGTCACAAACATCACTTCAGCCGTATCCTGCCAGACACACAGACCAACCCTGAGGCATTGTAGAAGGTGGCTTCTCAAGAGCAAAAATACTCAGGAGGTGGAGGTCACTGGGGCCATCGTGCAGGCTGCTCCCACACCTAAAATGGTTATCTCATTCACTAACCTGGAGAAGGGATTCGTGTGTACCCATTTTTCAGAAGAGGCATGTGGTTGAGAATAGTGATGTCCATGTATCGGAATTCCAGAGATGCTTATTAGCCAGGATAAACATCCCAGCCCACACTTGTTGATGAGCATTTGTAGTTTTTGCAAGTTCCTGGGTGATTCTAATGCAGAAGATGAGCTTCTGATACCTAAATCAGACCACCCAATCAGCAGTGCTCAGAGTCCACGGGCCCACCCATGTCAGAGTTACTGGTGGTCTCGAGACAACTCTGTAGCTCAAGAATCAAGATTTTGAAGGTATGACCAGAAGCCGACATTTTATAAACAATTTTCCCAGGTGAGTCTACTCATTGTGTACTAGACACTGTTGAAGAATTTATAGGGATTATCTCATTTAAGACAACAACCTGTGAGATGGAGAAACCCTTATTTATAACTCCGTATTATAATAGAGTGGGGCTCAAAAACAGGCTAGTGATGACTCTGACGACAACCGTATCTTGCCCTGTCTCTCTGTACTCTGTCTCGGCCCCTGGGAGGGTCTGCGTGCTGCCGGGGGGTGCAGGTCATGCTGCAGGACTGGCTCATGGTCCCCTTTGTTTGTTTTAGAAGCACGAGTTCTTCGTGGACATGACCTGTGAAGGCTGCTCCAATGCGGTCAGCCGGGTGCTCAACAAGCTAGGAGGTGAGTGAGTGGCCCTCGATTCGGGGTGAGATAGGGGAGGCTGAGGCACTTAAATCATGTTCCAGTGCATGCAGTCATGGAGCAGGAGAAGCTTGAGTTGAAGCTGATAGTAACAGGAAAACTAAAACGTATCGAGTACTTACTTAGCATGTGCCCAGTACTCTGCTTGGTGGCTTCTGTAGACCACCAGAGCCATTTAGGTGGCTTCCTAGACTGTCTCCATTTTAAGCAGGAGGAACTGAAGTTCAGAGAGGTTTAGCAACTTCGCCAAGATCACAGTAAGTGGCAGAGTTGGGATTTGGCCTCATGGTCCTGGCAGCACTAGTTAATATGTTAGTGACCTTTGGTGTGATCATTTGGCATAAGATATAATGGAGTGTCATTTTCTACTAACGTGTTGAAAATTGTAATGTTTTTAAAAAGTGAACTTTGACTCAAGTCATGTGCAGAAATTCTGAAGTGCTTCTTCTGGATATAGTCAGAAAACAGTTATTCTCATCCAGTTCCTTGGGTTGTCATCTGGGGAAACTGAGGCCCAGAGAGGGCTGGGGTCTGGCCCTGGGGCTCCTTGAGGTAACAACTGAGCTGTGATCAGAGTTCTAGGAGTGCCGGGCTGTCAGTCGTCTAAGATTTTCATGTTTAAAGCTCTAGATAATACCCAGATTTCAGGGGGCTTTCACGTGGAGGTGATCCTCTTAGCACTTGGAGCATTCCTCTGAACTGGCCTTTCCATCTGTGGAATGGGGATGTTGACACCAGAGCCCGGGAGGGGAAGGGACTTGCCAAAGTGAGTCAGTGGCTGGCTTCTCGTCCTGGAAACTGGAATCTTAACTTGAAGTGTCTGAAGCAGTAGGAAGAACCTGGCTGCTGACTTGCCGTGTGACTGGGGCCCGAGTCTCCCTAGCTGTGTGTGGGTGTGTCAGCCTACGTCAGCTTTTGCTGTGACTGCTCGGAAGCCCCTCCATTACAACGTGGCACGTTCTGGATGAAGTAAGGGGTGAGGGGGTGAGGGCCGGCCTGCTTCGCTCTTGGTGGCTTGAGGACAACCGACCGGGAGTCTGGGCTGCAAGGAACACAGTTTGAAACCCACTGGGTTAGATGATCCCAGAGTTTCTTGCAGCTCTACGATGCCACCAAAATATTTATACCAAAGAGGAGGGAGACACTTCTGAACCAAAACCCAAAAAATCTGGTGTGCAGTAAGGACATGTTCTGTTTTTTCTCTCCCTCAGTATCTGTCAGATACAAATTCAGACATTATGACTAAGTCTGTGTCGTGGGCTTCTTAAGGCTCTTTGATGTTTGGGGATCTCCCTTTGAACTTGGATGGTTTCTCCCCATCTTTCACTACTGTCCCCACTTGGGTGGCCTCTTGAAGTGGGTCAGAAGGGTTAGTTGGAGGGCACCTGGGTGATTTCAGTAGGTTAAGCCTCTGCCTTCGGCTCAGGTCATGATCTCAGGGTCCTGGGATTAAGGCCCTCATCAGGCTCTCTGCTTCCTCCTCTCTCTCTGCCTGCTTCTCTACCTACTTGTAATCTCTCTCTGTCAAATAAATAAATAAAATCTTAAAAAAAAAAAAAAAAAGGAAGGGTTAGTTGGAGCCTTAGATGAGCAGTGCTGGGCCTGAGGAAACACAGCTAATGGCATATGTGAACTGGAGAGACCATAGGGGCTTGCCACCCCCAATTCCTTCATGTACAGATGGGGAAACTGAGGCCTAGAATGGGCAGGACTCGCCTATAGTCATCCAACAAGTCAGTGGTGAAGCCAGGCCTAGAAGCTATCAATGGCTTTCTGTCTGCATTCCATTGTCTCAACAAGACACATCCTAGGTATTTCCATGGATGGCTCTGTGGGGAAGAGGGGATGGCTTGAGATTGGCACAGCCCTTTAGGAGGGTGGTTTTACAATATCAACATTTAAAATGTGACAGTCCACTTCTCCCCAATTTCCATTTTGTAAATTCACGGTATAGAAATATTTTCACAAGTTTTATATTTTCAAGTATGTTTACTGTAGTGTTGCAGCAGGGGTCCAAGTGGATGTACGGGGCGTCCACACTATGGAATGCAGCGTAGCTGTTAAAGAGAGAATGCTGTAAGTCTGTGTGTACTGAGATGGCAGGATCCCCTGGACATTGTAAAGGGAAATATAACAAGACCGTGTATATTGTACAATGCCATTTCGGGAATTACTTTTCACTTGTCTGTCTGGGAGAATCACATACGAGTAGATACCGTGTGTTTTAGTGACTTCTGGAGGCCTTCCACTTTCTAGGTTTGTTCAGAAATACTTGCTTTTTTTTCTTTAATGGTATTAATTACTTTTGAAATTAAAAAGAAAACTTAAAAGAAGCTCCAGTCTCAAGCAGGGATTGGCAAACTATAGTCTGTGGGCCAAATCTAGCCCACAATCTGTTTTTGTGCAGCTGAGAATGGTTTTTACATTTTTAAAGGGGCATAAAAGCAATACACAGAGAGAGAAGACTATGCTAAGAAGAAGACTGTGAGTCCATGTGGCCCCTGATGCCTAAAACATGGCTCTGGTCCTTTACAGGAAGAGTTTGCTGGCATGAAGAAAAGGGGAAGGTGGTTGTGAGTAAGAATTCTGAAGCCTGAACTCTCTGGCTGTGATTGGGAGGGTCTCTGCTTCCTCCTCACACATCCCACTTCCTTTTCCTGCAGGAGCTGAGTTTGAGATTGACCTGCCAAACAAGAAGGTTTGCATCAACTCTGAGCACAGTGTGGACGTTCTGCTGGAGACCCTGGAGAAAACAGGAAAGGCTGTTTCCTACCTCGGCCCCAAGTAGTGACTGGGCCCAAGATGGACCAAAGGGAGCAGGTGGGTGGGGCCCCAGCCCTTGTAGGACATATTTCATTATCTGGTTCAGGGAATACAGCCTCCTGAGAGTACACAGAGCACTGTGTTATGTCTCCAAGAGCCTCTTTTATGCCTTGGGGAGTGCATCTCATGATCAGCAGGGTTTGAGTATAAAGTATATGAACCTGAGCAGTGCTTTGATAAACTGTGCCATCCGAGAGGACACCTGTGCCCTGGGCCTCATGTTCCTGTGCACTGACCACGTAAGTTAATTCAACCTGGCCTCTCTCCCTGCTCGGAACTACCATCAGCTTCCCAAGCATGGCCCCAGCCCCAGCTGGTACAAAAGCAATCCTCGTGTCCAAGCTGGATGTCCCCTTTAATTGTCCACAATCCAGAGGGGCACGCAGGTGTGGCACTGTGCCGGGCTGTTCACTGTGGGACCAGGGCAGACCTCACTTACCCATTCAGTGCTGCTTCCCTCTGTGCCCAGTTCTAGCTTCGGAATCCTTCACGGCACAGCCTCCCTGGCTGTCACTGCCCTGTGCTTGAATCACAGTGACTGCTACATCCCTGCTGTGGCGTGGCACTCAGTGCCCTTGAGAAACACGAGGCCCGGAGAGGGGAGGGGACTTGACCCAAGCTCCACACAGGCGAGTAGCAGAGGCAGGATGAGAGGCATCCCATATCAGAGTTCTGTCATGGCCAGTGGCCTTGTCCCTGTGCATGGGCCCTCTAGAGCCCTACAGGCAGAGGCCAGCTACAGCTGACTGGCAGGCTGTGGCCCTGTCCTGTGTATGGGGTGACGTCACCAGCAGATCATGTTGGATGCGTCTGTTTTCCTCCTCCCCTTTCTGTCTGTGGGCACAGCCCATGATCAGGAAGGAGCCCAGGAGGAATAATGATGTCCCCATTTCACACTGTGACTTTGAATACTTCTTACATTCTGGAGACTGAGGCATTTCAGCTGGAAAATGGGGCCACAGCCTCTATCCTATTTTCCTGCTGTATGGAGATTCCTAGGAAATCCTTCTGAAAATTAAGGCTGATCCTTGAAGAGAAGATAACGTTCCCACCATGCTGCGGATTGGTGTTGGTCATGTGGTTCCTGCACCCCGAGGGGTTTTGGAGGAGAGTGATGGGTGGCACGCTGGGCCCCCCACCTATCTCTGGTGACCCGTCCTGTTTCATACAGGGCCTCTGTGTCAGATTATAAGATTGTAGTTGATAAAAGTGCTCTGACAAGACAGGATGGTGGGAGGGAACAGCCAGAACTTCCTGAGTAGGCGAACCACTTGGGGGAGCCCCAACACAGACCCCTCTCATTGGAGACTCCTGGCCTGAGCATGTGACTCTTGATCAACTAAAAGAGAAATGCCCATCAGTTGTAAACCATGGGTAACTTGATGTGTCTTCTCATAGTAGTATTTTTTTTTAAAGATTTTATTTATTTGACAAAGAGAAACACAGCTAGAGAGGGAACACAAACAGGAGCAGGAGAGGGAGAAGCAGGCTTCCTACCGAGCAGGGAGCCCGATGCGGAGCTCCATCCCCAGGACCCTGAGATAACCTGACCCTAAGGCAGACGCTTAACGACTGAGCCACCAGTTGCCCCTTCTCATAGTAGTTTTTTAATTTATTGAGGTGACATTCACATAGCGTGTAATAAAGTGTACTATTTAGTGGATTCACTGCATTCACAATATTGTGGAACTCTGGCTTCAGAGCTTTATCACCCCTGAAAGATGCCCTGAGCCCATTAAGCGGTCACCGTCCACTGCCCCCTCTTCTAGCCCTTGGGAGCTGCTAATCTGCATCCGGCCTCTTGACTTGTCTCTTCTGGATGGTCCATTTAAAAGGAACCATGTGATTTCATTTAGCATAATGTTTTCAGGATTCGTCCAAGCTGTACCACGGTTCAGCACTTTATTACTTTATTACTTCATGCTGAATAATTCAGTTCTCATAATTTTTAATTAATTTATCTTTGCTTTTTTATTATGGAAGTTTTAAACATTTGAGCAGTAAGGTGAATCCCTGTGTACCCATTATGCAGATCCACTGATAAGTCATTGCCATCCTTGTTCTGTTTCATCTATGCCCAATATTTTATTTTTTTAAATATGTTATTTATTTGACAAGGAGAAACACAGCTAGAGAGGGAATAGGAGCAGGGGGAGTGAGAGAGGGAGAAGGAGGCTTTCTGCTGAGCAGGGAGCCCAATGTGGAGCTCTAGGATCATGACCTGAGCCGAAGGCAGATAGATGCTTAATGGCTGAGCCACCCAGGCGCCCCCTATGTCCATTATTTTGAAGCACGCTCTAGATACCAGCTAGTTGTAGCTGGGCAAGCATGTCAGCAAACACATGTAGTAAGGAAAGGCTCCTACAGACTCAGAGGCACAGTACTTAGTGAGAATCACTCCTCGAGTGAGCTTTCCCCCACACATCCCTGCAGCATCTGTTTCCGTCCCCACTGGCAGGTTTGAAGCCAGGTTTGGGTATCAGACACTTTCTGGGTCATAAAGTCACCTGGACTCTCTGTTCATCGGTGGCAGATTGGTTGGCTTGTGATTTTGTTCATTATCTTCCCAGCGTGAATTGAAACAGGATAGGGAGTATCATCCCAGCAGCCTGGAAGTCCCTTGGAAGAAGGCGGTGGAGATTGGCCTTAGTGAGATTAAAGGGATTCAGCGGACCAGAGTGTAACAGCTGTGGTGGGATGAGAGTGCGGGGCTGAATACTGCTGTGCTAGTGCCGCTCCAGCACTTGGGTTTCCCACCTCACCTTCCACAAGCGCCCCTTAGAGAACCTCTGCTGCTTTTGCAATACCTTCACATGCACAGCAGATGGTGCTTTCGTTCCACTTAACTTCTCTATCTCTTCCAGGCCGCTGATGTCCTGCCTTCCAGAGAGACCCCGGGCCTGGCAGTCCTGCTCAGCGATGGCAGTTCTTGCAGAGACCCTCACTTGCCCTGCTCCACGCTAGCTTCCCTGCAATAAAGTCGAGCCACTTTTGTTGGAGGCGTTGTCTCTTGCAGTATCTGGATGTTACTTGCTTACCTGCTATGAAGGAGTTAATTACAGCGCTTGCTTGGGTGGGGGTTCTCAGGGCTCCCCACTGGGAGCACCAGGCCTGACCAGTTGTGAGTCTTTCCTCTTCCTCTGACATCTTTCGCAAGTCACTTCCCCTCCCTGCACTTCAGTTTCCCAATCTACTAAGTGAAGATGCTGGACCAGTTGGGTGATCCCCTTTGTTTTAAATATTTTGAAAGACTTCTGTCATCAAGATTGCATTGAAGTGATGTTAAATCTTAATAGCAGTTAGAATAGTGGGTAGAGGCTTGAGGACAGACTGCCTGAGACAGAGTCTAGGCTCCAGGACCTCCCAGCTGGGACACTTAATTTCTCAGTGTGCGCAGGCATAAAATGTAATAATAGCACCTACTACAAATGGTGGCCACATGTTTTAAATGAGGTGACAAGTGTAAACCACTTCAAGTTGTGCTTACCAGTTCGACAGCAAACATTCTTTTCTCACTCATTTGTGTGTATTTCATTCATCATAGGTTTGTAGAGATGGAAGTTAGACAATCAGCCTAAAAATTAGTGTTTCACAGAGTTCATTCAGTTATGTCAAAACAAAGGGAATGTTTTACTATGTGTAGCTTTATTTTATTAAAAGATATATTTCTTTAAACCAGAAGTTCTCAAACTTTGATTGTCTTAGGACCCCTTTATACTCACAAAAATTATTGTGTATCTCAGAGAGCTTTTGGTTATGTAGGTTATCCCTTATTAAAAATTAAATTTTTGAAACGCAAGAATACACAAGCAGTCACCCTATTAGCCATCAGGACTAGCTAAGGCCATTGCACATCATTTTAGATTCTGGAAAGTCACCATATGATTGTTAAGTGAAAGGAAAAGGCATCTTATGAAAATAGTTTTTCCCCTCTTTGCCTTCGGAAAGGTTTTGGGTACCCCATGTTGAGAATTGCTTTAACCATTATTGGGGCACTGATGGGGGACTGACTGGTGCTACTGGGCTCAGATGCGACCCAGCTCTGCAGCTGTGACCCGGCTGTGACCTTGGAGCCATCACCTTACCTCCCCAGAGGCAGTTTCCTCCTCTGCACATGGATAACGCCTGCACCTCAGGGAGCTTAGTAGGCAGAAATAAGAATTTGTACCAACTCTAAGCTGCGTGCTAGCATAATTTGGTCACCTTATGAAATTATTAACTCTCAACCACTTCTGCCTTTGCGGCCCTCAGCACAGGGACGCTTCCAACCCTCACCTGGCTTTCTTGGCCACCAGATGGCGGTGTCCCTTCAGGAGACATTTAAGACCAGTCCTGTGAGTTGTGGGAGGATGAACCTGGGGGTTTTTTCATTTTCGGAGCCTCCCAGAAGACCTGGTTCAGGCTGGCTGGCCCATTGAGAACGCCCCAGAATTGAGGGACCGGTGCCTCTTGGGACAAGTGGGCCGAGGAGTTATTCCCCAACCGCCATCCCCCACCCCCCATCCTGGGATCGGATCTTGGAGGCTCCAGAGTGGGCGGGGAAGCTACCACGCCTACCCGCAGCGCAGCTGGCGGCCAATGGCAAATGAGATCACCCAGCAGGCGGAGTGCGGGCTTCTGCGGAGGAGGGAGTGGAGAACCCACGTGTCCACGTACTTCGCAGGGCTCCTCCAGCGCCTGAGCCAGCCCTCACCGCAGCCGGAGTGCTGCAAAAGCCAGATCGTGCTTTTTGGTTGTGCTGCCCCCGGAAGGGGAATGTTCTCCCCCTGCCTCCCCACCACCATTCTGTCTCCACGCGCAAATTCCTTTCCCTCCCTTACATACCACAGCTTCCATGAAACTTCTCCACAACTGGAAGTAATTTATTTCTTATCCTGGCCCTCACAGCATGATCCCACCAGCTTCAGGGTTAGGACAAAGCTCTGTCCACGTGTCCTTCCTGTCCTCCGGCATCAGGCCACCGAACAGGAATATGCCGAGGGAATATCTGATGGCTGCATAATAGGTACCATTTGGGGGGTGCTTAATGTGCATCGAGCCCTTACATTAATGTTATTCCATCCTATCCGGTCCCCTCGAGACCGGGGACAAGGACAGACCCTGGTGCATGGTAGGTGCACAGTAGATGTCTGTTGGGTTAATCTTTCAGAGGAGGAGATTGCCTGGTGTAATCCTTTCCTCAGGCTTATATTTTTGTCAAAGTTCCCTGGTGGTGAGTACAGCAACCTAGAGTGACCCCTCCGTGTTCCCAGTAACTGTCATTGTCGTTTCTGGGACTGATGGGGTCAAGCTCTTAGCGACTTTGCCTCTGTCAACCATCCGTCGTGTGGCCAGAGCATTGATGGTCTGGTGTTGGCAGAGCCCCCCGCCCGCTGCAGGGAAGCTGTCTGCCCTCCAGGGAATGGACCCAGCGTCTGGGGGCTGGACGCCTGGGTGGCTGCACCCCCATGCTGGTGTGGCCCCAGAGGGAGCCGCTCCACCTGCTGGGTGAGCTGAAGCGAGTCACCTTCTGTCTGGACCTCCTGTTATATCCCAAATTTTTATTTTTGAGGTTTTTTTTAACAGCTTTACTGAGGTATGATTCCTTCTATTCAATAAATTGCACTCACGTTAATGTAGGATTTTTAAAGACATAAGCGAACACATACTCATGAAGCCTTCACCACAGTCAAGTTAGTGACTAGATGACCTCAGAAAGTTTCCTCAGTTCCCTTGGAAATCTTTTCCACCCCACCCTCCACCCCAAGTAACTACCATTCTGCTGTCACAATCAATTTAAACGTTCTAGACTTTTATGTTAAGTGCAGTCATACAGTATATACTCATTTTGTCTGTTTTTTTTCTACTCAACAAGATTATTTTGAAATTCATCTATTATTATGGGTAGCAACAGTTGATGTCTCATTATCATCAAGTAGTAAGTGCCCCGTTGTACAGCTGTACCACAAGACATGAATGGTTATTCAGTCACCTGTTGAGGGACATTTGAGTAGTTTCTGGTATTTTATACTGCCCTCTGGTACTGGCCGCATTCACCCTAGGGCTCTGCCCTGCACAAGGAAATGTCTCAGTGGGTTGGACTCTTCCAGCCCAACACAACCAGACCCAAGGCAGCTTAGTTGATAGTTCTATCAACTTGGCTTTCTCCTTCAGCCCAGTCCTACATCCTCTGGACTTCAGCAGCTCTGGATTCAAATACTTCCTTCACCACCTAATAACTGTGGTGACCTGGGAAAACTATTGATACTTTTTTGCAGCTCAGTTTCATCACCTGGAAAATGGGGGTCATAATAGTACATACTCCATGGGGCTATTGTGAGCCTTGAGATCATCACATGCCAGGGTGCCTGGGTGGCTCAGTTAGTTAAGCTCTGGTCATGATCCCAGGGTCCTGGCTCAGAACACGTCCCAGAACACGATCAACGACCATGTGCTTCTCCCTCTCCCTCTGCCCCCCTTCCCCACTTGTACTCCAAACTCTCTCACTCACTCTCTGAAATAAATAAATCTTAAAAAAAATCATCAGATGCCAAAATATTTGCTGATGGCATTCCACAAATGAAGCTTTTTGATTGAACAACAAGTTTCACCATTATATAATTTGAAGTTTGAAAACTGAAATTTGGAAAACCATCTGATCTCCATCATTCTGGCTGTGGCAGACTACAAAACATACAAATGAAATCTCAGCATTGCACCGTGTGGGTGTGAGCGGTTGGTTAGGGCCACAGTCCTCCCTTGTGTTCTCCTTTAATTAGTGCCAGTTGCCTAAAAACCTCAAGTTGGCAATTTCTAGGGAGTGTCTGTCAGAGCTGATTTTAGATTTCCATGTCCTTAGGGGCTGTGTCTACTTAGTGTAAGTGGACAAGATGAGTTTCCTAATCTACTACCTAAGATGGGGGAGGTCTGCAAATCTCATGACTGTCTTGAAATAAAGTATCAAGCCTCTAGAAATAAGGATCTATTTCCTCTTGGTCTGCTTCTTATGGGTTCCAGCACCCTGATCCTTTTAGAATGGCTGATCCCCAGGCAGCTAGAAGCAGGCTGTGTCTTGGATAAGAACGCAGGCTATGCAGACAAATGGGCTCTGTCCCAGCCTGGCTGTTCACCAGCTGTGTGGACTTGGGCAAGCTGCTTAACTGCCCAGGATCTCGGTTTTCTCATCTGTAAAATAGGAATAATAATAACAGTACCTTTTTCTCAGCATGAAGTGAGTAATGCACACACACAAAGGGTGCTCAGCTTGGCTGTCATTATCATTGCAGGACCCTAGGGAGGGAGAACACCTAGGTGGTCACCCAACGTCCACGCCCCCTCCCTCTGGTGGGTGGCCCCAAGCCTTGACCTGTACACCACCCCTAAGAAGGAGCACCACTAGCAGTTTGCTCTGCCCTGGACAGCTCAGTGAGGGAAGGATCTGGTGTTGAACCCATCCTGATGCTCCTGGCACTTCTCATGACTGGGCTGGGTTAGTCCTGCCATGTGGGGTATCAGTCTAGCCCTACCCTGTTGTTGTGGTTCCTCAGAAGCAGAACATGGTTTTCAGGGGTGTCTGGGGCACTCAGTTGGTTAAGTGCCTTTGGCTCAGGTCGTTATCCCATAGCCCTAGGATCAAGCCCCGCATCTGGCTCCCTGCTCAGAGGGGAGCCTGCTTCTCCCTCTCCCTTTGCCTGCCACTCTGCCTGATTGTGATCTCTCTTTATTTCTCTGTCAAAAAAAAAAAAAAAAAAAAAAAAAAAAAGAACATGCTCTTCCTTTCCTATCCCTATCACCTCTCCCTGGCCTACCTCATGAGGAGTATCCCAAATTCCTTCCTCAGCCTTCCAGGCACAGAGCTGGAGTTAACAGACCACCTGGTCACTAGCCTCTTTGTTGATGCTTTCCTGACAGTGGGAGCTGAGGAAACATGGAAAAGGGAAGCAGTTCTGGACAATCCTTCCACCCCCCAATCCGATGCCACCCTACACGTTTCCCGGATCAGCATGGAAAGAGCTGGCTGGACAAATCCCTCAAGCAGAGGGAACCTGGGCAAGTAACTCCATGTCTCTTCATCTGGGATGCCACAGGTGGCACCACAGGTAATGGGCACAAAGTGCCCAGTGTGTGGTAAACATTTAATCAATACATCTCAAAATTCACATTTTTGTGGACGTGTCCCTGAATCACACCCACCAGCAGACCTAGCCCTGACTGTGCTGTCACTGCCCCTCCCAGGATCCAATTTGAAAATAGCTCTCATCCAGGCAGTCGTTTGTGGGTATCTAACTCCTCTTCTGCTCTAAACAGAAGTTGTGGTTCCCTCTGTGTTCCTGGTAATTAGAGGGGCCAGAAGAGCTATGAGATGGTAGGAAGGGCTGGAGGGAGCCTTCCGGTCAACAGCCAGCTATTAGTAGTTAAGATTTTCAGGGCACATGGGGGGCACAGTTGGTTGAGCATCAGACTCTTTGTTTCAGCTCGAGTCTGGTCTCGGGGTCCTAGGATCAAGCCCTGTGTTGGGCTCCACGCTCAGCACAGTCTCCTTGAATTTCTTTCTCCCTCTGCCCCTCCCCACTATGCGTTCTCTCTAAAGTAAATAAATCTCAAAATAAAGTTATAAGAAGATTTTTCAACTACACAGGGGTCGGGGTGCGCAGGGGGCCAGTGTTCTAATTCCCATGCTGTTCACGGTCAACTGTATATATGAGGAAACAAAAATGGTTTTCCCATCCATAAATTAGAGATCATTGCACTTATGTCGCAGGGCAGTTCTGAGAATTAAACAAGATAATCTAGGTAAATCATTTTCTACAGTGGCTGGTGTGTAGTAGGTATTCAATGAGCATTAATCAATTTTTGGTATTTTTGTAACACGCTTCTCTCACTAAATTGTGCATGGCCACGTCTTCATCTCTAACATCTGTGCATCTGCCCTGCACTGGCCAAGTGGAAGATTTTCAACAGACACCGTATGACCCACAAAGCCTGAAATGTTTACTGTCTTGCCCTCTATAGAAAAATTTGTTGATTCATGATCTAGATCAGTGATTTTGAGCTGTGTTCTATGGCAATCTAAGGTTCCATGCAGGTACTATAGGAAAAAGAGAGCAGTAGATGGTGGGGCATCTTTCTACCAAGACCACTCCCCTTATTTATTAAAATTAACTAGTTGTTCTACCAATACACTTATAAGCAAGAAATTACACCAGTTCTCTACAATCTGTCTTAGAGGATGAAAACAGAAGAAATACTAATTCATACTATAAGGCCAGGACTACGCTAACACCGAGACCAGACAGACATTACAAGGAAAGAAAAGTATGGACCAATATCTCTTATGAACACAGATGCAAAAATTCTCAACATAATACTAACAAATCAAAGCCAGTGATGGATAAAAAAAATTACACATCATAACCAAGTGGGATTTATTCTAGGTATGCGAGCCTGGTTCAACGTTCAAAAATCGCTTAATGTAATCCAACATATCAGTAAGTTTAAAAAGAAAAATCACATGATCTTATCAGTAGGTGCAGAAAAGGCATTTGACAAAACCCAATACCCATTCTTACAAAAACTGTCAGTAAACTAGAACAGAGGAGAACACCCTCATTTGATTAAAAAAAAAAATCTACAAAAAAAAACTATAGCAAACATCATACTTAATAGTGAGAAACTTA
Organism: Spilogale gracilis; assembly: GCA_004023965.1. Classification (NCBI taxonomy): domain Eukaryota; kingdom Metazoa; phylum Chordata; class Mammalia; order Carnivora; family Mephitidae; genus Spilogale; species Spilogale gracilis. The sequence continues at coordinate 45,272 of PITA01000240.1, forward strand.
AAACTTTCCTACTAAGATCAGGTCCAAGATAAAGATGTCCCCTCTCACCACTGCTTTTCAACACTGTAGAGGAAGTTCTTGATAATGCTGTAGGCAAGAAAAGGAAGTAAAAGGCACACAGATTGGGAAGAAATAAATATAATTGTCCTTATTTGCAGATGAATGACCGTCCATGTTGAAAATCCAAAAGAGTTGGGGTTCAGAGAGCTTCCAGTTTGGTGAATGGTGCACCCCAACTCCACAGAGACAGAAGTACTTGTGCTTGGGGCTCTCCCAACCCTTGCCCTGTGTATCTCTTCATCTGGCTATTCAAATGCATCCTTTATCATTTCCTTTAATAAACTGGTAAACAAGTTTTTCACTGAGTTTTCTGTTGTAGTAAATAATTAGATCCAAAGAGGAGGGAGTAATGAGAACCTTCAGTCTGTAACCAAGTCGGATAGAAGTTTAGGTAGCCTGGGGGTCTATCACAGATCAACTACGTGGGACTGGCATTTGAGTAGGGAGAGTCTTACGGGATTGAGGCTTTCATCTGTGGGATCTGATACTATCTCCAGATAGATAATGTCAGAATTGAGTTACATTGTAGGACTCTCAGCTGGTGTCACAGACTTACTCGCTCTGGGGAGGGGGACAAAAAATACAACATGCCACACATTTGATGACAAGAAGTATCCAAAGTGTTCTGTGTGAAAGTAGAGAAGACACAAGAAGGGAGCTCTAGGGTTTTCTAGTACAACTGCATATGGCAAAATGTTAAGATTTGCCAAAACTGTAGGTAGATACAAAGGTTTTTGTTTGGTTGGTTTTTGTTTTTTTATTTATATATTTTTTAAGATTTTATTTATGTATTTGACAGAGTGAGAGAGAGTAGGGGGAACAACAAAGGGAGAGTCAGAGGCAGTCTCCCCACAGAGCAGGGAGCCCAACATAGGGCTCAATCCCAGGGCCCTGGGACCATGACCTGAGCTGAAGGCAGATGCTTAACCAACTAAGACACTGACGCACCCCTGTTTCTTTGTTTTTTATAAGCAGGCTCCATAGAGACCAACATAGGGCTTGAACTCACAACCTTGAGACCTGTGCTGAGATTAAGAGTTGGACATTTATGGGTGCCTGGGTGGCTCAGTTCCTAGGACTTCTGCTAGTGTTGGGGGTTGCCTCAGACTTCTAGGTGGCTGTGTAGTATTTCACGGTATGACTTTACCATAATTTTATTAAGCATGCTTGCTACTAATGGACATTTTGTTTCTTTCTAGAGTTTTGCTGCAACAAACAAGTCTTCCATAAATGTCCCTGCTTATTTATTCTATAAACTGGTAAATTCCACATGATAATTTGTTTTGAAAGTAAGGCTTTCCTACTAAAAACAAAACTCAAAAAGCCACAAGATTAAAGACTCTTTCATCTTGGGCTCTCTGTGAGTCTCTTTTTTCTTCAGGTAACTGACTGGGCAAAGGATGAGTTTAAAATGGGTTGGCAGCCAAGGTCTGGGAAAAAAGCCCAGGCCCAGGAGAGGCTTCCTGGGGTGCAAGAAGGAGAAAAACAGCCCAGTGCTGTGCTTCCCAGCATGGTGGGGGTGTTTATTAAGGCCAGTGGGAGAGGAATTGGCCAGACTTTGAGGGGTCCGGTGTTGGCCAGGAGTAGGCCTGAGAGACTGGAGCCATTCAGCTGTGTTCCAAAAAGAGCAGGGTGAGGAAGGAAAAACAAGCTCAGACACACACTGGGTGGCTGCCGGCTGGCCAGGGCTCTTGGTACAACAAGGCCCGTGCCAGGCGGTGAGGCCCAGCCATCCCCCGGGATCCCACCCCAGTCTGGACAGGGTTAGGTCAGTTCCGCAATTGGTGCTTCTCGGGACTCTAAGGAATGGAGTTTTATGGAGTAGGGGATAATTGAGTACTTTTCCAGAGAGATGGGCTACCTGGGCCAGAAAGGTGATTTTCTAGGCACGAGGTGTGTGTGACAGACGTGTATCAGTGCCTCCTTTATCCTTCAAAGGGGCTGTAGGATCACTTGCCAAAGAGTTCTGTGCAGGATGCTCTTAGATCCAAAAGTCAAAAAAAGTTCTGGAAATGGCAAGTCAGTAAAAATCAAGGAAAATTCTTCACTGTACGAATTCTCAGAGCCTTCACTATGCTAACACTGTACTTCCTGACCCTTCAAAAAAGTAGATAAAGTATACATTGTTTCCTAAACGTGGCATCCTTGGAATGTCCCCTGCCCCCTCAGGGAACACATAATAACATCTTTACTAAATGGTGTTTGCTAATTCTAGTCCATAAGAAAAGGCAGAAGCCAACCTTTAAACCATCCAAAAATCTGGGACAGAGAGGGCTATGGAATCTGGCCAGTGAGAGCTATTGGGTTCTGCCATGTCCTACAGAGAAGTGTGATGGGCATCTTTCACAGTAGAAAATAATTGACTTTCATGAACAGGAACGATTCCTCTGGAATTGAGTTAGGGCAGCCCCACGCTGGTCAGAAGAGTTAAATGGATATGACAGAAGAGCTCGGGTTTGCTCCAGCCTACATCTCTGCCTCTCACTTCTCCTGGTCCGGGACATTCACCACAGTCATCTCTGGGGCTTCTGTGTGTCAGGCTCAGCACACACAGCACCACGGGAGAGATGCCGCACTTCATCCAGTTATCACCTCCATTGTGTGGCCACCATCTGTGATTCCTCTGTGACCTTTGCTGGGACATTTTTTTAGATTAAAGGCAAAGCCATCTGGGAAGAACCTGCCAAGGTCCCTAGGCAGCCTCTCTTCCCTGAGATCTATGTGGAAAGAGCCAGATTTGGTGTTGGAGGATAGAATGTCCTGTAATAGAGGTCCGTGTTGGCAATTCTTTTCCATTTTTGAGTCACTGGATAAGGCCGGTGCCTTGTATCTTAGGGTCCTTTCTCCTGGAAAGAACTAGAAAATGAAATGCTAAAGAGTCAGAGAGAACTTGAGTGTTAGTTCACTCTGCCACGAATTTGCTGATTGATACTAGAAAGATTTTCCTCTCCCTGAGCCTTATATTCTTTCTCTGTAAAATGAAGTGGTCAAACTATTTCAATCATTTTCTAACTTTCTGATCAGAGGAAGACTTCTGTCAAACAAAGCCTTAAGAGTCATCCCATCTAAAACAGATAAAAGTGCTCTTTAACCAAAATGTTTTCAAGGTAAAATTACATCATTATATTATGGAAGTGTTTACTATTAGAGTCGGGAGAGAGGTGTTTTAGGAGCAAGAACTTTGTTGTCATTGGGTCAAGGCACACAGAGGGCATCTGCAAATTTCTTGACCAGAGTGGGAGTTACAAGTGTTTTCCTTAGAATCTTTCAGTAAACTATAAACATGCTACTAATATGTTATAAAGTTAATCGCTGAGAACATAACTGTGTCAATTAAATTTAGCTGCAAAAGGCAAAAACTCCAAAAATAGAGGTGGCTTAACAAGGGATGGAGGTGTAGGTTTCCTTCATCGAGGTGAAGTCTGGTGTCACGCAACCCCTGCCCGCAGAGATGACGCAACACGAAACTGGTACAAGTAGTCATTTTATTCTTCGCCTTTGTTCCCTTCGCACAGGTATCTCTCCTCTCCCCACCCCACCCCCAAAGTCCCTCGGCTTATATACAATACAGCAGCCAATCAGGAGGCTGTTCACGTGCACAAGGCATGTACAGCATTGAGGAGCTGGTTGAGGCATTCACCGTTCACGCACTGCTCACGAGTCCTTGTTACTCAACTGGAAGGCGCACGTAAGTTGTTTACCACAATTCTGGCAGTACATGGTGATCTGCCAGCCGCCATTTTGTAAACCCTTATGTAGCCAAGGGACGGGGTCCCGGGCACCCCGACAGTCTGGGGTGAGACATTCAAGACACTTAATGTGAACAGGGAAGAGCACAATTGTCACTGAGGACCAAAAGTTCCTTCTCTCTTTTGTCCACCATCTTCAACACAAAACTTCCCAACCAGAGTCAAGATGACTGACTGACCTCCACCATCATGTCCATGTTAGATCCAGCAAGAAGAGGGATGAAAAGCGCATGCCCTCTCACTTTAATCGCTAGAAGTAGCACTATAACCTCTGCTTACATCCCACTGACCGAAACTTAAGTACAAAGCCATACCCAGCTGCAAGGGAGGCTGGGGAATGTAGTCTTCAATCTGAGTGGCCATGGACCGACCCAACTGTAGTTTCCACAACAAAGGTAAAAAACAAAGAGCAGTTTTAGGGGACAACCAGCAGAATCTGCCACAATATATTAGTGGATTATGGTTTCTGGTATGTTGGAAATTAATGGGTGACTAGTGTGGGTGTCTTTGCTGTTTTTCAGTCACAGTTGTAAATATAGCTTAAATATAGGTATTGAGGGGGCGCCTGGGTGGCTCAGAGGGTTAAGCCTCTGCCTTCTGCTCAGGTGGTGATTGCAGGGTCCTGGGATTAAGTCCCACATCGGGCTCTCTGCTCAACAGGGAGCCTGCTTCCCCCTCTTTCTCTGTCTGCCTCTCTGCCTATTTGTGATCTCTCTCTGTCAATAAATAAAATCTTTAAAAAATATATGGGTATTGAGGTATACAAAATGAGAGGAATATTAATAGCTTATGGCACTGTAGAAGCACTCACAGGACGCGGCTTAAAACCCCGTGAACTAGAAACTCCCTAAGAGTTTTTCCAGCTTTGACATCCTAGAATTCTATGAAAGCCCTGCTCTCTTCCATGAGCTTACAGAGAGCTTTCTCTCTGGGGACTGGCAGGGGACTTCTCATTACCTTCAGGTCTGAGAATTGGGCTCATTGTTCTTCTGAGTCAGCAAGCACACCCTGGCCACTATCCTGAAAAGCGCTCTGTCATTCAGCTGGCCTTCGCTCTCAGGCTGGGAGTTCCCCAGAGGCAGTGTCCTTTACTGAGGCCTTGGAAACTCAGCATTTCAAAGCAAAGCAGGGACTGTGTCTTAGCAGGAGTGGCTCGGACTTTCCTCCAAGATTTTCAGAGATCTTTACAGTAGGACCCAGCTTTGGTTCAATTCTGCCATTCTTTCAGAGGAGAGGCACAGATTCAGAGAGGTTGAGATTATCTGAGGTCACCAGCAATTTATAGCAGGGCTGGGCCACATGCCCACTTGTCCTGATGCTCTCCGCCACCGCTAATTACAAAAGCTTGATTTTAAAGTACGCGTCTTATGTCCCAGGATGTGGGCTGAGTACATCACGTGCAAGATCTCATTTAATCCTCATGAAAACCCTCAGAGGTAGGTACAATATATATTTTTCTTTTTTGGGTCATTTTATAGATCAGGAAACTGCAACCTTGATTTGCCCAAGGCCTCACCATTACTTGGTCTTGGATCAGGACTTGAACCTAGACAGGTTCTAAGCACCTGTGGAGCCTGGTCTTTGACTTCTATGTGAATAACAACTGCCTCCCGCTACTGCTTTCAGAGGGAGGAGGACAGACTATGGCCGAACAGGAGCACTTCATCCCTGGGATGACACTACTCGGGTATTACATCCATCAGAGCCTCTTTTGCCCCAAATTTGTGCTCCATCAGCAGCAGCTTGATGACTAATGCAAGATGTCTCGGCATAGGGAATAATGCGCCCTGAGGTGTGGACACCACACTTTCCACCAGAGTGAGAGCCTGTCCCTCAGATTTATCATGAGCACCTGTCCTATCTGACCTATGCCGTCTGTGTGAGGCCATCCCCCAACACTGCAGAGATGACTAAATGGAACATCAGGACTGGCAAATGTCCTGATCCTTTGTGTGGGGGCACATCTCCCCACCTCCCCCAACTCGGGACTATCTCTGGGCCTTGCCTGAGCAGCCCACAGCAGGCCCCCCTCTCTGACAGCTTTCTGTGTTGTATCGAGGGGCATCGCAGCCCCAGGGTCTTTCTGGCTGCTGTCATTCACTCCCCCAACCCGTGATAAAGGAGCAATTGTCTGGCCTGATGGACAGTAAGAAGCTTTCTGGACAAGGAGCACCATGGAGTTGCCGTGGAGACCTGAGTTGTTTAGCTCACCCAGATCTTCAGGTTTCTCCTTGTCCTCCAGCACAGGAAGCTTCTAATATGTTCCAGAGGTCAAGGAAGGATGATGGGATGACGTAATGGGCCTAAGAGACTTTATCTTAGAGAAGGTTCTAGAAAGGCCTAGGGGTGGAAGGTATTGTTTTTGTCCTTATTCTGACCAGCTTTCTGAGAGTAATGTTGGTGGGGGTTGGGCATGCTGGGCAGCCCATTCAGAGGACAGCAGAGGTTGGGACAGTGAAAAGCCATCAGCATCACTGACCGGCCTCTGTCAAGAGCATAATGTTAGAAAATCCCAGAGCTTCACATGGCCCAGTCTGTGCAGAGTCCCAATAGAAGAAAACAAAGTCCTACTGTCACAAGTCATTTAGAAGCTCTATAATCTTTACTATTTATCTTTCTTTTTTTAAGATTGTATTTATTTATTTGACAGAAAGAGAGATCACAAGTAGGCAGAGAGGCAGGCAAAGAGCTGAGCAGAGAGTCCAATGTGGGCCTCAATCCCAGGACCCCGAGATCATGACCTGAGCCGAAGGTGGGGGCTTTAACCCACTGAGCCACCCAGGCGCCCTTTACTTCTATATCTTTAAGAGCATTAAAAGGGATCTAATTAACAATCCATTCAAAACTCCGTTTCTGTTCCCTTCATCTCCTCATTCCTATTGCCTAACTGCCAGGAAACTGCAAAACCCCACACCTAGGACCTGTGGATTTTTGTCTCTACTATTAAAAAAAATCTCTTTAGAGCATTTTTTTAAAGATTTTTTAAAAGTTATTTGACAGCGAGAAACACAGCCAGAGACAGAACACAAGCAGGGGGAGTGAGAGAGGGAGAAGCAGGCTTCCCGCCGAGCAGAGCAGGAAGCCCGATGTAGGACTTGATCCTGGGTCTCCGGGATCATGACCTGAGCCGAAGGCAGTCGCTTAACCAACTGAGCCACCCAGGCGCCCCTAGAACATTTTTTTTAAAGATTTTATTTATTTATTTGACACAGAGAGAGATCACAGGCAGGCAGAGAGGCAGGCAGAAAGAGAGGAGGAAGCAGGCTCCCTGCTAAACAGAGAGCCTGACGCGGGCTCAGGACCTTGAGATCATGACCTAAGCAAAAGGCATAGGCTTTAACCCACTAAGCCACCCAGGCACTCTCTTTAGAACTTCTTATTTTGGGGCACCTGGGTGGCTCAGTCGGTTAAGCGACTGCCTTCGGCTCAGGTCATGATCCCGGAGTCCTGGGATCGAGCCCCACATCAGGCTTCCTACTCAGTGGGAAGCCTACTTCTCCCTCTCTCACTCCCCCTGCTTGTGTTCCCTCTCTAGCTGTGTTTCTCTCTGTCAAATAAATAAATAAATCTTTTTTTTTTTTTTTAAAGAACTCTTGTTTTGAACTAGCTATTGATTCACAAGAAGTTGAAAAGACAGTAGTACTCACAGGTCCCATGTACCCTTTACTCAGTTTCCTGCAATGGTTACATCTTACATAGTTCTTTCCTATTAAATTTTAATCATAGCTCATCTAATCCTTGCAATAATTTTATGAGATCACTATTCTCATGGCCATTTTACCTAAGAAGAAACTGAGTTCCAGAAAAATTAAATAAATTGTTCAAGATCCTTAGCAATTTGGGGCAGAATTAAGACTTAGAGTCACTCCAAAGTCTGTCCATGCTTACCTTAATTCCTTTTTTTTTATATATATATAGAGAGAGGAGAGAGCATTCACATCAGTGGAGTGGGGAGAGAGGCAGAGAGAGAGAGGGAGAGAGAGAGAGTCTTAAGCAGGTTCTACGCTCAGTGGGGATCCCAATGAGGGGCTGGATTCCAAGACCCTGAGATTGTGACCTGAGCCGAAATCATGAGCTGGACACTTAACCAACTGAGCCAGCCAGGTGGCTCTACAATAATTCTTGTTCTTTCCCATCCTCTCCCTCCTGATCCTCTCCAGGAAAGAGGAAAAATTCTAAAGAGGCCCAGCCCCTGAAGGAATTCAGTTCTTCACATGCCTCAGAAGATTAAGCCAGAGTTTGCTAAAAGTTGGAGGAGCTTTCCCTCATAGCTTGGCTGTGGAGTTATCAAAATGATGCTCGTGACCCAGACAGCAGCTCCAGACACTGCTTCAGCCCCTTTCCAAAGCTGGAACCAATTTTCTCCTCCCCTTAAGGCTGCTCCTTGCCTGGTGTTTTTCTTCCTCTCTCCCCTGCCTGCTTCGATGTCTCTCTGAAGCCAGGGGTGAGTCTCCCTGGCCACATAGCAACATCTCCTTTCTCTTAAAGGTCTGACTGTGGCTTGCCTTGTCTCATAGACACTAGAAACGGCTGTATGTCCACTGAATAAATGTGAGACCTCCTTGGAGCCAGAAATCTGGTTTCTTCTCTTGGAAGTGACAGAAAACCCAACCCAAGAGAGTAGAAACAAAAGGTGGATCAGCTCCTGTTCATGAGAAGTCGAGGAGCCCACTGTCTACCACACAGGGATTGCCCTGGGCTGTGTGTCACCGAAGCTTGATTCCAAAAGCTTTTATCTCACTTTGCAAAGCACTCTTTGCCATGTTGGGATGCTGCAAAGTAGAAGTCCACGGTGCTGCTGCACGTCCTTCCATCAGCCAACCCTGGTGACCTCCGTGCTCCTGTCTGCAATCCCAGAAGGAAGGGAACACCAGACAGAGTCTCCCTCCATCCACAGCCTTCCCCAGAAGCCTCAGGCACTGACTTGTATTGCATGGTGGCCAGAAGTAGGTCACATGGCTTCCCTGCACTGCCATGGAGTCTAGGAAGTGGAGTATTTGGGGTTGGACATAGAACTCTCTGAGCAAAACTGAGAGTCTGTTGATTCGTCAAAAGAGCATGCAAGTAGCAGTGTCTGCCCCAGGCTGTTTTAGTGGCTCAGGCCAATGTCCCAGGGCCAGCCTCTGTCTCTTTCTGTCTCTGTCTCCACTTTGTCCTCCTTCATGTGGGCTTCTTGCTCAGTCAGGCCTCTGTGTGATCTCAGGAAGGCTACTGCACTTTGGGATCTGACATCTGCTCCTAGTCCAACCAGGAGGAAAAAGCCAGATTCTGTTTTGCGTTCCACCTCGTGTTCCTCCCTGGAACAGTTTCTGTGGCCGTGGAGAATGGGATGGTTTAGCCTAGTCTCATGCTCTTTTTCTAAGCTGGACTAAGAGTGCAGGAGAAGGTATTACTCAAAAAGGAAATCAAGGCACGATTTGCACGAAGGGGAAATGGATGCTCGTGGCCCCAAATCAAATGCAATAAATCATAAACAAATATTCTCCTGCAAAACCTCAGGCATCCTTATGTTCAGAGATTCTTAAATCATGAAGGTGTGCAAGAGCTTCCTAAACATTTGATTAAAATTTCATGTAGAGCAGTGGTTCTCAAAGTGTGATCCGGGGTACCTGCGGGGCGGTGTCCCTTTGAAGGTCCAAACTATTTTCGTAATGTGACTAAGATGTCATTTGCCTTTTCCACTCTCATTCTCTCACAAGTGTCTAGTGGAGTTTTCCAGAGGTTACAGGATTGCAGCTCTGACACCTGATGTGTTTGCATAGTCTTTTTTTTTTTTTTTAAAGATTTTATTTATTTGACAGAGAGAAACACAGCCAGAGAGGGAACACAAGCAGGGGGAGTGAGAGAGGGAGAAGCAGGATTCCTGCCAAGCAGGGAGCACGATGCGGGACTCGATCCCAGGTCTCTGGGATCGTGACCTGAGCCAAAGGCAGTCGCCCAACCAACTGAGCCACCCAGGCGCCCCAATGTTTGCATAGTCTTGTGTTTTAAAAAGATCTTAGCTTTAATTTCTAATACAGTAAATACTGGTGCTTATAGCCCACTAAATGAAAGTTCTTTAAGGGCCACAGTAATTTTTAAGAATATAAAGGGGTCCTGAGACCAAAGGTTTGAGAACCATTGTGAAGGGTATCAGAACACAGCACTCTGGGTCTCCCGGTGGGAGTAGCATATTGCTGCTCTCCTTTAACTGTTTTAGATATTAAGTTTACTTGAATATCTCAAATAAGACACTCTTTTTTTTAATTTTTTTTTCAAATAAGACACTCTTAAGTAGTAAGTAATGTTACATAACAAGTTTTTTTTTTTTAAGATTTTATTTATTTATTCGACAGAGAGAGAGAGAAAGAGCACAAGCAAGGGAATCAGCAGGCAGAGGGAGAGAGAGGAGCAGGCTCCCTACAGAACAAGGAGCCTGATCTCAGGATCCTGACACCATGACTTGATCTGAAGGCAAACACCCAACTGACTGAGCCACCCAGGTGCCCCTATATAACAAGTTTTAACACATTCTAGGCCCTCATCTGCTTAACTTTTCCTATCAGTCGGGCTTCACTGCAAGTGACAGAAAACCAAAAGTAGCACTGTCTGATATGAAAATCTTTCTTGCCCACATATAAACAAAATGCAGAGGCAAGTGATCAAGGGCTAGGACTGTGACTCTGTGATCATAAGAGACCTAGATTTACTCTATTGCTCTGCCACACTCGGCTTGGGGTCAGACGTCATGTTCCAAAAGCTGCTTAAACCCCACCTACCCCAGTTGCATTCTGTCAGCAAGACATTTCCAGAAATTGCATATGGCACCACATAGTCATGAGGCCCACCTGCAAAGGAGTCTGAGAAATTCAGTTTTCCAAATTCTGTTTGTCATATACCAAGTTAAATTTGGAGTTTTATTCCCAGGAAAGAAAGTATATAAAGTATCAGGAGTCAGCTATGGGGTTTACTTGTCTGTGCAGACCTTGGAATAAAATTTCTCCTTTATTCTCTGTTTAATTGCAAAATATCTTCTGTTCCAAAGTGAGCTGTTTAGAAATGGTAACCATTGGGCACCTGGGTGGCTTAGTCATTAAGCCTCTGCCTTGAGGTCACGATCCCAGGGTCCTGGGATCAAGCCCCACATTGGGCTCCCTGCTCTGTGGAGGGCCTGCGCCTCCCCCTCCCTCTGCCCGCTGCTCTGCCTACTTGTGCTCTTTGTCTCTCTGTCAAATAAATAAATAAAATCTTTAAAAAAAATGGTGACCATTTACAACTATGTCTCTTCAAGTGGTATTTTTCTCAATATCAGGCAATAAATTATTGTTCAATGAATTGGCTGCTGAGGCTAATTCAAGTCTATCATTATCATCCAAAACCCAGCTTGTGTTTCAAGTTTTTGTGGCCATCAATGCCTATTCTCCTCTTTGGCTGCTTTTAAAACAAAAATAAAGCAACATGTTTAAAAGCATAAAATAAACTCATTTTGAAAAAAAACAAACTACTTTTATTTATTTTTATAATGGGATCCTGTGTCTAATTTCATTTGGAATTGGGACATATTATTAAAGGGTTATTATTATTATTATTAACAGTGATCTTCTGAAGGTCCCAGGGTAGAAGATGTATTTTGCCTAGCTCTCACTGTATTCTTATGCATTTTACACTTGCTCCTAGCCAAAAGGCCAAAAAGTGATGTATTCGGAAGCATTTTGAATTTGGATGGCTTGAGACAGGCCAGGTACTCTCTGATTTACCACAGGCCCCACTTAACCCTTCTGATTCATGAAATCTTGATGTTTGCCTGATTTCTGGAGGCAAATGAAATGCCTTTCAGGTTATAACACAGAAGGGAAGGACTTGCCTAAAAGTCCGAAAAGGAGGGGTTCCTGCTGGCTCAGTGGGTAGAACATGTGACTTGATCTCAGGGTCATGAAGTGGGCATAGAGCCTAAGAGAGAGAGAGAGAGAAGGAGGGAGGGAGAAAGGAAGGAAGAGAGAGAAAGAAAAAAAAAGAAAAAAAAGATGAAAGAAAGAAAGATGAAAGAGAGATAAAGAAAGAAAGAAAGAAAGAAAGTAAGTTAAAGTCTAGCAACGATTTGTTGAACTTGGGAGAAACCAAGTAGTAGGTGTCTTTTTTTTTAAATATATATATATTAATATTTTATTTATTTATTTGACAGAGAGAAACATAGCTAGAGAGGGAACACAAGCAGAGGGACTGAGAGAGGGAGAAGCAGGCTTCCCACCAAGCAGGAAGCCCGATGTGGGGCTCGATCCCGGGTCTCCAGGATCATGACCTGAGCCGAAGGCAGTCACTTGACCAATTGAGCCACCCAGGTGCCCCAAGAAGTAGGTGTCTTTACGGAGAATAATCCCGGAAGTATGAATAAAGCACAGGTCAGGTGTTGGTGAATTTTGGAAGTGAACTGAGCATACTGGGACCATGTGGGTGAGGGAAAAACCACTAATGTTAAATTTTAAAGAATTTGGAATTGTTACGGAGGTTCTGGGGAATGCCTCTTTAAATCCAAGGGTAAAACCTTTGATGCTGGGCAGGAGAGTAAAGCACTTTGAAACTAGGTAGATAAGGACTGGCCTGGGGTTAGTACTAATGGAGAGAAGGGCTAGATGTGTCTGCCAAGGGACCCGGAAAGTCTTCAAGAAAAAACATGGGGCAGATCTATCCCAGCATCTGCAGGGAGGGCCATTAGTATTTTAATGAACACATATAAATAAGAATTTGATTGGTTTTTGAGAGTTCTAAGCAAAGCTACTTAGGCATTCAACCCAGAGAAAGACTCAGGAACCATAAATTGAATGAGCAAAGGCAGTGTGAGGTTTTCTGGGCCCCCTGGGAGGGAGCAACAGTCACAGAAAATCAACGAGAAGGTCACCGTGCAGGGCAAGCCTGGGAGATGCCATCTGCGCTGTTGAGCTGGACTGGGTGCACAAGAGATGCTGAAGCGGCTGCCTTTTCCATGCGCCGGGCACTGCGCTAAGTCTTCTATGTGAGTCATCTCCCCGAATGACCTTCGCTGTCGTATGGGGACAGATAGCATTATCTCTGTGATATAGAGAGAACTGAAACAGAGAAGCTGACACAATTTTTTTGGACTGATTTCCATTGACGGGGTTAGTTAAAAAGCATAACTGGATTTCTTTTTTCTTTTCTTTTCTTTTCTTTTTTTTTTTTTAAGATTTTATTTATTTGACAGAAACACAGCCTGAGAGGGAACACAAGCAGGGGGAGTGACAGAGGGAGAAGCAGGCCTCCCGCCGAGCAAGGAGCCTGACGTGGGGCTCGATCCCAGGTCTCCGGATCATGACCTGAGCCGAAGGCAGTCGCTTAACCAACTGAGTCACCCAGGTGCCCCAAAACTGGATTTCTTTATGTTGTCTCTCCTCAGAAGAGATAGCAAAGTTCCATATATTTATTCTAGTACTCATAGTGAGATAGGAAAGGCAATGGGGCTTGACACCTTCTCTAGTTTCAGCACCTGAGTTTTCCCTGGGGGGACCCCTCCTCCCACTCCTAGCACCTGTGCTGGGTGGGAAGGCCCTCCCCCCGTTGCCAGACCAGAATGGCCCCCAGGGTGGCCAATCAGAGCATTGCATGCCCTACCGCCTGGCAACAACTGCTCCCTCAGCATGTTCTGAGGTGCAGGCCACTGGAGGTGTGGTCAGAACACTGAGAAGGCAGGAGCTCTGGGAGAAAACGGTCTCATATTCCTTCCAAAATGTATCACTAGGGCAGTGTCTACTTTCAGAAGAGCTAACATGCTCTTGGAAATGGTGGATGACAGCTAGACTGTAAGCTCTGGGAAGGCAGGGACCAACCAAGTTTGGGTGCATCGCAGCACGAAGCACAGTGCATAGTAAGTGTCCGGGAGAGGATTGCAGGTCGGCTGGATGCGCTGTTAGATACCTTGATCACTTGCTGAATTGCAGCTTGACCTAATTAGAGGGATCCCAGAGGTCTTATAGTCTCATGCCTCTCATCTTGCAGAAGAGGAAACAAAGGCAAGGGGATTTCTGGTGAGACCAGCAACCAGTGAGAATTGGGTCCAGGGCTAGCTTTATAACACCGGAGCTTCTCAAGGTCGGGGTTTGCCACATTTTGTTCCCAAGTGTATTTTAGCATGAAATTGTGAATCGACCAATAAGTAAAATTATCTCCTTTTAAAACCTTCTACAGGCTTTCAGCCACATCAAGGAGAAAAGTCTTAGTTTGGAGCTATTGAATTGCTAACACCTTTCTAGCACTTGCTAATCTTTGTTTTCTTTTGTTTTTTTAAAGATTTTATTTATTTGACGGGGAGAA
>PITA01000240.1:59482-294888 GCA_004023965.1 Spilogale gracilis
AAAGATTTTATTTATTTATTTGACAGAGAGATCACAGGTAGGCAGAGTCAGGCAGAGAGAGAAGGGGAAGCAGACTCCCTACTGAGCAGAGAGCTTGATGTGGGCCTTGATCCCAGGACTCTGAGATCATGACCTGAGCCGAAGGCAGAGGCTTAACCCACTGAGCCATTCAGGTGCCCCATCTAATCTTTGTTTTAATAGTAGGGGACTCAACCTTAGACTCAGAGCCCTCACAAGTTACAGAACAAATTTAATTTAATATTATTATCCTAAAGTTTCATGGAAATGTTCAAGCATACTTCAAAGCAAAGAGAATAATCTCTAACCTCCCACGTGCCCATCACTCGACTTCAATGACTCTCCATATTTTATCAAGATTATTTTGTGTACCAAATCCGTCACACGTGTTTTTCAGGAGTATTTCAAAAACAAATGTAATACATGATATCATTACACCCTAAATAGTTCAGTTTGTATTGCTAGCAGATAAAGACTTTCTTTTCAAACTCCCTACAATTCCTCAGCTCACTTAACACCGTTGAAAGTAACTTCTTAGTTATCATCCAATGCCCAGCTTTTGTTCAAATTTTCTAGATTATCTCAAAAATGTTTATTTATATTTGGTTGATATGATCAAGACACAAAGAAACCCACACACTACACTTTATTCTTTTTTTAAAAAAGATTTTATTTATTTTATTTAGAGAGAGAGAGCATGTAAGGGGAGGGGCAGAAGGAGAGGGAGAGAGAGAGAGAATCCCAAGCAGACTCCGCCCTGAGCACAGAGCCTGACTTGGGGCTCCATCCCACAACCCTGAGATCATGACCTGAGTTGTAATCAAGAGTCAGACCCTCAACCAACTGAGCCACCCAGGCACCCTTACACTTTCTTCTTTTTTTTTTATTACAACATTTGTATATTTTCAGTGTTCCAAGATTCATTGTTTATGCCCCACACCCAGTGCTCCATGCAATATGTGCCCTCAATATCTTATGTCTCATTTAATCTATTGGAGTTCTTCCCCCCCACATATATTGCCCCCCCTCTTTTCATGAAGAAAATATGTTATTTATCCTGTAGAATTTCCTACATTCTTTTTTTTTTAAAGATTTTATTTATTTATTTATTTGACAGATCACAAGTAGGCAGAGAGGCAGGCAGAGAGAGAGGAGGAAGCAGGCTCCCTTCTGAGCAGAGAGCCCGATGCCGGCCTGGATCCCAGGACCCTGAGATCATGACCTGAGCTGAAGGCAGAGGCTTAACCCACTGAGCCACCCAGGCGCCTGAATTTCCCACATTCTTGATTTGCATAGTCAGATACTTGTGGTGGTTGGATCTTGTGGTGATTTTATTTATTTTTTAAAGATTTTATTTTTAAGTAATCTCCACATCCAACATGGGCTTGAACCCTGAGACCAAGAATTGCATACCTTAACGACTGAGCCATCCAGGCACCCCTTGTGGTGATTTTCAATATGTTCCTCTATCCTTTTCTGTTTCCTGTAGAGTCAGATTCAGATTGGTACTGAATGTGGCTCCGGAGGAACAAAACCTTAAAGACAGGTTTTCTGAGTTGCTTTCCTGGTCGGATTAGATTTAAAGGAGCTCATGACCTTGTTTCCAGGGCTAAAGGGGATGACTATAGTCCATGGCATTTGGTGTCAAAATAGTTATGCAAACTATTACCTATAGATTCCTGTGATCAAGTACCTAGAGAAGGCAAGACTCTAGGTGGCTGAGCATTTGATGCCCTAGAATATCTTAGTGAGAATAAGGAGCGTGATGCAGTGGGCTCTTTGCTCCCAAGGGTGCTGGAGAACGGAAGGAAAGAAAGTCCTGAGCTCAGGGCTCTTGATTTCCCAGCTCAGATGACTGGAGGCTTTCCTTCCATTTTTTATTTTAAAATAGATCTCTCATTCGCCTGGGTGGCTCAGTGGGTTAAAGCCTCTGCCTTCGACTCAGGTGATGACCTCAGGGTCCTGGGATCAAGGCCCGCATCAGGCTCTCTGCTCAGCAGGGAGCCTACTTCCTCCCCTCTCTCTGCCTGCCTCTCTGCCTACTTGTGATCTCTCTCTCTGTCAAATAAATAAATGAAATCTTTAAAAAAATGTTAAAATCGATCTCTCAGGCTGTAAATGTTGGTTGCTAATGATATTAACACAGTTTATTTATCATACGTAATTAGTTTATCCTACTGTTTCAAAACACTAAAATTAATACTAAGAATAAGACTTAAATATATATATTCCTTAGTATATATCTCACTAAGGATGAGTGGCTAAAACACTGTTACATTTCCTTGAAATAATGATTCTCAGGATGGGTTATGACACCAAGTTGGTGTACAATAAGGTTTACTTTCTTCCTTTCTTTCTTCCTTTTTTCCTTCCTTCCTTCATTTCTTTCTTTCTTTCTTTCTTTCTTTCTTTCTTTCTTTCTTTCTTTCTTTCTTTCTTTCTTTCTTTTCTTTCTTCCTCTCTTCTTAAGATTTTATTTATTTGACAGAGAGAAACACAGCTAGAGAGGGAACACAAGCAGGGGGAGTGAGAGAGGGAGAAGCAGGCTTCCTGCTGAGCAGCGAGCCCGATGCGGGACTCAATCCCCGGACTCCGGGATCATGACTTGAGCTGAAGGCAGATGCTAAAGACCAAGCCACCCAGGTGCCCCTGTACTTTCTTTGGAATTTACTTTATCTCTTTGATATGCTTTAGTATTTTTAATTATGTAAAACATCTAATAGTTCCAAAGTTAGAACTATATAACAAGATATATTCAGAGAACTAGCTTTTGTAAACAACCTTTCTCTTCTCTTCCTATACGGGAACTATTTCTATTAATTTTTGTTCTTTGAAAATATAAGCAAATGCATATATGGTTGACCCTTGAACAGTGTGGGCATTAAGGGCACCCAGCGTCACACAGTCGAAGACCCAAGTATAACTTTTGATTTTCTCCTCAGGTTTAGCTACAACAACCTGCTGTTGACAGGAAACCTTGCCAATAACATAAACAGTCGAGTGACACATATTTTGCTTGTTATATGTATTGTACACTGTATTCTTCCAATAAAGTAAGCTAGAGAAAAGAAAATGTTAAGAAAACTATAAGGAAGAGAAAATACATTTACAGTGCTTACCGTATTTATTGAGAAAAATCTATGTGTAAGTGGACCTGTGCCATTGAAAGCTGTGTTGCTCAAGGATCAATTATGCATAATTTTTTTCTCTCTCCCTTGCACTCTAAACATCATTCTGCAACTTTCTTTGTTGTTGCTTGTTTGTTTTCCACCTAATATGTCCTGAAGATCATTTTATAGCATTATGTAAAATTCTTCTTCATTCCTTTTTATGTTGAGTTAGAATTTGATAATGTACTTTTCTTACTACTGTGTCATCTGCTTTATATTTATGAAAAGTGTATCAGACAGTTGTCCAGCAGGGACAGATGGCACTTTGAAAATGAGTAATCTGATAAGTGAATCAAGGGACTCTTCATACAGATTTGGGCCCCATGGAGGTAAACCACAGGGAGTGTGCAGTTTCTTAGGGCCAACAAATACAAGAGGCCTGAGGGTCAAGGGAAGAAGTGGTTTGTCAAACCGGAGAGGGTGGTCGGACAGGAGCCGGGCCCTGGGGCTGAGGAGCACTGCTGGCCTGTGCTGATCTCAAGGGACGATCTGGGGGAACATATACTCCAACCACACTCTTCTTTCTTTCCCCACCCAGTCTCCCACTGATGCTCCCCATTGACCAGTCTGAAATGGCAACAGAGGGCATGGGAGGTTGCTGCTGGGGGCTTAAGGTCGGCCTCTCTGCCCCAGAGCAGACGGGAGTGCTGGAGAGTGGACATGGTGCACACAGTAAGTGATTATTTTTTCCACCTAATAGTGATAAAAGTTTTCAACATATTTGGGTTTTAAAAAATAAGTCGAAGTAAAGCAAATAATATGGTAGGTGATAGGAGGCTGTGGCAGAAAGGGGAACCTAGCGCCAGGTAACAGAAGTCTGAGAGCCCTGCTCAGGACGACAATGCCCTCTTGTATTTTAGGTAACGGCATCCTCTTCTTCCTGGCCTCTCCCTGGCTGCCTTTCCTTTGGACCTTCCAGAGTTGCTAGGAAACATTAAGGAGAGGAGATTTTTAATTGGAAAGAGCAAGAGAGGCCCTGGGAGGTCGCAGGGTGAAGGGGTTTGAGAACCCCTGAAATGGACCCATGCTTTCCTGGGCATTCCACTGACTGCTCCCCCCACCTTGCAACCCACGCGCTTGGCCCCCCTCCCAGGGAGCACAGGCTTCTCTTTCTTATTCCTTGGCCAGCTGAGACATTGCCTATCATTGGGGCTGAATGTCTGGGCTGGAAACTGGAGAAGGACCTTACAGGGTGGAAGAGCCTCTAGCTGTGTTCAGTCCCAGTCCTCCCTGGTCCTGGCTCCCAAGCCAACCAAGGCCTAAGGGCTGAGTACTGACCTCAGAGAAGCTTCAGTTTCTCTCCAAGAACCTAGCAAGGCAGGCAGCTGTGCAATTGAGGGGATGGGAGGGGTTAAAGAGACAGTTCTGGAGGGAGGCATTACTCCTGCCTCTCTACGCCTCCACCTCTAGATATATGTCGTACTCACTCCCATGAGGAACTGAGCCCTTCTTCTGTGCTGGGGGCTGTGCAAATGCTGGGAACACAATGGGGACAATGTCTTTTTCTCCATCTGGAAAATCCCAGTACAGTGGGGGAAGACAGGTGAGTGCACAGGTACAGAGCCCATATGGGAGGTGCCTGATGAGCTCTCTGCAGGCTGGAGGGACTCGCAGCCACCTGTGGGAGCTGGAGGGTAGCCTGCAGTGAATGAAATGTTTAGGCAGGGGTTTGTCATAATCAGATGTGTGTTCAAGAGACTCCTCATAGTACCCTAGAGGTAGCTCTCAGCTTGTCCCCACATTTCTGTCCTTACTGTTATTCCCTGGACCCCAACAATAGCAGCTTTTCCCTCCTGAATCCCCCAGCATGCCGTGCTTCTGCTCTAGGTGACGCTCTCCTTCACTTATTTCTTTCTTCATCCCCTCCTTCTTCCTCCCTCCCTCCCTCCCTTCTTCCTTCCCTCCTTCTCTTTCTTTCTTTTTCTTTTCTTCTTTTAGTGATATATAATTCACATACCATATGCTATAGGCTGAATTATGTCCCCCCCAATCCATATGTCCTAACTCTTGTACCTCAGAATGTGTGTGTGTGTGTGTGTGTGTGTGTGTGTTTTAAGATTTTATTTATTTATTTGACAGAGAGAAACACAGCCAGAGAGGGAACACAAGCAGGGGGAGTGAGAGAGAGAGAAGCAGGCTTCCTGCAGAGCAGAGCAGGAGCCCGATGTGGGGCTCGATCCTGGGACTCCAGGATCATGAACTGAGCCGAAGGCAGATGCTTAACGACTGAGCCACCCAGGTGCCCCTCAGAATGTGCTCTTATTCGGAGACAGAGTCTTTAAAAATGTAATTAAGTTAAAGTGAGGTCATTATAGTGGGTTCTAATCACACACAACTGGTGTCTTTATAAGAAGAAATTTGGAGGGAAGACCGAGTGAAGACACAGGGAGAAGACAGCCATCTACAAGCCAAGGAGAAAGGCCTCAGAAGAAACCAAGCCTGCCAACATCTTGATCTCAGACATCCAGCCTCCAGAACTAGGAGAAAATATGTTTCTGTTGTCTGAGCCCCCAGTGTATCACACATTTTGTGTGGTAGCCCCCAAGTCACACATCATCCACTTTACCCTTAAGATTATAATTCAGCCCATGTTCACAGAGTGGTGCCACCATCCCCACAGTCAGCTTTAGGATATTTTCTCACCCCAGAAAGAAACCCTATACCAATTAGCAGTCACTCCCCATCCCCCTAAAACCAAGCCCCCCATCCCAGGCAACCACTAACCTTCTTACTGTCTCAATAGATTTGTCTATTCTGGACATTTCATACAATGGTATCATGCACTACGTGCTCTTTTGTGCCTACCTTTTTCACTTAAACATGGTGCTTTCACAGTTTGGTTGGACTACTTTCCTTGTGTCTTTAAGCTATATGTACATGTGCCTTTTCTCACCCAGAAAGATCAGTCACCCATGGGTACAATTCATGTCTGACTCATGCTCTTATTGTCCATAGCATGAGCCTGCTGTATAGTGAATTTGTTTCCCTGTGAAATCATTTTTAATATAAATAAGGAGAAAAAAAGGACATTAAAATTAATATACTGGGGCGCCTAGGTGGCTCAGGCATTAAGTGTCTGCCTTCGGCTCAGGTCATGATCCTGGAGACCCGGGATCAAGTCCCACATTGGGCTCCCTGCTCTGCAGGAAGCCTGCTTCGCCCTCTCTCACTCCCCCTGCTTGTGTTCCCTCTCTGGCTGTGTTTCTCTCTGTCAAATAAAAAAGTAAAATCTTTTAAAAAAATTAATATACTGTCCTTAGAAAAGATTACATTGTGTGACCTTGTCAGTAGTTAAACATCAAAGTAAAATCCCACTTAACCCTAACATTCATTAGCATAAATTTCCTGATACTAATTGTAGCATTAAGCCTTAAACTTTCTAACCTTTTCATCTGTGAAGACTGATTTTGTTAAATGGTGATAAAACAAACATAAAATTCATATGGTGATTTCCTGATAAAGGAAAAATGATCACTGTCAAACCAACATATGTACTGTGTGAAGCACAAGGACTGTATCCGTGACCAAGATAAATAAGGTCTCTGCTCGCGAGGCGCTTAGATTCTGGGGAGCGTGAGACAGGCAAGTTTTAAGTTGGGTTGGATTTGACAAGAACTCAGCTCTTATCCTTTTATGAGGCTAACCTAGAGGTGGTTGCTGTGGGCCTGGCCACTCTCAGAGCTGGGTCTGGGCCCTGGAGAAGCATCTCCAGTTCCCAGATTTCTTTTGGGTGGCTCTCCTGTCCTCCAGGCCTGGGCACCTGGGTTCTGGAAGGAAGGAGAAGGTCCAGCCCCCACCTCTGTCTGCCCCTTCACCTGCCCCTGGCCTTGTTTCTTCCTGCTCCCCTTCCCCCTCTGCCTGCCTTCTCCGTGTTTGTCTCCTCTGCTTCCTCTGTTTTCCCCCTTGCCTCCTGCGTCTGCTAGCCTCCAACAGGACCCGGGCGAGCCTTCCTTTAGAATCTGGCTTCCGCTGCTTCTTTGACTCTTCAAGTCGTCTGTCTTTGGTGGTTTCTTCTTTTCCAGACTCTTTGACTTTCCCTCTATGTCTGATTCTCTATTTTAAAAGCATAAATGTTCACAGGAAGTGAACTTGAGGGTCCTCCTCTCGTCTGTTTTCCACGCACCCCCCGCCCCCATGTGGCCATACTACTTCTGGTTGTGCATGTGCACGTGACCGCCTGGGACTTTCTGTGTGTGGGTTCGACTGGGTCCCATGCCCACTGCCCTCCTCTGTCTGTGTCTCTGTCTCTTTCTTCTGCTCTCTCTCAGTGTCTGTCAGTCTGCTTACTCTCCTGTCTGTCTCATTTTATTTCTGCCCCTCCTGTCAGAATCTATGTATTTTTTTTTAAGACTTTATTTGACAGAGAGAAACACAGTGAGAGAGGGAACACAAGCAGGGGGAACGAGAGAGGGAGAAGCAGGCTTCCTGCCGAGCAGGGAGCCTGACGTTGGACTCGATCCCGGGTCTCTGGGATCATGACCTGAGCCGAAGGCAGTCGCTTAACCAACTGAGCCACTCAGGCACCCAGAATCTATGCATTTTTAAAGTTAAAAACACAACTCTTATACAGATAAAAAATGAGCACATGTCGATGATTTCTTTACCCCGTTAGAGAGGGGCTAAGTATAGTAAAGCTCGTTCAATGAGAATTCATCTACAAAATGGGTTAATGCCCTGAAAGTCAGCAAAACTGTAACTTCTGAGCGTCTCCCTTTAACTGGACAGAAACCCATAGGTTAATGTGCACCTGCCCAGTCAGAGTCCTGATCAGTGGTCAGTAGCAAGTCAAACAACAGTGTGTCCCCGAGAGGGGCAGGTGGTGCCCAGATGGGCCTGTCAGACCACGCTCCAGGCTGACATGAAGGGGACATGCAGTCACCTTTCTCTCTTACTGTTAACTTGGGGGTAAGTTTCCCCCACACATGTCTGTGTCTCCCTCCTCATCTCTGTGTCCCCCCGATCATGACAGACCGTCAGTGTCTCTCTCTCTTGCTTTGGCCCTACTCTTCTGTCTTCATCTCAACAACTCATTTCAGCCACTTTACCCTGGAAGTCAGCTATGTGCCAGGACGTGCTCCGGCAGCTATGGGGAAAGGACAGAGCAGAGTCTGGCAAGCCCTTGAGCTCTGTCTGCATTTCTTTTCAGAACTGGAAGGAAATCAAGTGGAAATTCTGAGCACTTGGAGGAGAGGAGCTGAGGGTGTGGGACGTGGCGGGGAAGGGAGGGCCTGCCAGCTGCCTAGGGCTGTGAGTGAGCTCCCGGCTTCAGCTGGCTGGGGCGGAGATGATTTCACACCACAAAAATGTCTGAATCAGGAGAATAATCCAACTTGGGATGTGGCTGGGAGGCAGTCAGGGGACTGGGGGAGTGAGGGCTGGAGCTCGTTTTGGGACCAGGGTCCAAGATAGGTGGCTGGCTACAAGTCATCGTGGACCTTGGGCGTCCCTAATTGTTCTGGGATTTTGGGAAACAAAGGCTCTCTTCTTTCATGTTGCAAGTGAAATCACAGAGCCCGGCTTTGAGAGAGACAGCAGGTTAGACTCAGGGTTGCAACACTGAAAGATGATAAGCTCTGCTAGCAAACCTGAGGATCTGAGAAAGGAATCCAAGAGAGGGAGAGAAGCAGGAGACAGAAGAGAAACAGAAGAGGAAACACTGAATCTAAAGAATAGAAGGCCTTCATTTAAATGACCTAGGGAATTTCAAGTTGTATCAGCTATGGAACCCTTTGCTCACATGAGAGACCACTATTAAAAGAGCCAAACAACAGCTGCCTCTGGGGCTTCTAGGGGGGAGAACCCGAACCCCTTGGTCCTCTTGGTCCTCATCACTCACTGCTCAGAAAGTATGACCTAGTCCAACACCCTCCTTTTACAAATGAGCAAACTAAGACCCAAAGAGGGGAGAAGACGTGTCCAAGGCCTTTATGGAGTGGGTGAAGAGCCTGGGTGTCTTGATTGCCTCACGCTCTTTTTGAAAGGATGAGAAGGGGGCGCCTGGGTGGCTCAGTTGGTTAAGTGACAGCCTTCAGCTCAGGTCATGATCCTGGAGACCCGGGATCAAGTCCCACATCGGGCTCCCTGCTTGGCAGGAAGCCTGCTTCTCCCTCTCTCACTCCCCCTGCTCGTGTTCCCTCTCTGGCTGTGTTTCTCTCTGTCAAATAAATAAAATCTTAAAAAAAAAAAAAAAAAAGAAAGGATGAGAAGGACAGAAGGAGCAGAGGTCCAGGCAAAAGGGAGGAGAGAAGATATGACAAGATGAAAGACAAGAGGAACAGATTAGGAAAGAGAAGGAAGCAAGAGGCTTGGTCTCTTTCAGGTTTTCCAAACCAGGAGGTTAAATGCTAGGCATTATCCCAGAAGAATACAGAAGAGGGATGGTTAATTCCCTTAAAGAAAGGTGAATCCAACCCCCATAAGTAAAGGTACCAAACTGGTGGCCAAGGGGATATTTCTCCAGCACATGAATTTTGCTTGAGGAGACAACCTTTAAAAGGGGGAAGGAAGGATCTGAAAACCTCTGGGTGAAGCATAATCTCTCTATGCGGGGTCAGGACCCACAGGTATAGTCCACGCGTATTTCTTAGAAGGGATGCTCACATCTTTCACTTGCCTGTCCCTGAAGACATTGAGCTTGTCGGCCTGGTAACCCCAGTTTGTCCTCTAGAATGTACTGGGCTGGGGGAGGAGGTAGGCACTACCAGCTGTCTGCCCTGGGTGAGCAGACTGCAAGCTTCCGGGGAGTGGGTCTGACATCCTTCGGGGTTCACACATGGCTCTTGGAACCTGCCCCTTCCCATGCTCCCCAGGAGCATTTGTGTTTGTGATACTCTGTATCCTTGGACAGATAACCTCTCTCTCCATGCTCATTTTTTCTTCACTGGTAGAGTCAGTTGGCTGAAAATAAATTTGTGCATTTCGGGGTTTTTTTCTTAAGTAGTGAAACAAGTATGTCAGATGGAAAAGTCCAATATGTCAAATGGAAAATAGCAGTTTTGGTGTAAGCAGAGATGGGCTGGGGGCCTGGAGATCTGCCCCCTTAAGGCTCCTGCTCAGAGTTCCTAGAGCGGCACAGAAGGCTGAACACCACCAACATGGAGCATCATGAAGATGCCTTACTAGAAGCTTCTGTCTGAGGAAAGTTGTCAGATCCAGGAGTGGGGAGAGAGGACGTCATGAGGCAGTGCTGGACCAGCCTCAGAAAAGGGCAGTGAAGCCTCTGCCTTGGAAATGGAAGAGAAAAAGAGACTATCATTGCAGAAGAGGGGTAAGGGCTCAGCAGCTTAGTCGGGTTCTCCTTTCTCATCCCCCAAGCTGTCCTCTAGGTCAGCCGAGTCACTGCTGCCACGTCGCTGGGCTGGCGGGCCCTTCACACTCCTGTGAAGGGAGCTACTAAAACTGAAGAGAGGTTTGGTTTGCGGGCCACGTCAGGCAACAGTTAGGAGCTGCCACGTTGGAGGGTTGGGTTATTGGGCTTTCCCCCTCCTTCAGAAAAGACTTCCAGGCTTGTGGGGTTTCAGAGGAAAATTGGTGCCTGCGTGTGACTATTTCCTGGACCTGGACCAGAGCTGCAGTGGGACAGAGCCAGGGACGAGAGCAGGCAGAACCAATCCACTGCCGAGCTCCTCCAACCTGCCCAGGCCGGAGGGAGCCCGCACTGTCAGGGAGACAGAATCCTGGAGAAAGGCTCAAGGACCTGCCAGTTCCACACAATAGTGTACACATCTGTAACATCTGGCAACTGGGTGTCCACACCAGTAGCAGAAGGCATTTTTTTCAGTGTGGTTTAATAGAAAGAGCAAGAGGCCAAAGAATTCATTAGGTTGGGTCTTGCCCCAGCTCTGCCATTCACTGGCCAGAACAAGTCACTTCATCTTCAAGGAGTTTAGCTTCTTTTTAAGACAAGGGCCTTGGGGGGCGCCTGGGTGGCTCAGTTGGTTAAGCGACTGCCTTCAGCTCAGGTCATGATCCCGGAGACCCGGGATCGAGCCCCACATCGGGCTCCCTGCTCGGCGGGAGGCCTGCTTCTGCTTCTCCCTCCCTCACTCCCCTTGCTTGTATTCCCTCTCTGGCTGTGTTTCTCTCTGTCAAATAAATAAAATTAAAAAAAAAAATAAGACAAGGGCCTTGGAAAGGGTGCCTGGGTGGCTCAGTCGGTTAAGCGTCTGCCTTTGGCTCAGGTCCTGATCCCAGCGTCCTGGGATGGAGCCCCGCATAGCCTACCTGCTCAGCTGGGAGTCTCCTTCTCCCTCTCCCTCTGCCCCTCCCCCTGCTGGTGGGCTCGCGCTCTCTCTCTCTCTCTCTCTCTCTCAAATATCTCTTAAATAAATAAATAAATAAATAAACAAATAAATAAATAAATAAAATCTTAAAAAAATATACGAGAGTGTTGGATCAAATAAACTTTTCCGAAGGAGTCCTTCACAGAACACAAGCTCTGTGGGATGCATTCACCAATTCATGAAAAAGAGAGCTCTGTGATAGGGTCAATAGAGCTTAACCAGTTTCTCTTCTGCAGAACTTCTCTGAGGCTTTAATGTTTCAACGTGCCTCAGGAATATCCATGAACAAGGCAACAAATGCCACATTTCCCAGACTCACTGGAGTCAGGGTCCCCCTTTTTCCTGATGGCTAATATTTTGTGGAAGACACTTGGGGAAATGTTGAATAATCTCATGCTGTAATGATAAGAGAGCAAACATTTATGGGCAGCTCAGGATATGCAACAGTGAGCCAAATGTATGATATAGATGATCTCATGACTCCTCATGAGAACCCCATTAAGTATGGGCTTGCCCTATACACTTGAGGAACTGCAGCTGGAGGTTAAACAGCATGCCCCAAGTGTCCAGAGTTCAATAACTTGCCATAGAACCCAAGCCTAGAGATCTGACTCCAAAGCTGGGCCTCTTACCGACTCTCTAAAAACCCATGTTCACTTGAATATTATGCTGACTTTGTACCCAGGAAGGTCAAGTGTAATCATGCTCATTTTACAGATAAGGAAAGCCAGGTGGAGAGGAGGGGTGAGTGGCTCAAGAACAGACTATGGGCAGGTCCTGAGGGCACAAGTCTTACTAAGGGCAGAATCCAACTGAGAACTCAGGTTAGCACTTCTCCTCTGGTGGGTTTGTGTCAACATGAGAAAGTGCGGCCATTTGTCTCCTCAGTCAAGAAGGGGGCTCTGTGAGCTATGCCTCGGCAAGCTCTCCCTGGAGAGAGGGTGGAGGCAGCAGGTGTACTAGAAGGAGGCCTGGGCTGGCTGTTAAGTTTGGACTTTTCATTTCATTTGGCCCATTTTTCATGGGCCAGCTGTGTGATCTTGGGTAAGTCCTAGAGGGACACTGTCTGCTCAAGCCCAATACGTTCTTAGCATCTCCTGACTTTTCTACCTTCAGACTAATTGTGCCACTCAGTAAAATTGTGGGTATAAAGTCCTTTGTGGAGGCGCCTGGGTGGCTCAGTCAGTTAAGTGTCTGATTCTTGGTTTCACTCAGGTCATGATCTCAGGGTCATGAGATGGAGCCCAGCTCTGCACTCAGTGGGAAGTCTGCTTGAGATTCTCTCTCTCCTCTCCCTCTGCCCCGCTCATGCTTGTGCTCTCTAAATGAATGAATGAATGAATGAATGAATAAAATCTTTAAAGAAAACTTGAAAGTCCTTTGTGAACTGTGAAGAGCCTTGGGGAAAAATGGGATTGTTACAAGTGGGGAGAGTGCTGAAGTGAAATTTCGTCGTGTTCTCTGTTTAGCTTTGCTCTGGTCAGCAGCCACTCCATCCAGGGGAACGAGGGCCAGATGGCAATGGGGTTTTGTGCCCTTCAGCCAGTGGGGGCCTTCCTGGGGAAAGATACAGTAGCAAGACAAGAGGCAAAGTCGGTCTGCAGGCACTCAGGCCTTGCTAGCTTAGCAGCCTTGACTTTGAGCCCAATACGCAAAGAGGGCATTTCAGAGTTTTGATACATAACCTTTAGCCCAAAAGGATCAGCAGGTCCAGTCCCTGTCTCCAGAGACTTGGAGAAGTCGGAGCTGACCTCAGGCTGGGCCTTGAGTTGGGAGACCAGGGCTCCAACCCGGCTATCAGCACTGTGACCCTGGGCTCTATGATCCTCAAATCCCTGAGCCCTGTAAGGAAGATGTAGGTTGGAGTAGAGCTTCTGAGCTTATCAGCTCTAAGTGTTGAGGAATGGGAGAGTTTCAGCCTGATCTGGGGCAGGCTTGGGGCAGTTCGGGAAAGGGAGGCAGCCTCGCCAAAAGTGTGGTGTGGGCAGAGGCGTGTGTACAGAAGCAATGAAGAATAGGTGGGTCTGGAGGTGAGCCACCACTATGGGGTTCTGAGCAAGTGATTTAGTTCTCTGAACCTTTGCTTCCTCATCTTTGAATTTTTTTTTTTTTTTTAAATCAGAGAGTGAGAGGGAGAGTGAGCATAAGCAGGTGGAGCAGCAGGCAGAGGGAGACACAATCTCCTTGCTGGGCAAGGAGCCTGATGTGGGACTCAATCCCAGGACCTTAGGATTTTGACCTGAACCAAAGGCAGCTGCTTAACCAACTGAGCCACCCAGGACTCCATTTACTCATGGGAATAGGTGGACCAAATAACAGCCCCCCAGCAAATGTGTCCGTATCCCATCCCCCTAACTGTAAATATGCTATCTTACATGGCAAAGGGGACTTCAAGGATTAAGGGCTTTGGGGTGGGAAGATTACCCTAGATGATCCAATGCGCCCAGTGAAATCCCAAGTCTTTACAAGAAGGGAGGCAAGAGGAGCAAAGTTCAGAAACAGATGTGATAAGAAAGCGGAGGTTGGAGCACCGGTCGTGGAAGATGAAGATTGCCAAGGAATGTAAGTGGCCTCTAGAAACGAAAAGAGCCAAAGAGACGGTTCTCCCCCAAGCCTCCAACATCTTGATTTTAGGACCTCTGACCTTCAGAACTGTTAAAGTAATGTATATTTTAAGTCACCACGTTTGTGGTAATTTATTATAGCAACAAGAGGAAATGAACACACTACCTAAGTACATATATTAAGTGAGGACTAAGTGGGATAATGGATATAAAATGTTTGGCCCAGTGTCTGCTCAGTTTTACTAGAATTATTATCTTTCCTCCTTGTTAGTCATAATCGCTCCTTCAGGACCCGGTCCCCCAGGGGCCTTTGGGTCCCCACACACACAGTGTGTCAATTTTCCTACCTGCAAGGCCCATTTAGGATTTATGGCCTGGAGATCTGAAACACTGAGATTCTGACCCTGTTTCTGATGTAAGGCCTTAGGGGATGTTTCTTGGCTTCATTTTTATTTACTTAACTTTCTGGTTGGTTGCTTTTCTTCTTGCCAGAAGCCAAATCAACAGACACCCTGATCTACTTCCAGAGTTCAGACCTCTTGCTTCCTGTCCAGGTACTGTTGCCCATGCCTGGGAATACTGGCTGCCCGCCTGGCCCTAGATCAGCTCCCAGGGATGGTCCCCCACGTGGCTCAGGTGACAGAGACTTTGGAGTTACTCAGCAGAAAGACAAGCAAGTTCTTGGTAGGGTTGAGAATCTGCATCCGAGTCAGGGGTTAGAAGACCTAGCCCTGAGCCCCAGCTCCCCTGGATGGTTGGGACCTCAGTTTCCCCATATCTACAATATAAGTTGTAAGCCCTACCCTGATTCCCTCACTGGACTGCTTTGTCATTCACTGAGATATTACACAAGGAAATAACCTTAGAATGGCCGAAAGTGTGTAAAAATGGTAGAGATGAAGGGGGAAAGAGAAAGGAGAAAAGGAGAAATAGGAAGAGAAGGGGGACCTCCAATGATTGGTAGCAGTTCTAGGCACACTTTTAGTTACTTGAAGAGGCCAAGCTCTCCCTGCCCCAGGGTCTTGGTGTTTATTCTCCCCTTGCTGGCAATGTTTCCCCTGCCGTCCTTCTCACTGACTCACCATTAACTCTTCTCTCCCCAAGTCTGCCTCTTCTGAGAGGCCTACCCTAACTACGCTATCTGAATAGTTCCCCCATTACATTTCATTTCATCCTGTTTCTCTCCTTCTCCTTAGAATTGATCACAACCTAAAACAGGTTCATAACCTGCCTTAGCTATTAGAATGTCTCTGTCCTACTTACTGCTGTGTCCACAGTTTAGTGGAGCCAATAAACAGATGAGGAAGGGAGCTGATGAGCTGATGTTCTGGACGGAGCCCAGATGTCATGCACTGGTGGGCGTTCCCAAGGCAGGGGCTAGTAAAGCACCCTCTGTGGCTGGGTGCTAGGGTCAGGAAGGGCAGAATCGAGGTAGAGTAGGTAATACCTAGTGAGCAAAGCTGGAGAGTGGCTGGATGGGGTGGTGGGAAGGCAGCAAGGATCCCAAGGTACTGACTTCTCATTTTGCAAGCTGATGTTGTCAGCTAAGAAGACGGGTACCAAATGGTTGTGTGGTCTAGGGTCCATAGAAGTCAGAGCTAGAGGGAAAGTTAGGAGGAGGTGGTGTCATGGTTGAACACTTGGGTCCCTTAACCCTGGCATTGAATCTCTGAATTGCCACCTGCTGGATGGGTGTACTATTGATCTGACCTGAACCTCATCTTCCACATCTACAGAATGGGGATGATAAAAGTTCCTATTTCTAAAGATTAGATCTGAAAGTATATACAAAGTACCTAATTCAGTGTGTTTAGTAAATTCTGGCTCATAATACTACTATTATGCTGTCCATGTAAATTACAAATGGAAAAGGTTTAGCTCAGTGGCAGTGGCAATGAGCCCAAAGTCTTTCTCTGTCTCAGAAATAGAGTGGGGACTAACACCCAGGTTGGCCACATCTGCTTTGCCCCCAGCTGCACTTCTCTCCCTTCCTCTAAAGCTCTTGGTGGTAGCAGGAGGATCAGCCTTAGTCCTGGCAGTTTCCTTTCCTGGGTCAAAGTTATTCTTGCTTCAGAGGCTCCTGCTTCCCCAAGGGCACTCTTACCCTAGATATAAAATGTACCTCGTTTTCCTCCAGCTCAAGGTACTCCCACAGGGGCCTGTGAGTCGCCCCTGAATGGGACCTCTGTCCCCAAGTGTTGGCCCTGCTCCATCCAGCTTTCCAATTCCTGAAGCAAGGGCCACATGAGAATGGTTCCATTGACTCTTTCTCATCACAAACATTATCTTAGTTTATGAAGAAAAACATATTTAAGTTAATTTTAGTCCCCACGATGCCTGGGAACTATAGCAACCAATTGTATAAAAATATGCAGCTGTCCAGATGGCAAAACTTATCAGAGGAGTCTGCCAGCAGCCTGTATCAAATAGCCAAGACAACCACCAGCTCTTGGCCTCTGGATCAGGGAAACGCCCCTGGATCAGGGGATCACCGGGAGCACACCTGACTAGTGTCTTTGAGAACCTGAAGAAAGCCATGGGCCTTCTCTGAAGAAAAATGCACAGACACCCAAATTTTTATGATCAATTTTTGTAGGTTTGAGGGTCTTTGGAAGACTAGTGTTGGGCACTATTCCAGGCTGGAATGAGGTTAGAAGACAATCTCCTCATTGAGTGAATGCCAGCTTTGTACTGGCTGCTATTCTAGACACTTCGAGCCCTGCAGCAAATGTGACACATGACCCCTTGCTCTCATGGATCATCTGTCTGCTGAGGAAGACAGTTTTTGAGCAGGACAAATGCTAGGAGGGAAGAAAGACTGTAAGTCAGTGAACTCTCTGTTTGAGAGAGGCAAGGAGGCTGATTCCCATTGGGTGGTAGGCAGGAGATGACATAATAACAGAGACCTGATGAATGAGGAGAGTTCAGGCACAGGACATTCAGACAGACAACCGACCTTGGCAGAGGTAAGAGCAAGTGCAAAGAACTAGAGGTAGGAACAACATTGGGGTTGTTGAAGAACTGAATGGAGGCCGGTGACCTGGAGTAGGGTGAGCAAGGAGGAGAGGATGGCAAGAGAGGCAGAGGCTGAATTATGTACAAGTTTATGAGAATGTTTTCTGTCTTCTCCCTTTCCATGTTGTTCAAACCAAATCCATGCTTCTAGAGCCACCTATTCCGTCAAGACTTCTCCATTGCCCCATTCCAAGCATTCCTCCACTCTGAACCCTTGGATAAACTTCAGTCTGTACTACTCGTGTGAATGGATGTATGCATAAGATGTGCCCTCTTGGCAGGCTCCAAAGCTCCTGTAGGACAAGGACCAGATATTAATTCTTGTATCCCTCAGAGTTCTAGCAATGCACTCACAAACATTCAACATTCATCAATATCCTCATAAAGTTTCAACCAAGACCTGTTGCACCAATTCTTATGTGGCATAAGAATGAACCAGTTGAACTGTGGTCAACTCAGCCTGCCTAGACCCCTTTAAACCAGGTGATCTTGGGCAAGCGACTTAGCCTCATTGAACCTCTGTTTCCTTATTAGTAAAATTGGCACAGTAACAATATCTAAATCAAGGGGTTGCTGGTGAAGATTATGAAGTCTCGGTAAGCCTTGGCTATTGTCACTTCTCATTATTATCATCAGTTACCTTACCTATTCTATACTGATGATACAGACTCCCCAGTTAGAAAGCAAAGCTCTTATATGTCTATTCCTGCTGCAACTACAGTCAGAGTTGTTATTATTAGATCATATCCCCCATCATCAGGGATGATGCCACCAGAGGCGGATTTTCTTGTCCCATACAGAGGCGAGTCTTGGCTTTGCCTTTGTCACAGATATAGCCTCCTCAAACTGGCAATGCCCTCCTCCACATTGCTTAATCTTGTGAAGATCATTGGTCAGGAAGTCAGGACACTTGGGCCTGGCTCTGTCCCTGGGGGACTTTGGGTAATCCCTGGCCCCTTCTGAGACTCAGCTCCCTTCTGAACAAGGAAGAGGTTGTTCTCCATGATTCCTGTGGACCCTTCCAGCCCTGGTGCTCCATGAGTCTGTACAGGCAGCAGCCCCAGAACCCATGAGGCAGGCGGGGTTGGGGAGTCTGGTCAGGACAGCCTACCACAAGGAGAGGAGGAGAGAAATGGAAGACCTAGCGGGCTTGGCGGTGGGGAGAAGGGGGAGGGGGAGAAGGAGGAGACAGAGGAGGAGGAGGGACAGAGGGGTGGAGGGGAGACAGACCCAGCCCAGAGCTCTGAGCGGTTTCCCGTTGCCTGGCTCTAAACCCTCCACATTCCTGCAGAACTTCACACTGCCCGGACGCACTCTCCCAGCCACCCGCCTGCCACTGAGGTACGCTCGACCCCTGTCTGGCCCTTCCCTCTTCTGCTTGCTCTACCCGACCCCTAGTTCACTCCTGCAGTTTGTGTACAGAAAGAGGAGCTGCGTTGGGAGGTCTCTGGGTCAGGGACCGGTATACCTCTCCTTTGGGCACCATCACCGCTCCCACTAAGGACAGGAGCTTCATACGCACTGCCTGTTGCTTCTCAGCTGGTATAACTTGGTCTCCCTTCTGGGTTTGCTGAAAATAATCTCACTGTGTCTTTGGGAGAGTGTTTTCTCTCTGTCTCTCTCTGTGTCTGCCTCTCTGGTTTCAGGGGCTGCCGACTTAGCCTCTGTGCTCTCTTCGCAAATGTGGCAGCCTGCTTTCCTAGGAATCTGATCTGGTTACAGCTGCACAGGCCGGCTGGCAGCCAGGATCTGTCCTGCTCTCCATTCCAGGCGAAGACTCTTCCTTGACTAGGTTTTCCATCAGGGGTTCTGTTTTCCAAAAGGAACTTTGCATGAATGATAAATTGATCTCTGGAAGGCAAACGGGGGTGTTGCAACCTCAAATCAGCACCTCTGGGAAGGCTGTTTCCCTGGA
The DNA here is from genome assembly GCA_004023965.1 of Spilogale gracilis. Classification (NCBI taxonomy): domain Eukaryota; kingdom Metazoa; phylum Chordata; class Mammalia; order Carnivora; family Mephitidae; genus Spilogale; species Spilogale gracilis. The sequence continues at coordinate 78,447 of PITA01000240.1, forward strand.
ATTCTCCCGCACTGGCCCCTCCCCCCCAACACGGGCACTCTGAAATAGCACCGTCAGACGGTCAGCTTCTGGGTTAGGCATTGTTCCCATCCTGGGCTGCTGGGTTTAAGCAGAGGAACTCCCTGGCAGTAGCCTGTAGTGTATGTAGATCTGAAGACCCCGGACATCTGATATCATCCCAAAAAGCCTCAGGGTCCTATGGGAGGTTGGGTGTGGTGGAGGATGTTCCCAGAAGGGGAGAAGGGGGAAGGCAAGCCGGAGAGTCCCAGGGCAACCTTCTCACACCTCCTTGTTTAGAAAGCCCAAACCCTACACAGAAATGATGTCTAGCCTTTTAGGATGTTAAGTCCTCTTTGGACACACTCTTTCCTGACTTCACTTCCTTGGCTCCATTGGCTGGTTGGTGAGTGGACTTCCTGGGATCTGAGGGACACCAAGGGAAAACAGGGCACTGAGAGGAGGCATATCTTCCAGGAAGCCCAGTCTGCCCAAGAGAGAACAGGGAGGCACACATTTTCCTCCAGAAAGGACAGCACTATGCAGAACACGGGAGAATGTTTTTACAAGCAATTCTCTAGGGTTAAATTTCTATCTTCTCCAAGTGCTGATGGGAGAGTGAGAAGCAAATAAGAAGTAGGTTGGCAGACTTAAGACACACATTCTATGTGCTGTCTTAGGTAAGTAAGTCCTTTGGACTTAATTTCCCTATCTGTAGAGTAAGAAGGTTGGACTCGATGGTCTTTAGGGAACCTGATGTCATCTGAAACTTTCAAGGGAAAGTCTCTTAAACCAGAATCCATGAACTGGCCTCTGAATGGGCTTTAAGACATCTGCAAGCCACTTAAAATTCTATGTATAGTAGTAGTAGTAGTAGTAGTAGTAGTAGTAGTAGTGTGAGAGAGAGAGAACGAGAACAAGAGGTATTCACTGCCTTTAGTGTTAAGATACAGTCAAATGGATGTACTACTTCCCAAAGGGCCAGAGAGCATGATGATGTGGGAGATGGAGTATTCGATGGCAAGCAGATGTATATTTGCAGGAGGGTAAACAGTTTTGAAAGAGAGTGGTTGGGGGAAGAGAGGGTTAACTCACAGTGCTCAGCTGCCACGTCGACGAGCCTGGAGGGGGGAGGGGGGAGAGAGGAGGGGGAGAAGGAATCAACTTTTGCAACTTTCTCCAAGTCCCACCCACAGAAAGGCTCTTCCTTGCCATGACTCATTCCCGGAGGAATGTGAGTTGCCACGGTAACGTTTTTTCAGGGTCTTTGCCTGTTGGCTGGGAGGGGACACTGAAACACTCCGAACATCTGATCTGGCTCAGTCTGAACGTCCTCAGCCCCACTCAATCCCCAAATCAGGACATGGAACTCTAGGTCCTGCCCTGCTGATCTCCCAGGATCCCAGGGCAGCTGTGAGGGGCTATGATAAACATCCCTGACCCCATGTTTGAAGACCTGAGTTTTAATTGCACTGTTGTTCATTCGGGAGGTACCATTTGACCCTGAACTGACGGATTCTCTGTTCTGAGCCCCAGTTCATTCCTTGGTTAAAGAGCAGTGACAATGGTCATGTCAGAAGGATAGCATGTGAAAGAAACAGATGATATGCAGGAAGCATTTGGTCCACTGTGGCCCTCCAAGCCCCCCATGCAGTGGGTTCTTAGAACCGATAAACCTAGGGCATCCAAAGACTTGATGAAATAATTTCCAGCCTTTTTGTCTGGCAGTTCTATCATCTTGGGGTTTGTATATAACTTCTCTTTATTAAAAGTGCTAACAGGCACATTTAAACAAAATGAATGTTGTTAAATCCATTTTGGTTTGGGCACCTTCATGTTTCTCAAGAGTGTTGTACCCTCCAGTGTGAAAAGAGCATTGGCCAAGAGGATGGTAGAGCCGAGTCGTAATTCCCAGTGAGTGACGCTGGGTAAGACTTTTCCCTGTCTGGCCTCTGTTTCCTAATCTGTTAAATGGGGAATGCAGATGGTCTCCAAGGGTCCTTCCCGGTCTGAAGTCCTGCAAACCTAAATCTCAGAGGTTGCTTTCATGAGAAGAAATAGCTGCCCTACATTTTTAACCCCTGTGCCCCTGGCTGGAAAGGAAACAAGAGAGGAGGAGCTAAGGAAGCTTGGGTTGTGTAACAGTCCTGCTAAAATCTTTATCCATCTGTTGAGACTTGTGGACCAATAGCATGGCTGGGATTTGCTATTTACAAGAGCAGCTTTCCTTGCTGAAAAATATGTTATAAATAGGTGGAGAAAAGGCAAGAGCTCAGGATGTGAGGTAAACAGGAGACTATTTGGCCTTCATGGTTATTTAGATAGGTAGCCAAGTGTGCAGAGATCAACAGGGACGGACACAAACCCACAAGGATGTAGACTGTAAACATCGATTTTACCAACAGGTTGATTTTACCAACCCACTGGCACAGCTAAAAATAAATGCTTCCATAGGTGTGCCAAGACAGAAGCTCCTGCTCTCACACAGCTCCCCCTGAGGCATACGCTGACTCACAGACAAGTTCCAGGGATACAGCCCGATGCATGTACAGACCGGCGCTGAGCTACATGGGTCCCAACAGACGGATGCTGAGCCCAGTGGACACTCAAAGACATACACACAGCTTCACGTAGAGGTCCTCAAGGCCACAGGTCACTGTGACAGACACAGTGTGAGGCATGCAGATGCGATTGCCACTTGTAGCCACACACTGATGGCGTAGCCAGACATAACTAAGTTACTACAAGGAGGTGGGCATGTTGGGCACATACAGGACCAAATCACTGGCTGTGCTTTACAGGTGGAGAAACTGAGGATCAGAGAGGGAGGATGACCACCAAAGGTCACACAGCCAGCTGGTGTCTGAGCCTAACTTCCAAATGTTCAGAAATGTCCAAATGTTCACTTTCTCCTTTTTTTTTTTTTTTCATCTGATCACTTTGGTTTCACACCCCGAGCACCTCCTTCTATAGGCAATAAGCCCTGTGGATGATCGGTGACAGCAGTACTTTCCCTTTTTGCTGGCCAGTGTGGCTTATCCCAGCTCTCAGGGCTTTGCCACGAGGGCCCCCATGATGTGGCTAATAGGTAGCTGCTGGTGTGCTTCCTCCTATACCTCCCCTCACCCGTCTTTAAAGGAGGAAAGAGAGAGCTGGAGCTGAGCTTTCAAACTGGGGGATTAATGAAGCTACTGCCTTTTCTCTGCAGCACTGAGCCCAGATCCTGACCCTAACCCTGAACTCAGGGATGGTTGGGCTGGGAAGAGCCAGAGCCTGCAAGCAGTGACTTGGCAGCCTCCTCTTACCCAGGTGGAAGAGATTCTTAGACAGGAAATTAGCTCTACCCTTACTTTCAAGACATGGAGTTTGGTGTCTGTAGAAAAAAATATGGATGGAGATAGGCACTCTGTCCAGAACTTGATGTTAACCTATCTCATCTGGGGATCTTTTGGGGTCATAGTGTGTAAGTCATGGCATTGGGATCCCAGACTGGTCAGATGAAAAAAGAAACAACCAAACAAGGTGAATATCCAGAAGGTTAGTGTCCATTCCTGCCTGCTGCGTGAGGCCCTTGAGTGAGTTATTTTCCATCTCTGAGCCTCAATTCCTCTATCTTTAAAATCAGAAGCATGGTAAAGAGGTTTCTCCCGGCTTGACAACACCAGTCCATCGGTAGTGGTTGCCAGAAGAACTGTGTTCTGGATTCAGATGCCATTCTGCACTTTAGGGGAAAAGGTCATGTGATTGATTAGTAATGTCTGCCACATGCACGGCATGAGCAGGTGGAGACGTCTTCACCATGTATTTGCTATCTTTGGTATGTGACAGCCTGGATTCTGTTGTTCTTTCTCATCCCCTCCATTTGTGGTCACCCCGACGCAGCAGTGGCCCCCAGAGGAAGCCAAGGAGGAAAGCCTAAAGCTCCACCCTGGGCCTGAAACGTGAAACGTGGCATCTTAGATGCCTTTATGGAACTTCAGTTAGGCTGATTCTAGTCCCAAACTCCAGGGCTGCTTCGGAGTTGCCCCAGAACCCATTCACTCCTAGGCTTGAGCACCCATAACACCCTAAAATTTTCCCTTAGCTTCTTCCCTTCTAGGAAGAAATATTAAAATTGAAAGCAGAGTCAAAGGACAGGTTGGGTGGGGGTGGGGATGGCGCTCTGAAAGGCGTCTGCCTGAGCCAACTTAGAAAGTCGGGGACCACCTTACCCTAGGGTTTTCAAACTGTGTTTGTAGGAGAACCCACAGATGCTGCAAGGCATGTCAGGGGTATCTGAGTGTGGAGGACTTTGAGCCCCAACCTCAACTCCTGTGTACCTACTTTTGTGCTTTTCATTTCAAGCTGATTTGTTGAACATATTATAATGAACTCATGTCTCAACAAATGTAAAAGGCTTTTAGCTGCTCCAAATATTGGACTATGCAGAAGACCTCACTGAAAGAGAGGGCTTACATAATTTTGAACAGCGCTGATGTAAAACAACCTCCCCATTGTGCAGATGAGCAGGGCCAGGTGTGGTCCAGAAGGAGAGGAGCCTTCCTAAGTTTGCACAGTGAGCTGGGAGCAGAGCTGCCAAGACCGCGTCCTAGGACTCCCAATGTGCTTGTCACGAGACCACCTCCGAGCGGCTGTGCTTGCTCCTGGGCGGGTGCCAGCGTGGCTGCACTGGCTGTGGGGGCGCCTCTCTGGTCTGGCTGGGACTTCCTTCCAAGTCCTAGCTCCCTGGCGGCCTGGCTCACAGAGGGGGCTCCTTTATTAGCCTCCAGACTTGTTTTTCTCTCTTTGGGCTTGTTTACCAGGGACGCATGTTTTGGGAACCTTTGTTTTCAAGCCAAAGAGTGGGAAAGAGATGCTTGGTTTGCGTCAGCAGCCCAGCTAGGAGGCCAGCCTGGGGCCCAGCCTTCCTTGCTGTCTTCTCTGGAGGCTGGGCTGCTGTGGCCTTGACCAAGAGGAGCAATGTCTCCTTTGTTCCACCCCAACACCCTTTCTCCCTGGGCCAAAGACAAAGAGCCGGGATTCTTGCCCTGGATTCTTGAGGGGGATGGAGATTCTGGGATCCGTGGATTTTAAGACGCCCTTCCAAACAACATTTGGTGGGCATTCTTGCCTTCTCTCATATAAATCACCACGAGCATTTCCAGGTGGGTCTATTATTTCCATTTTATAGATGGAGAAATAAATTGAGGCCCAGAGAGGGAGAGTCACTTTCTGAAGGTCACACGGTTATAAGTGGCGGAGCAAGGACTCGAACCCAGCCATTCTGTCTCCAGAGCCCGTGTGCTTGACTTCATGCTACGTGACGTAACCACTGGTCACCTTTATAACCACTCTGATGTGGTAGCCACTAGCTACATGTGGCTACTTAAATTTAAATTAATTAAAATGAAATCTAATTAAAAATTCATTTATACTAGCAATATTTCAAGTGTTCGGCAACCACATGTGGCCAGTAGCTATCATGTTGGACGATGCAGATGTAGAACAAATTCATCATCTCCGAAGGGTTTGATTAGATTGCACTGCCCCGTAAACCTCTTTCTATGCAAATTGGATTTGATGATTACAACTCAGATTCTGTGCTTCATGTTCTTAAGAGCCTGTGATGCCAAGACTTGTAATCTAAAATTCCATGATTCTGAGTGTTCCCCCAGTTGTGACATTCAGGGACTTTTCAGAGCCCCAAGAAGGCCCTTAATATTTTGAGGGAGATGAAGTGGGGGGCTGGCTGTATTTTTCCATCCTCAGAGTCTTTCTAAAGAAAGAGAAGTGACCTCGGCTTCGGGTCCTGCTGGCAGCAGAGGACAAGTTTTCAGCCATCTCCAGAGCAAATAAAGGCAAAAGGAAGGAACTTGATGTACCAAGCAGGGGGAGGAGGCACCAGCGGGGTGGGGGTGAGCAGCGTCTGCATTTGATGACCACCAAAGCCAAGGGAAACACACCTCATGTTCCCGCCCTGGCCCAGGCTACTTTCCCTGCACCTCAGGACAGTTCACAGCCCAACTGGGCTCCGTTCAGGTGAGCACCTGGGAGGGAGCAGCTGCCAGGAGAAACTGTGTGAGACGAAGAGCTGGCCGGTGGTGGAAAAGGGCTGCCCGGGTCCTCATTCAGCCTTGCCACTCATTCCCTGGGGCTGTTAGAAGATTTCCTCCCCTTTCTGGGCCTCCATCTTCTCACTTGGACTGTGGGACAGCAAGACAGGCCTTGAGCCTCCGGTGGGATGCTCGAGTGTCAAAACATTTCAGAAAGGGTAAACATAGGCATCCTCACAAACTGAAGAGATACAAAGGAAGGAGTTTTCATTTAATACTAGTCATTTCTACAAAGCTATTGAAATTTTCGTTGGGTAGACCAGATCTAGGTTTGATTGGCAAAGGATGAGTTCCAAATGCTGGGGTTTGACTCTGTGTTCTGACCTCCCTGGGGTTCCTGCTGTATCCCATGGACTGTGCAGGATGGGTGCCAGACCTGTTTCAGAGAGCCTCAGGGAGGGCTCCTGCATATGAGTAGGAAGTATGACTGTGCACCCAGCTATTGCCCTTCCCTCTCATCCCATCATCTGGAGGGAAGTGGTCTGGGACTGGTGATGGAGCACTGGGCTCTGGGCAGCACCCTAGATTCGGAAAATAACTCTTTCTCTAAAATTTGGGTCATTTTCTTCACACTCTGGCTTTCTGTCTTTCTCCTCCACTCCCACACTGGACGAGACATAGCCCCTGTTAGGTCTAACCCACGAGGGGGGAGTTAGTCAAGGCAGTCTGACTTGCAAGAGGCCTGAATGTTGCACAATTTCCTGCTCTCAACCACAGGCTCATCGGGAAAGTGGGACCGAAGGCCCTCCTGTGCCTCATCTGCCAGCACGTCAGAGCTTCTGTGGGGACAGCAAGTGTGTGAGGCCTTCAGACACTAAAAGCACTACAAGATTTAGAATTATTTTTCAGTTCTGGATGCAAAACTAGCAGCAGGAAGGGTAGTGCAGAGTGGGAAAGAAGTGCAGGAAGTGGGGGAGGCAGGACAGAGAAAAAAGCTGACCAATACACCTTTCCCTGGTCTGAGAGCGGAGTGTGGTTGCTCCATTCAGATGAAGGACAGAGACCCCGTTTATGCTGGTCTGCCTGGCTCTTCCACTGAAAGCTGATTGCCAGTCCTAGCATGGACTAGTCAAGCCCACGACACGACTTCTGTCGCTGGAGCCAGAGAACACCTTTTTGTGTTTCTAGCTACCAGTCTCCCTCTGCCCCTGTGACTCCAAACAGTCTCAGACAAGCCCTCCATTGATGCTTTCTCTTCTGTTCCATTCATAAAATCATAGGCTGCGGTTGTCTTGCTTGTATCTTCCAAACAGGAAAGCAAGCAGGGAGATTTTTCCACCTCTAGGCCTGGGAGGGAACAAGCATATAACTGTATGGGCCAAGAACATTCTAACAACTGCCTGGAAAGGGAAGGCTGGACTCCTATGGGAGTGGGAGCCAGGGTGAAGCAGTGCCAGGTCCCCAGGCTGATTCCTCTAAATTTCTGTTAGCTTTATTTCATACACATGTCATGAAATAAGAGGTGAGGTTTTGTGTCTATTTTCATACAATAAAGGGCGAGTATGAAGTCTACTCTTCCTCTGCCTGTTTCTACTGTTTGAAGAGAAGAAGGGTTACACCACAGGTGATGACACAGGCCAAGACCAGCATGTACCTGCAACATTTTAAGGGCATTTCAAGAACCCAGCCTATAACCTCAAAGCTTACCTAGTCTAACCCTCACAGTAATGGGAGTGGGGACAAGGCCTAGAAAGGACAAGCGATTTAACCAATACACACAGATAATTTTGAGGCAGAGCAAGGACCCCTGACATTGATTTCCAAGTCAAGTTTTTTCCATGATGCCAGGGTACCTCCAAGGTGCTTGGTCAGTTGAAAAGTCTTGAAAAGAACTAAGGAGGCCGAGCCCAATACAGAAGTTTGTGGGGACAAAGAGGGAAGACATGGCTGCTGCTCACCTTGACTAAAAGCTGCTCTAGGCCACGTGAGCACCTTGTTTTGTGTAGCTACAAGAGGAGGAACAGAGTAGATCAGATGTTTGAGGGAGGCAAATTTAGATCCATACAAGGGAGAGCTTTCTGAAGCCACTTGGAAATAGAAGTCAATCTACTGAGAACACGAAATAAGATGTCCCCACTACAGTTCCTCTGGGAGAGATGGCATTTTGGCAGTGAACCATCGGAGAAGACTCTGCTCCCAAATCCCTTGTAGTCATGAGATTTTTGGAGTGAAGAGCTCAGCATCTGAAAAGTAAGGTCTCAGCAGTGTCCAGGGCAGGAGAATGTTCTAGATCTCAGCTAACACCCTTTAGTTGTGAAGGGGAAAGAGAAGATATGAACACATGGAAGTATTTGGATAGTTTCCCTAGAGGATCTAGAGAAGTGCTGTCCCTTCTGGGTAGAAAAAGGTGGCTACCCCCAAGTTTCCACTGGTCACACTCCAAGACTATTGTTCTTTGTGTTAGAATGTAGATGTCATTGTCTCCAATCAGCGGGAGGCTTCTGCCTATTAACTTCCCCCCCTTCTTTCAGAGGGAGTAGGAAGGAGGAGGAAAAGGAAGAGGAGGAGGGTTAGGGGGATAAGAAAAAAAATAATAAAAAGATCCTAGAACATCAGGGATTTAAGGGTCCTTGAAGATATCTGACTCAGTATTGCCCAAGCTTGACTAGTTTGCCAACCACCTTTGCTGAACTATTTAAAAACTTCAACAAATGTACTGACAAAAGAGACTTCATATCTTTACCATAAATGGAAAAATCTTTGTCCTTTGTCATAAATGGAAGGAAACCATAAAAATAAACACAAAGAAGACAAAACAACTTGGTTGAATTCCAGCTGGATATAGTTTCCTGTGGAGGCCCTGAGCCAGAGGTCTGCTCTCTCTTACAAAGGAGATACATAAGTGCTAGAAAGGTATTAAAGACATTTTAGCACCGAACTGAGGCTTTCTCTTCATACATTCGAGACTGGAAGAGAATTGAGTTGGAGCAAATTTCTCTCATATCTTTCACTATAATTTAACATGCACCATCTAAAATTGCCTCACATATCACAGGAATTCAGCGCCAGAAGGAGCTCTTCATCACGAAGACCCCCACTCACTCAACTCTCAACCTCTGTCCTCTCACAGGGTTACTACACCATGAGGGCCTGGATCTTCTTTCTCCTTTGCCTGGCTGGGCGGGCCTTGGCAGCCCCTGTAAGTACCTAAAGAGCATATCTGCTTGGTCTTCCTCCTGCCACCAGCCCCTGGATGCTTAGAGGGGTTAAGGACTTCCCTTTCTCATTATTTGTCTTATGTTTAAAAGAAGATTTTTTCATACACTAATAAGCACAGGAGAAAAATGGAGATGAGCACCACTGGATGGAGAGTCCAGGGAAGAGAGATTTCCGTGTAAGGAGAAGGTGAACTTTTAGCATCCAGAGAGGGCTGGTTAGTTTCCAAATCAGTGAGGACTATTTGGTTGCAAGTAAGATCCAATCTGGCCAAATTGGGGGTGGGGGAAGGTTACAGGGGTACATTATAAAGCCAAAGATGTTGGGGAGGACTGGAGAAGAGTCAGGATCTGGGAGGTAAGAACAAACAGCTGGTCTGGGAGATGTTACCATCTGAATGGATCTGCTCCAGCAGTTTCACATCTTGAGAAAACGTGCCAAGAAGAGTTAAAAACAATTCAAGAAGAACCCATCTGGTTGAGCTTGGGTCCTGGCCCTGCTTCTTGGGCCAGGGGAGTGTGGAGCACCCTGATGGACAGACAGTCTCTCTAAGACTTGTGAGCAGGGGGCCAGTAGTGGTCATTCAAAGCTAAGCCGGGAGCCATTACTGGAAGAGGGAGGAAGCCCCATGCAGCAGTTTCTCTCAACCCCTGATTCCCCCATCCTCTCTCCACTAGGAGCTGTGAGTGATGCTAGACTCTGGCAGGTAGATTCTGCCAAAAGATTGGGCAGGGTTAGCATTACTTTTAGAAGAAGCTTCAGGGAGCCAGCACCTCAAAGTTGTATGTTATCTCGCTTCTTTTTACTCCAAGTTGACACGGCAAGAAGGTATCACATAATCAAAATAATACCGTACTTGTGGGGAAGATAATGACTTCTGTTAAAATGCATGGCATTCCTGCCCCTTGAGTCTCTGTTTTCCCATGCTAAGCTGAAAGGAGTTGGTTTGCATCAGTGGTTTTCAGATTCATAGGAGTTCAAAGCAATGGAAATGCTTTTCTAAGCAAAATCGTCTATAGACACCCCAGATATAAAATATAGAAAGGGGGGTGCTCCAGAGTTCCATAGGGCTCCTTTGTTTGGCTTCTCTTTTGTCCTCATCACCCCACCCATGGCGGCCCCTGAGGCACAGCCTTGGGCCTCTCCAGTGAGCTGCTCTCCTAGCTACCCCCCCACACAGAGGCACTTCAGAGCCAAAGCTGGCCTTGGCCCTGACCTCTCGGAAACCCATTTTCTCTTCCCAGCAGCAACAGGAAGCCCTGCCTGATGAGACAGAGGTGGTAGAGGAAACCGTGGCTGAGGTGACTGAGGTAGGTGGGTGGGGACCTCCACATTCATTCTGCAGAGAAACTGGGTGGGTGCTGTGGGGTCTCGACCCTGAAGCGGGGCATTTGCCGCTTCACATGGGCACAGACTGCACAGATGTGAGTCCCATGTGTTCCCCAATCCTGACACATTCCTGAATGCTTCCCAAACCTAGAGTTGGGAACTATGATTTTGAAATTTTTTATTTTTTATTTTTAAGTTGTGGACAATTTTTCTTAGGTGATCACCCATAGTCTTTCCATATATAAATATAAGGAGGGAGCTGCAATGGTGCGGCTGGTTGGGGTGGCAGGCTTGGTGCCCCTCCTGTCCCAACACCCCTGGTGGCCTCTGAGGTATCTTGGTGGGCCTATAAGAGTCCATCTAAATTCTGGACCCTGGCATTTGTGCCCCCTGTGCCCTGGCCTGGGCCAGCTTGTCTCTCCTCCTGTGGGACCTGAAGCTCCAGGCAAGTCCCCCCCAGTGTTTAACGCCCAGGGTAGGAGCCATTTGACTTACTCTTCTCCCTCCACCCCAGGGACCTGTGGGAGCCAACCCCGTGCAGGTGGAAGTAGGAGAATTTGATGAAGGTGCTGAGGAAACTGAAGAGGAGGTGGTGGCTGAAAGTAGGTCTCTTTCTTGTGTCTTGTATCCAGTCTTTGCCCGCCGCTGCTTGAGCTTGGGGCATAGGGACAGCCTATGTGAAGTTCCTTCCTAAGGAAATTCAAGGTGGGCTCCTCCCTGCTGGGTGGGCGGAGGAGAAGAAACAGTGCTGACTTAAAGGCTGGGAATTTTCTCTGGAATCTGGGCATGATCTGTGTATAGCCAGGTTCTCTATGCTCTGAGTGTCAGGAAGGGACGTTCCCAAACTGGAAATGACCTTCTCCCCTCACAGTGATTTTGCCCTGATGCCAATGTTGGTTCCATGTTCCCACTGAGGGCACAAGTCCCACATGGTCACTGTGCTCCTCTAAGACCTCTGTCTCAGCCCATGCCCCAAGTGGGGGCAGACCTGAAGGGACTCCGGGAGTTTCCACACTTGTTAGCTTATTTGATCTGCTACAGCTGTGAGGAAATAAGGCGTGGGAACCTGATAGAGCTCTATAATGCTATGCTTGGACTTGGCGCCAGAAAGAGAGAAATGCCCTAGGGCTTCCACCTCCAGCCCACCATGCTGGCTTCTTCATCCCGCAGAGTGGAGAAGTGTCGTCGCCAGGGGGTTAACAGCATGGACTTGGGAGGCAAAGCCACCTAGGTTTGCTTCTAAACTTGCTGACTCCTGCTGAGAGTGCCCTCTGACAGCCTGCTTAGCTCCTCTGAGCCCAGCTGCCGTCTCTAACACAAGACTGATGAAGACAGTAGACCCTTACCCCCCGGCTGTTGGAGGGTTATGAGATGAGGCACAAGAGCGCTTGGCCCAGAGCAGCCATCCAATAAAGTGAATCAAATACCCCACATCACACATCAGGAGGAAATGGCCAGATTGAGCTTTCAACCCAAGGGCACAGAGTTTTAGCTGGAGTGGGGGAGGAGGGCATCTGTTGAGTCTGTTCCTTCCCTCCTCCAGGCCCACTTCATCCGGTGTTTACCAGACACAGCGGGGGCTCTATTGTTCAGCGTGGGCCTCAGGGTGCTTCTCCCTTTCCTTTAGGACCACTCAAGTCTGTTTTGCTTGGCCTCGAAGCTCCCTGGCTCCCCACAACAGCCGATTTTCCAAGTCATTTTAGAAAGCTTATTTTATTTTATTTATTTTTGAAAGTTTATTTTATGATCCCCAAATGCCTCACTCTCACTGAGGAACAGAGAGCTGAAAACACAGTGGTTGCTTCAGTCCTCAAGGGAGTTACGCGGCATCCAGGGCTCCTGGGTCCCAGGTTGAGCCTGCAGCTCTCCAAAATGTGCCTGACCCTGACCTCACACTGAATCTCTAATCCCCAGACTGAGCTAATTTCTCCCTTAAGTGCCAACTGCTGGGCTCAGCAGGAGAGAAAGGAGGACCCAGGGCTGCCCAGAGTGAGGAGTTCTGCCCCAGGATCCACCGGGTTGGTTGGGTTGGACTGGGGGGTGCTAACTACATGCCCTTGTACTCTACCAGACCCCTGCCAGAACCACCACTGCAAGCACGGCAAAGTGTGTGAGCTGGATGAGAACAACACTCCCATGTGCGTGTGCCAGGACCCTACCAGCTGCCCAGCCCCCATTGGCGAGTTTGAGAAGGTAAGGCCAGGGGGTTGGGGGACTCAGGCCCTTGCAAACACAGAGTGGCTGCCCAGAACACTCGTGCCTTGGTGGCTCTATGGGGCAGCTCCCGTCTCAGAAGTCCTCTCGCTAGACAGTCACGGCAGGAAGTGGAGGTAAGGCTCTGGGTCCCTCAAGCAACCAGCAAGAATTTATTCAGCATCATCAGGTTCCCAGCTCCACGCTGGATCCAGAAAGGAATATATCAGGAACATCAGACACTGGGTTAGGGGCTTTCTCAGCTTGGGAGCAGCCTAGCAAAGCATCAGGTCCAAAAACATGGGTTTTGGGGTCAGACTGAAGGTTGACTTCAAACCCCATCTCCACCCTTGTCAGCTCTCTGAGATCTTAGCCAAGTGTAGAACCTTTCCAAGTCTCAGCTTTCTCATCTCTAAAGTGGGAATAGAAATAGTTTTTATTTCTTAGAGCTATTGTGGGGATTTGTTAGGTAGTGCCCATCCCCATGGTCACCAGCGCCCATCAACTCTCCCTCTGCAGTGACAGATAAGCAATTCCAAGTAAGTATATACAGGAGGTACAACACAAGGCTCCCTGCCTCCTAACACAAATATCTACTGCCACTGTTCTTGTTCAGCCACTGTTCTTATTCAGCCCTAAGTGCAAGAGGTGCTCAGCCTCACCCATGTACAGAGAGCCATTAGGAGAACTCACATGACTCTGCAAGGTTTTACTCACAGCGAAGACTTATTACAGTGACATGTTACAGATACACAGCTAAGTAATAATGGAACCAGACATAGGGGGCGTCTGGAGGAATCCATGTATAGGTTTGTTTACTTTCTCTGCTTCCATGAGGGGGTCTCACAAAGTGCACTCTTTCCCCATTTGTGTAGATGCAGCCACACGTGAGCAATGTTTCTGCTCAAGGAAGCCCATTAGCGACTTAGCGCTCAGAGTTTTCATTGAGTGCTGCCTAGCACGGACTCAAATTCCAGACTCCCAGAAGGAAAGCAGACGTTTAGCATAAACCATGTTTTTATTTATTTATTTATTTATTTTTATTTATTTATTTATTTATCTATTTATTTATTTATTTATTTGACAGAGAGAGAGATCACAAGCAGGCAGAGAGGCAGGCAGAGAGAGAAGAGGAAGTAGGCTCCCTGCCGAGCAGAGAGCCCGATGCGGGCCTCGATCCCAGGACCCAAAGATCATGACCTGAGCCGAAGGCAGAAGCTTTAACCCACTGAGCCACCCAGGTGCCCATAAACCATGTTTTTTGTACAAGCGGTCTAGGCACAATGAGGCATCCTGATCATCTGTGGAAAGTTTTATAGTGTGCAGGGACTCATTTACAGGGCAAGCAGGCCTTTCTAAGCATAACAGTCCCAGGCTTGCTGCGTTACCGTTTTCCTGTACAGTCTGCCTTTTTGCCATCCCCATCTTTAAGTCTTCCTTTCCAGAGATGCCAGGTTAGTTTCCCCCTGTCTCAGCCTGATTCAATCGTACCTCTGCTCGGAGACCAACAGTGTCTCAGCACGGGCTGAACATTGGTCTGGGAGTGCCCAGAGTGGGTTCTTGTTGCAGCCCCACCACTAACTCCCTGTATGGTCTTGGGCTAATCACATCCCTTGTTGGGCCTCTGTGCCCCCATCTCTGAAAGGCGTGAAGACGGCAGTACCCGCAACGGGCGTTGGTGGTGAATGCGAGGTGCTCTTTGCTTTGCCCACAGGTGTGCAGCAATGACAACAAGACCTTCGACTCTTCCTGCCATTTCTTTGCCACGAAGTGCACCCTGGAGGGCACCAAGAAGGGCCACAAACTCCACCTGGACTACATCGGGCCTTGCAAATGTGAGTTTGTCCTAGGGCACTAGCAGCCTCTCGGCTCATGGAGAGAGCCCTGAGCGGGCACTGGTGCTGGCTCTGCTGCCCCCGGGCTGTGTGACATTGGGCACGTCTCTTCCCCTCTCTGAGCCTCTGATAGGACTGCCAGTTATAAAATGAGAAGATTGTCTGGGAGTAGCTTCCTCTCAGCTCTGCATTCAGGACACCTCCCAGGAAGGACCAAGCAGTAGTACAAGCACAAGACCACGGAGGATTTTTGGAGCCTCTCACTAGCATCCAGGACAACTCATTCTTTTTCTTTAGTGATGAGGATGTTCTTCTATAGCGCTAACCCAAACTTTTCCTCCTTTGACTTAGTAAAGCAAAAATGATGTTCTATCTGGACCTATAAAGTGGTTTTTGTTTTTAGTTTTTATTTGTTTATTTAAGTGATCTCTACACCCAGTGTGGGGCTTGAACATACGAGCCTGAGATCAAGAGTCGTGTGCTCTTCTGACTGAGTCAGCCAGGCACCCCAGGCCTATAAAGTTTATTTTTATTTATTTTTATTTTTATTGTTTAAAGATTTTATTTATTTGACAGAGAGAAACACAGCCAGAGAGGGAACACAAGCAGGTGGAGTGAGAGAGGGAGAAGCAGGCTTCCCGCCGAGCAGGGAGCCCGATGTGGGGCTCGATCCCGGGTCTCTGGGATCATGACCTGAGCCGAAGGCAGTCGCCTAACCAACTGAGCCACCCAGGCGCCACCAAAGTTTATTTTAAAATATTTGAATTTGAATGCTTTAAAATAGGGGGCATGCCTGTCAGTTCCCTTTAGGCCCTGTTACTTAGTTTTGCCATATCCTTGGCCTTTTCACTCCATGGCATTTCTATCTGTCCACTTAAGACATATGATTAGTGACCCTCTCCTAGAAACCTGGGGAGTCAGGTGTTAGGGAAGGGATGCATGGGTGTTGTCTAGCCTTGTGTTTGTGATGCCAGGTGCAGATTCCATGGGTGCAGCAGCCTCCCTCAGTGCTGGCAGACTCTATCATTTGAAACACCTGAGGCCACGTCTGGCCCTCCTCTAAGATAACGCCCATGTTGTGTGCCTGGTATGCTCTGGAGCCAGATGGCACTGTGGAGAGCCACTCACCTGCCCCAGGTGTGCAGCGTGCAGAACGGTGGAGGGAAAACCAGGTTCTCCTGCGGTCAGCCCCACCCTCCCGGTTATGGGGCCCAGGCTGTGAAAGGAGAAGGCACAGGAAGGAGGCTGGGGGAGGAATGTTGATGGGAGCCTTTACACAGTGAGACTGAGGAGTGTGCCAAGGGGCCTTTTATCAAGTGGCCCTTGCTGTCCTCTGGGGCATATTGCTCACCTGCTCCAACTCCCAGTGTGTCCCCCACAGATGCTCCCTTCCACTCCCTAGCCCATGGTGGAGAAGATCATGGTGCTAACTGCAAGGGAACTCTGCCTAGACTTAGGATGAGGGAAGGACAGGCCTCTAAGCCCCAGAACAATCACATGCCCTGAATGGTGGATGAGCTCTGATAATGTGGCCTTGAACAAGCCCCTTCTCCCCATAAGAGGGTGGACTTCGTCCGATATTCTGGGATTCTAAGTTCCAAAGATTAGGATGGAATCATTATCACGAAGAACGTTCTGGTGGGTAAGCAGTCCTGACATCCCCACCCCAGCTAAGTTAGGCCTATGGATAGATGTTATTCCTCAGCCTCACAGCTTCCAACCCTTCCCAATGGTTGGCATCACCAGCATGGGACCCAGGCCTCTGCTTTCAGGCCCTATCATGCAGAGAGATGCTGGAGTCACGGGGGTGACCCATTTCCCTCAGCAGATCAGATCAGGCCAAGGAAAGAGCAGACATGTCTTTGTGTCTCCACCTGCAGAGCATTCTTCCCTCCACAGAATCTCCTATGCTCACTGTGGTGTGAAGAAACGAGCCCAGAGAGGCCAGGCCACTCACTGTGCCAAGGCCACTGACTGAAACAGCTGTAGGAGGCCCCGTGGTGGGAAGTGTGGCCTAGCCAGCATGCTGGCCCTCAGGCATGGAAGTCCTGGTCTGTGCTGACAACTCTTGTGTTTTGGACCCTAGACATCCCCCCCTGCCTGGACTCTGAGCTGACTGAGTTCCCCCTGCGCATGCGGGACTGGCTCAAGAACGTCCTGGTCACTCTGTATGAAAGAGATGAGGACAACAACCTTCTGACCGAGAAGCAGAAGCTTCGAGTAAGTGCTCTCTATCCAGCCTGTCCCAGGGTCCCTGCCTGGCACCAAGATGGCTCCTGGCCCTGGGCTGACTGGAGTCCATGGTCCCATTCCTAGAACTAGGCCCCCAAGTGTAAGCCTACACCCCTGCTCTGATGAGTGCCCTTATTATGGGTGCTGGACACAGACTTCTAATTGTCTTTGGAGGCCAAGAGTATGCATTCACTTCTTAAAGACTCTGAGAATGTAATGAATAGACCTGCTTCCTTTGTTTAGCCCAGTATCAAACAAAAGGGATACAAACCGTCCTATTCTTTTTTCCTTCTGAGTCTGTGGATCTCAAACACCTGGAGTACAGATAGAGTGCAGATTCCTGAGCCCCACTGCCAGCCTACAGAATGAGTGTCCCGTGAAACCAGGCCCAGGAAGCTGCATTTTTAAAAAAGTTTTTATTCATTTATTTGACAGAGCTAGATCACAGGTAGGCAGAGAGGCAGACAGAGAGAGAGGGGGAAGCAGGCTCCCTGCTGAGCAGAGAGCACAATGCGAGCCTCGTTCGCAGGACCCTGAGATCATGACCTGAGTCGAAGGCAGAGGCTTTAACCCACTGAGCCACCCAGGCGCCCCAGGAAGCTGCATTTTAACACACTCCCCAGCTGAGTTTGATGGGATGGCTCTATGGTGATAGAGCTCTTAGAGATCACCCCAGGCCTCCACTTCTGTGGATGAAATGTTGGTACCCACATCTGCCTCTTCTGGCTGTGGCCTACTGTCCGAGGTGGAGGGGCTCTGACTGGCCTGGCCTGTCTCTCTTGGCCCCTTCGTCACACGCCTTCTGCTCCCACAGGTGAAGAAGATCCATGCGAACGAGAAGCGCCTGGAAGCCGGAGACCACCCTGTGGAGCTGCTGGCCCGGGACTTTGAGAAGAACTACAACATGTACATCTTCCCCGTGCACTGGCAGTTTGGCCAGCTGGATCAGCACCCCATTGATGGGTAAGACCTCTGGCCTCAGGATCACAGGGGACCGTGCTGGCTTGGCTCTGGAGTAGATGGCGTCACAGGTCAGGGCCGGTAGGTGCACTGGGTCTTGGGGATAACCTCTCAGCAGCCTCTGCTGCTCCCAGCCCTGGAGCCCACAGTCTGCGTGGGGACTGAGGCAGAAAGGACCAGGCAGAGGAGAGAAGATGCACACCCAAGGGGAAGAAAGCCACAGTACATTTTCATGCCAGAAGAAGCGTTAGTCGGCAAGAACTGAAAATCCGCCCTGGCCCGTGGGTGTGCTGGCCTCGGGTATTTGTGAGTTGACAGAGAGCAAGCTAGGAAGGAGCACAGACTCCTTGGGGCAGTGGGGTGGACGAGGGGGCAGCCTGCATGCTCTCAGTCCTTCAGCAAGACCAGAGACCCAGCCACAACAGGGCAAAAGGGCCCTGAGGTTCATAAAAATCCACAGAGCCAATCTCAACCACATTGCAAGCCCTTGGTTTACTTGTTCTTGCCTCTCGTCTGAGTGAGTTCTGAAGTGTTGTGGAACTGAGCCCTCAGGCAGCTGTCAGGCAATGAACACTTCCTGAGCATCTCCTAAGTGCTCAGTGCTATTCTAGGCAGGGGATTTCACCGTAATCAGAACTGACGCGGTCCCTGCTCCTGGGGTGCTCACACTGTGGGTGATGATCTGCTTCTCACGGTTGGAGGAAAAAGTGAAAAGGCTCCCAGAAGGCGCAGGTGGTGGCTTACTGCATGGGACGCTGCACGGTGGCAGTCGCGACCCTTGCCGCAGCTTTCTGGTCTCCTCTTGCTATGTGTTCTCAGAGGAGCATAGGAAGGAGGACTACCCTGTTTATGTGCCCGGGGGAGCTCACTCTGTACAGGGATGCTCCTCTCTGGGGGTTTACCCTTGTTCTTGGTCCATACTGTGTGCCCGGAGCCTGCCCACCCTGGCAGCAATCCCCCAGGGTTGGGGTCTCTTGAGCTCTGGGAATCTCCCTGCTGCTTCTCTCCCAGGCTCTTTCCATGGCTGGGATCCAGCTGAGTCACTTGCGGTGGAGGGGGAGGAAAAGTCAGGGGGACATCTGGAACTCAGGCTGAGCAACTGGATCCACAGGGATGAAAGGACCAGGAGAGAGAGGCTTCCAGCTGGGACTACAGGGACTGCGCATCTGGGAAAGGGCTCCAGCCTGGGCCAGGGCATCCATCTGCCCCTTCTTCTCTTCCCAGAGCTGCATGGTGACCTTGCCTGAGTCCCTGCCCCTCTTGGGACCTCAGTTTTCCCACCAATATCCTATGTAAGGAGAGGAAGTGTTCCTTCTAGTTCAAACACTGTGTGATTCCTTCCATGAATTGGGTGGGGTGAGGGGGTCTGGAGATTAGAGAGAAAACTGGACTCTCAGCGTGGTCTCTTGGGAAAGATTGCTTTGAGGACAACTAGTTGAGGGATCTGGGAAATAAGGAAAAAAATCATACATATGCTCTGGAGTCAAGGCTGGCTGGAGGAATGGGAATGGAGCACAGTGGGAGAGAAATGAGAAGCCTCCCTCTTGCACATTGTGATATACAAAAATTAAAGCTCTATGAAGGTTTCAGTTCTTTTACCCTCCTGTCAATTCCAGTCCTTTCGTACTTCTCCCCAGAAGGCAGCACTGTTATCATTTTGATGTATCTCTTTGTAGAGTTTTGTTTTGTTTTTTAAAGAGAGAGAGTGGGGTGGGGCAGAAGGAGAGGGAATCTTAAGCAGGTTCCACGTGCAGCATGGAGCCCTACCTGGGGCTCAATCTCACAACCCTGAGATCATGACCTGAGCCGAAATCAAGAGTCAGACGCTTAACCGACTGAGCATCCAGGTGCCCTAGGACTCTTTTCTATGTGTTTGTAGCTACATAAATGTGTATCCACCAGAAATATGCACTGTTGTTTCATAGCTGATTTGATCTACCAATAGCAGAACATTTTCATTTTAAATTTCTATGGCCCGATTCTCAGCCAATTAGGAAGCAGTTAAATGCACCAAATGCATTTAAATGCACCAAATGCATTTTCTCTTGCCATATGAATTGATGGATCTCAGAACTGGAAGGGCTCTTAGACATTATGGTCAACTCTCCTCGCTTTGATGGAGGGGAGACTGAGGCTCAGAGTGGGGCAGTACCTGCTCCAAGTCCCACAACAGGTCAGCGGTACAGCGAGGGGGTAGACCAGGATCCTGCCCTGCTATTCTGTTTGCATGCCCCTTCCTTCTGCTCTGTGGCAGGCTCACTCTCCCCTCCCTCTTGTGGAGTGTCCTCAGACCCTCCCCCTCTTTCCCTCAGGTACCTGTCCCACACGGAGCTGGCCCCACTGCGTGCACCCCTCATCCCCATGGAGCACTGCACCACCCGCTTCTTTGAGAACTGTGACCTGGACCATGACAAGTACATTGCCCTGGATGAGTGGGCCGGCTGCTTCGGCATCAAGGAGCGTGAGTGTTTGAGCAAAGGGGCCACTGTTCTCTCCCCACCTCCCCTCTGCTCTCTCTGTCATCTATGTGTCTATCCTCTCGGCCCAGCTCTGATCTCTGTACCTAGTTAACTCCTTTTTCTGCTCTCCCTGTCTGGGTGGGCCTTGCTCTCTCAGGTGGCTTCTTGTCCATCAGCTTTCTCTTTCCCTTCCTCAAGCATAGCACTCAGTCTGTGCCTAGTGCTATTCTGGGAGCTGGCAGGCACCTAGAGAGGGGACAGGAAGTGTAACTTGGCAGCATGTGTAAGTGACAGGAACAGGCCCAACTTCCTGGGTGACCCTTGGCTAGTCAGTCCCCTGACCCTTGGCCTGGGAATGGGTGGGACCTTTTCCTCCGTACAGGCCTCATTTCTAATTCTGTTTTCTTCTCTTGCTTTGCAGAGGATATTGACAAGGATCTGGTGATCTAAATCCAGGCCTCCTTCTGCAGTACCGGATCCTCCCTCTTTGATCTTCCCTTTCTTGTTTTCCCCAATGTTTAAAATGTTTGGATGGTTTGTTGTTCTGCCTGGGGACAAGGTGCTAATATAGATTTAAATGAATACATTAACGGTGCTAAAAATGGAAATTGTAACCCAAGTCACGACATTCTTAATTGTAACACAGCTGTCGGGGCCTCTTGCTCACCCACTAACAGTCCCATTTTTCTCTTGCCATTTGCTGCGCTGCCCCATGTCTTTAGTGGCGTAGGGGTGGGAACTTCGATCTGCTCAAGTCTGCCTTCAACATATCCTGCATTTTCAGATTTTCTCTTCCTTTTCTCTGTTTGAAACTAATACTCACCAAGTTAGTCTTTGTGTTCATATTATTTTAAGGTAATGGCTGCCTGGGGGTCATCCCCACGTGGCCTGAAGGTGTGCAAAGGGAAGTAACAGGTGTGTGATGCTGGCAAGGATGATTCTAGGACTAGGGAACAAGGGGGAGAAAGCCCTGCAGAACCCACCAACCAGAACTGCAGATAACAAGGCTGTCACCCAGAGAAAGGACCTTAGTCTGTGTTAGGAAAACATATTAACTCTCACATAAGCCCGTTTCCTCACCATTCTCCACCCCCTCATCTTTCTGTGCCCTTTCTTTTCACATTAGGCTGTTAGTCCAAACTTTTGGGAGCCAGGGTGGACCACCAGCTCTCTGGAATCTGCCAGGCCCCTGGGGGGTGGGTCACCACACCCTGCAGGGCTTCTCCCCTCCTAGCTGTCTTTGGGCAATGCAAGACTAGGAGGCTGTTTCCACCAGGAAGGCCAAGGTCAAGAGTGAGGTGTAGAAAGTTGTAAAGTAGAAAAAGTGGAGTTGGTGAATTGCTTTTGTTTTGTTCTGTTTTTCACATTTGGATAGCTGTCACAAGAGGTCTTTCCCTCGGTTTCTAGCACGTTCCTCCTTTTCTCCCTCTCCCCGCCTTTTTTCCTTCTATTAATCAAGAGAAACTTCAAAGTCATTGGGATGGTCGGATCTCACAGGCTGAGAACTCGTTCACCTCCAAGCATTTCATGAAAAAGCTGCTTCGTATTAATCGTTCAAACTCTCACCACAATGTGGGGAGTTTGACAAATCTTTCAAAATAAAAAGTAACGACTTAGAAACCGCTTTCCCGAGTGATTTTGCATGTGTCTCAGTCTTAGACACCTCATTACCCTGACAAACAGACACACGGACTGATGTTTCTACACACAACTGCACAACCACAAACCTTTGCTAACACACTACTATGCTTTGGTGTACACACAGGCTTCTTTATACCCCAGGGTGTATTTGTACACAGGGAATGCATGGTTCGTATAAGCACAAATTTAGCTTACTTTTAGATTTTATTTATTTATTGGGGGGAACAGGGGGATAGGTAGAGGGAGAGGGAGAAAGAGAATCTCAAGAAGACTCCCCACTGAACATGGAGCCCGACACAGGGCTTGATCTCATGACCTTGAGATGATGACCTGAGCCAAAACCAAGAGTTGGATTCTTAACCGACTGAGCCACCAGGTGCCCAAAGCTTACTTTTAATTTTATGAACTGTGTGCTGAACTTTTTTCATTACTGAACTTCATTATCAGAAACACCAGGCTAAGCAACTATCTCCTTCTACCACCCATCCTCTTTCCCTGCCCCCATACCTATTTACTTATTTTGCAATTTTATTTAAGTTCTAGTTAGTTAACATATAATGTAATGTTGGTTTCAGGAGTAGAATTTAGTGATTCATTACTTACATCTAGCACCCAGTGCCCATCACAAGTCCCCTACTTAATACCCATCACCCATCCAGCCCACCCCCCACCCACAACCCTCCATCAACCCTCAGTTTGTTCTCTATCTTTAAGAGTCTCTTATCGTTTGTTCATCCATCCATCCATCCATTCATCCATCTATTCATTTAGTCAACAAATGTTTATGATAGACCTACTCAGAACCAGGTCCCGTGCCAGGTGATAGAGATTCCACTGTGGCAAAGCAGACAAAGCATTTGTTCTAGAACTTCTAGTCTAGTAGATTTCACAATTTCACAACCAAGAGCACCCAGTTGTCTTGGTCGGTAGAACATGCAACTCTTGATCTCGGGGTGTGAGTTTGAGCCCCACCTTGGGTATGGAGATTACTTAAAAATAACATTTGAAAAACATTTAAAAAAAAGCAATTGCACAACTAAATACAAATTACAAGAAGTGGGAAGTGCAGTAAAGGAAGAGTAAGAGAAACCATGAGTATGTACAATGGGGGGACATAGTGTTATTCAAGAGCTTTGTGGTCCACATGGTAGTCACCCCCCCATGTGTGGCTATTTAGATTTAAGTTTAAATTAATTAAACTTAATTTAAATTAAGACTTACAGTTCCCTACTTACATTAAACATTTTGCAAGTGCTCATTAGCCACATGTGAATAGTGGTTACCTATTGAACAGGGTAGATCTAGAGCATTTTCATCATTGTGGAAAGTTCTATTGGACAGGGGTGTTCCATGGCTTATTTGAGAAAACTGGAGCTGAGTCACAAAGGAAAAGAGGGGATTAAGTGTGTGGAGTAGGGAGAGAACAGGGAAAGAGCATTCTAGGCAGAGGGAACAGCATGTGCAAAGGCCCTGAGGTAAATGGGGAGCAAGACGAGTCCCAAGCTGGTAGGGCTGGTGCACAAATTGAGGGCTGGATCATATTGAAAGAAGCTGAAGAGGTGGGCAGAGGCCAGACCATGCAGTCTCATGAGCTATAGTAAGGAGTTTGGATTTTATTTTTTGTGCACTGGGAAGTCATTGGAGGATTTTAAACCAGAAAGACAAATAGGATTAAATTTGCTTTAAAAAGAGCACTCTGACTTGGGAAAGAGTTAATGATCTTATAAGTCCACAGAGCACTTTTCAAAGTTCATGCATGTTCATCGAGCTAGTGTGATAGCTCAGGCTAATAATTCATGACTCCCGTTAGAGATGGAAAAATGGGCTCAAGAAGAGTGCCTCACTGCAGTGGGCCACAAAGCTGAGTCTTCAGGTGTCAGGTTGTTTCCCCCAACCTTTTATTTAAAATTATTTTTCAAATCACTAAGGTAATACAAACTCATAAAAACAATAAAATTGTATTCTGGTGTCCTCTATTTTCAAGAGAGAGGAATTGACTGGCTTGGTCTTGGCCATCTGAGGAATACAAGCCCAGAACTAGTAGTCTTAATCTCTAGGGATCCAAGCTGACACCGATTAAAGTTGATTCCGGTACTGGTTCATTCATCATTCATTCAGTGGTATTTATCAGATGATCATACGGTGCTAAGCACATCTTACATGTTCATGAGTAGGGCAGGTGTTGGTCCCTGCTGCCTTGGAACTTTCCATCTAGCGAGGCAGACAATGCACAAGTTAAGGAATAATACCATTTCAAGTAGAAACACGAGCTGTAAAGGAAATAAAGCAGGAAGCTGTGATGGAGCATGGCTTTACAGAGCATGTGTTGGGTAGGAAGGGAGATGTGACCTCTAATCTCAGGACCTCAGGATGCAGTCCTTATGCCTGGGGAGATTATTTGTGAAATGCATGGCACCCATGATTATAACAGCTCTGCCACCAACTTACAGACAAGCAAAGAGTTTCATGGAAGTTGAGTGACCTGGTCATGTGATGAGACAATAAGAAAAGGAGGGAACTGGAACCCAGAGCTTTCTCCCCCTTACCGAAATGTCTCCCTCTGGGAGCTTTTCAAGGGCAAGGCAGCATCAGAGAGGCATGAAGCGGAACTGCTGGCTGCAGAACCACTGATCAGCTCCGTTAACAGGGTCCCTCTGAATCTAGAATCCTTCAAGGCAGTGTTTCTATATCTTATTTGTGCTTTCCCTATCTTTAAATCAAATCGCTTAAAACAAAACAACTTAATAGGAAATTATTTCGTTACCTTAGGTAGAAAATAGTATCATTTACCATAACTGGAGATAAACCATGAAGATAAACACAGTAAAAATATACAGTGACAAAAATAATGTTATGCAATTATGAATGTGTCCCATGCTTCAAGGGTGGTCTGTTTCTTATTAAAAGAAAAAAAAAATCTAAGAAATTTTTTCTTTGGTAACCAGATGGCCCCAAAGAGAACTGAATTATAGTTAATTCAATGTTAACTAATGCCAAATCTGTAAATCTCCTGAAATCATCTGGGCGGGGTAAGGGAGGGTTTCCCCCCCTTTGGGCAATTCCTATCTGCAGGGGATGAGGGGTGGGTCCTTTGGAGACCATCTGAATCCCAGGTAACAGAAGGCTCCTTCTGAATATCTGCGACAAAACTGGATTGAGCCCTTCTAGTCCAATGACCCAACTTTGAGCTTGTTTCTTGTCTGATGATAATGGTCCCTCATAGGTCATTGTGTCTGGCACAGAGGAAGCCAATAATAATTAAAAGACTTCCAATTTAAATGTGAGGTGCCTGCCCTTCCACCCCCCCAACCCCCAATCCTTTGTCTCTGGTCCTCTCTCAGTTGTAAGGTTTCCTGCTTCAAGGCCACATTCCTTTTGTAAAGGGGCCCTGTGCTGGGCTGCCTGGTGTCTGCACTGGTTTTGGCTACAGGACTGCAAGGGTTAAACACGTCCAGTAGGCAACAGAGAAATAAGGTCCCCCAGGGAGGCAAAGGGGCCCTGGGCAGGGAGACAGGAGTCTAGTTTCCAAACCAGTGGTGTGGGTCTGGAAAAATGCTTTCCCTTCTGGGAGTCCAGTATCTGCTTCTAAATAAGGGTAGAGGAAGCTGGATGAGATGGTTCTTATCTTTAGAAAGTCTGTGAGATTTCCCCTTCTTTTCTCGTGAACAGACTGTCCTAGGACTAAGTAAGGCCCCGGGGCCCTGGAGCCTCACAACCTGGTTTCCAGATGGCTCCCCAGAGCCAGTGGGACCCATTTGTCTTCAGGCTGAGTTACAGGCCCGCCAGGCTGTTAAGGAGGGTGAGGGCGCCTCCTGGCGGGGCTGGGGAGAAAGGCTCTCAAAGCTCTGGGATGTGTCTGAACCAACCGCAGGAGCTTGTGGGCCGTAAAGCCGTGGAAGCCATCTATCCCAAAGGCCTATTTTTCTATCTATCCCCTCCCGTCCCCTTCTTCTTCCCCTTTCCCTTCTTCTTCTTTAAAGATTTTATTAATTTATTTGAAAGAGAATGCACAAGTAGGGGGAGTGGCAGATAAGGCGTTAATATATAAAACACATCAGGAACTCTACAACTCAACAGCAAAAAAACCAAACAATCTGATTTAAAAATGGGTAACATATTTGAATAGACGTTTTCCCAAAGAAGATATTCAAGTGGCCAACAAGTACATGAAAAAGTGCTCAAGATCATGCACCATCAGGGAAATGCAAATCAAAGCCACAAAGATACCACCTCATGCCTGTTAGAATGACTGTCATCAAAAGGATAAGCGATAACAAGGATTGCTGAGAAGGTGAAGAATAGGACACCCTTATCAACTAAAATAAAATAAAATAAAATAAAATAAAATAAGATAAAATAAAATAAGAGAAAATAAAATAAAATAAAATAAAATATTAAGAGGAGGACTACCATGTGACTCAGGTATTCCTTCTGGGTATATTATCTGAAGAAAATGAAAGCATTATCCTGGAGAGGTATCTGCACCCTCACGTTCATTGCGGCGTTATTCACAGTAGCCAAGGTGTGGAGGCAACCCAAGTACTCATCAATGGGTCAATGGAAAAAGACGATGTAGTTTATATATACAATGGGGTATTATTCAGCCACAAAAAGTAGGAAATCCTGCTCTTTGCCACAACATGGATGGGCCTTGAGGGCATTATGCTGAGTCAATTAAATCTGACAAAGAAAGAAAAACATTGTAAGTGCTCCCTTATATCCAGGATCTAAAAAGCCTGAACTCAAAGAAATTTGCAAGTAGACCAATGATTGCCAGGGGCAAGGGGATGGGAGAAATGGGGAGATGTTTGTATAAATGCCAAGCTATAAGATGAGTGAGGTCTGGGGATCTAATGTGTACAGCACAGTAACTGCAATCAACAATACTGTGTGATATACCGGAAAATTATTATGAAAGATCTTAAATGTTATCACCACACACAAAGTAGAGGTAATTTTGTGAGAGAATGGAAATGTTAACTAGCCTTATTGTGGTCAGCATTTTGCAACATACACGTGCATCAAATCATGCCACTGTACACGTTAAACTTACCTATGTTATTTGTCTATACTATCGCAACAAAGCTGGAAAAAAAAACCAAAACAAGTCAAAAATCTCTGGATTTCCTAGATCCCTGCTAATTTGCTAGGGAAGGCCTACAAAACCCGGCGGTGTAAGTAGGTCAAGATGGTTACAGCGCGAGCACAGCCGGAGAAGCGAGTTCTGTGCGCGGGGATGGAGCCCGGGGGAAGTGCCCGGCAGAGCGAAGGGCGAGCAGCCGAGCAGCCGTCCACCCCAGAGTCGCTGCACTGCATTGTATCTTAAAGCAGAGCAAAACAAAACAATGACAAACACACAAACTCAAACAGCTTTGTCAGGGTTTGCAAAGGAGAGCTAGATTCCAGGCTCAGATCATTAGGAGCAGGATTTCTTCATTTGTTCGTTCAAAAGCCGTGAGGGCCTGTCGCGGGCCCCGCGGGACGCCTGGGTCTCCGCGCCCACCCGATAAACGCCGGCTGTGCCCCCAAACTGTGGTGGATTCCACAACTCCAAAAGGACCCCCCCCTCCCGGGGGGCGCGGGGCTGCTCACCTGCCCTGAGAAGCGGTATCTCGGGAGCGTGCTGAGTACACCTCACACCAGCAGGGGGAAGCCCGACTCAAGACATGGGAAGTCCTCGCCTTGCCCGGACTCCTTCCCAGGTTGGCTAGGAGCGGCCCGGCCTGTTGTTTCTCAGGACGGAGGGATCTTCTGCTCCACCATACCCCCCCAGGGCACATCATTCTACAGGTGAGAGAAACTGAGTTTCAGAGAGGTAGAGGGCTTGGAGATTTGCTCCACATCTACGTTGGTGGCACAGTCTGTGAAGGGATTCAAGAAGCGGAAGCCCAGAGTCCTACAATGCCATCATCCCTGTGCTCTGAGGAAATCTACTTTTTAAAAAAAAATTTTTTTATTTATTTTATTTGAGAGAGCATGAGAGTGAGATCACAAACAGGGGGAAGGGCAGAGGGAGAAGCAGACACCCCGATGAGCAAAGAGCCTGATGTAGGACATGATCCCAGGACCCTGTGGGATCATGACTGAGCCAAAGGCAGATGCTTAACTGACTGAGCCACCCAGGAGCCCTGAGAAACATTATCTTCACATCCCTGGTTCTCAGCCATCGGACACACAGCCAGGTGTCTGAGCCCTCCTGTACCTGGGACTGACTCCTAGGCTTAGCTCAGAAGACAGTGTGCTAGAGGAGAAAGAGAGAAGCCAGCTGACCTGGTCCTGGTCCCAACCCTGGCAGTTAACTGCAGGACTGCCTGATTCCTGTCTCTGAGCCCCCAACTTTCTCTCTGTAATGAAAATGTGATAGGAGCACCTTGCTGAGCAAGGATCCCAATGTGGAACTCAATCTGAGGACCCTGAGGTCATGACCTGAGCTGAAGGCAGATGCTTAACCTACTGAGCCACCCAGATGTCCCTCTGGAACAATATTGTAATATAATATCTAAAGATATTTATGTGTACATATATATGTATACATACTTTAAAATTTTTTTGTTTATTTAAGTAATCTCTATACCCATTGTGGGGCTTGAACTCATGACCGTGAGATCAAGAGTCCCATGTTCTCCTGACTGAGCCAGTCGGGCACCCTTGTAGATATACATTTTGTTACACAGTTTGGATTATATTATACATTGTATTATTGCTTTGTTCGTACTTTAAAGTATCACTAGTAATCTTTCCACAGCAGTGATATGTATTTGCTCCCTCCTTCCTTCTGGTGCCTGTGCACCCCATTCCATGATACAAATGTCCCACAGTTAAATGGCTCTTCTCTGCCCATCCCCCTCCAGCCCCAGGAGTGTGGAAATCACGTGAGGTTACCCCAGTTCCAGTTCCCGAGTCACTGTGGGGATCTTGTAAGTCCTTCCCCGCCTGCCCATCCATTTTCCCACCTGGTTTAGCAACTTCTGCCTTCCCTCCCAGGGGATCCTCTGAGGGTCTCTTCAGATAACATCTTATGAAAGCCTTTGCCAAAAGCATGCCTTTTTCTGCCCCTGGAAGGAATTATTTTCACTTGTTCTGAAGAAGAGTCTCTGCATGTACTTGTAACTCCTGCCAAGAAACCCGAGGGGCCCCGAATTCCTCAGCGCCTGGATCCCAGAATCGCTTAATCTGCTGGCTGCTCCTTTCCAAGGGGCACTGAGACGAGGGAGTTACATGTGCTTAAAGGCTTAGAGGGTGTCAGCTTGAAGAGAGGAGAGAGTGAGGGAGCGTCTGCTGCCACTTGGCTCGACCTCTCAGATGAAAGGGTTTGGGAGAAGTGAGTGTTTACAGGGATCAGGGTAGACACACGGGAAGGGCCAGAGTTCCCCTCCGCTTCTCAAAGATGACAGAGGATTGACATCATCAAAGCCCTCTGAGGAAGACTTGGACTCTTTCCACCCCAGAACCACTTAGCATTGGGGACTGTGAGCACCTGAAGTTTCATGGGGACTGGGGAGGACAATTAGGGCTATTTTACCTTGCACAACTTTAGGGAGCTCTGTTTACATCGATGGTGCTGTGAACCGTGTCCAGGAGAGGTACAAAGTGATGATCATACTACAGCAGCCAGTATGATCTTTTTAAAATGTAAAAAAAAAAAAAAACTCCAAAAAAACCCCAACAAACTAATAATGACTTGTTATACCCAGAATAAACCCCATAAATCTCTGCGTCATCCGGCCTCATTTTCCTCTCTAACTTTATGTCCTACCATCACCCTGGCTCACTAAATTGCAAACATATTGACCTTGCATCCCTAGACAGGTCTAGGGGCCTTAGCTCCTGCCTGAGGGCCTTTGCATAGGCTGCCTCTAGACTTTTCCAAGGTTGGCAGCTTCTTGTTATTGAATATTCATCTTATTTTCAGACATGGGCTCTTTCTATTCACTCCCATCTAATATTCAAAGTCCCATTTATAAGGAGCTATGTTCCTTTTGAATATGCTCTTTCTTTTTTCCAGCACTTGGCAGATTAAGCTTATATCCATAGAGTCAGCACAATGCACAGGACCTTACAGATGTTCAAAATTATTTATTGAACAAATATTGACTTGAGTCAGGGCAGTGATGACACCTTTGAAACTGTAAGGTGTTGTACTTGGATGAAAGCCATCCCAAGTATCTGAGAGCAAAAAGAGTAAGAGGAAACTTAGTGTCTCCTAATTTCATAAGTTCTTAAAAAACAGAGAACTTTGCTTTGGGGTCAGTGCATCATTTTATTCCTCCCTACCTGCGCAGGCTTATAATTGGTGGGACCAGCAGTAACGACCCAATCCAGCTCTTCACTGTGATGATGGGGAAACTGAGACCTTCTCAAAGGGGAAGAAGATACAGACATTAATAGTTGAGCTGAGACTAAGAACTGCTGGGCCATTGTACCTTAGTGTCCATTGTATAAAGAACTGAGTGGGTAATGTACTTTGAGGGGCAGCTTGATCCGCCCCAAGAAACCCGCCACAATGCCCGAAATTTCTAATAATTTTTCTTTCATCTGGGTCAGGGTAGTGTGTCTGTTGAAGACTTTAATGAAAACAGAAATACTTTATCAACATCTCATCTCTTAGAAGAGATTTGCTTTTTAGATAAGCAGATGTGGAAAAGTGAAGGTTTGGAACTAAGTGGGGAGAAAATTGCATGGGTGGTGGTGGCTTTGTGATGAAGGGGGAAGTGTGGAGGCCTAGGCTTGGGACAGGAGAGTGGAAGCACGGTGTGGCACCCCTGCCAACCTCTGCCAATCTCATTTCGCCTCAGGCTGGCCTCAAATGGGAACCACAGAGAACTGTTCAGATGCCAATGAATGAATACCAGCTGCGAACAAAGAGCTGTTTGTGCTGGGAAGAACCAGTCCCACAGGTGGTTTGGGTGTAGCGGAAAGCAAGGCTCAGGTTTTGGGACAGATGGCATTTAGAAAGCTGAGGAGAGAGAGGGCCATCCCCTGTTTCCCAGGGCCACCCGAGCCATCACCCCTGAGCCTCAGGAACAGTCTGCATCAGAGGCACCTCCCCGGGGGCTGCAGCACCCCATCGGAGCCCCTGTTCAGTCATCCTGCCCTCCTGGAGGGTGAGATGAGGGAGACCTGCAGGGGTCCATCTAGAATGCTTGGATAGCTGGAGCAGGCAGAAAACAAGCAAGTTCAGCAAGCTCTGATATTCTAACTTAAAAGCTTGGAACTCTCCACACCCTACTCCCTGCAGTCAACAACTTGAAACACCTCCAAGAAGTGCAGTGGAACTAAATGACGTCACCAGTAGACCCGGGCCTGAGCATCCCCTGGTTCTGTCGGCAAGGTTTGTTCCATTCAACCTCTGCTGTTCCAGGGAGGGAAATAAAGCCAGGAATTGCCTCCAAGTTTTAGTTTGAGGCTGGCTGAATAGGCTTCCAAAGTTTTTCCTTCTTCTCTCCTATTCAAAGCCTATCTATTCCAAAAGGCTCAACTAAATCCTTTCTGGTCCATGGCAACTTCTTTCCCTTGAGCTCCAAGGGCTGTTTTCCTCCCTTGGCACTTTGCACAGGTGGCCCCATATCACCACTGGTTATTGGATCCCCAAATCCTCCTTGAGCTGCCTTGAAGGCACAGTGCTGAGCACACAAGAGCACATCCTCTGATAAAAGCCTGGAGCCGGATGGAACCCGCATCACTATGATTGTCTATTTCCCTCATGTTATAGATGCAGAAGAGTAGAGTGTGATGTGCCAGCAGCTGGGAGAAGGGGGCAGAGAGGAATTGCTGTTTAAGGGGGAAAAGAGTTTCAGTTCTGAAAGATGAGGTTATGGAGACTGGCTGCATGACAGTGTAAATATCCTTACTGTTACTGAACTGATTATGCTCAAAAATGGTTAAAATGGTAAATTTTATGTTATACATATTTTATCACAAACTAAAAAAGTAAGTCTTTAAAGCTATTAAGTGATGTAGCAAATCGTGGCTGCTCCCCAAGGGTAGGGATTTTTATCTGTTTTATGCACTGTGTCCCTTGCCCCTCAAAAGAGTGCCTGGCATGGAGCAGGTACTCAGTACATGGTTAGGGAGCAAGTGAACCCTAGCCACTTTGCACTGATGATTTATTCACAACCCCTGTATTTTTATTTTTAATTTTTAAAGTAAACTCTACCCCCAATGTGGAGCTTGAACTCACAACCCCAAGATAACAAGTCATGCTCCACTGACTGAGCCAGCCGGGCACTCCTATTCATCACCCCCATAAGTGTGATGGTGATATTGCAACCACTTTGAAGGTCAAGCCAAATTCCAGAGTGTCTTATGGGACTTGCCCTTTCCCCTACTTCTTGCCACCAGCTGGTGCCAGAGCAAGGGAACTGACTGTGCATGGGCTGTGATAACCTAGAACCTATCCAGTGCCAGACCCCACTAGCATTCTTATGGGGAACTTAAAAAAGGAGTCATGTCTCAAAACACTCTTTGTTAATTTGTCCTATCAGACATGAAGATATCAAACCTGTCTGAAACTGGACAAAACAAAACAAATAACTATGTTCAAAAGGCACAATACCTCTTATTTCTGTTACAATGACTGTTTTGGCCATATTCCTTTTCTTCCTCAACATACTTGACTCGAAGTGGGGAGCTGTGACTTGCCTTCACCCTTCCTTTGGCATTTTTTTTTTTAAGATTTTACTTATTTATTTCACAGAGAGAAACACAGCTAGAGAGGGAACACAAGCAGGGGGAGTGAGAGAGGGAGAAGCAGGCTTCCTGCCGAGCAGGGAGCCTGATGCGGGGCTCAATCCTGGGACCCCGGGCTCATGACCTGAGCCGAAGGCAGACACCTAATGACCGAGCCACCCAGGTGCCCCTTTCTTCTGCATTCTTACACAATTCACTTCCATTTGCTTCATATCTATTCGCACCCACTTCCCCCTACTTTATTGTTTATATAAACGTTTTTGCACAAATCATGTATATATGTACAACTCAATGAATTTTCACAAACTGAACACATTCATGTGATCAGTACCCAGTTCCAGCTGTCTCTTTTCCAGCACATTACCAGCTGTCCAGAAATCCCTTTGTGTCTCCTGGAAAGACTCTTATTGATTTCTGGTCCAATATTTTCATTTTTCAGAAGAGAAAACTAAGGCCCAACAGGGAAAGTGTTCCAAGATGACAAAGCACAATGCTCTGCGGCTACCTTGTAGCTTAGGAAGTGCAACATCTCTTGCATGGGAACACACCCCCTATGGTGCCACCACAAACACCTATGGAGCGGAATAGTTCAGGCCCCTAATTTCCCTCTGCCTGGATGAAGTCAGGGCATGGACTGTACCTGCTTTTTGTGGGACTGTTGCTACACCCTGGCCATTTCCAGGGTTCTGTTCTGGCCTTTCCCCCTGACAATATGCTCCCAAGAAACTTAATACGATTGTGCCAGAAGGGCCCTTAAAGATCTGATCATCTTATGGTTTGCAGAAGGAAGGAAGGAAGGAAGGAAGGAAAGAAGGAAGGAAGGAAGGAAGGAAGGAAGGAGAAACAAGAAAGCCCACAAAATTTTATTCTCAAAATTCCCTAAATTAGTGAGTTGTTATTGCAAAAAAAAATCTAAAAATAGAGAAACATACTAAGCAAGCATAGGATAGTCCCTTGTCTGGATTATGAATCAGTCAGGGGTACAGGTGACTGCATGGTTGATGGGCTTTATACCTGTGTATCTGCGTAATTTTTTTTTAACAGCTGCCTCTTTTCCTTTCGTCCTCCTTGGCTTTCTCTCAAAGTCATTGTTTTGCTGCCAAAAGCTGGATGAGAAGATGGGAAAGAGATAGAGTGACTGCCCCTGGCCATGAACCACAAAAGCCCAGCCTTCTCATTCACTTTTGGTGTGATGACTTTGTGTGAGACAGAAACACAGAGCAACAAGGGTATTCTAGCACTAAGGTCTCTATAAACAGGATCATGTACTGGAAAACAAAGACATTAGAATGGGATGCAGCTGTAATGTTCAACTACATAATCCTTCCTATGGATGGTGGATGTCTCCCACGAGAATGCAAATAAAATCCAGGTCCTTTGACTCCCAGGGCAGTGCTGTTTGTACTCTTCCACCTCAGTCTTTCCCCTCCCTCCTTTTTCTATTCTGTCCTCCTTCCTCCCCAAACATCTGTGGGTACTTGTTGTACTATGAGTGTCAATTCTGTATTTGTGAAATGAGGTCATCATGGAAATAACTCAGCAAACTTGCCCTTGAAGAACTAAATTGGCTAGGGAAATCCTGGCCAGTAGCGTGCATAGAAGTCAGAAAAAATTAGGTTGCAAGTGACAGAAACTGAGATCAAATGAACTTAAGCAAAAAAGGGAATTCATTGGCTCATGTAACTGATAAGTTGGGATTTCAGGCATAGCTGGATCAAAGGCTCTCTTCTCTCTGTCCCTTAGCTCTTCTCTCTTTTCTGTTGGTGCTGGCCTCTCTCTTTTGCTGCTGCTAGGCTTCCTTGCATGGATGGGTGTGGTGGGCTGAATGATGGCCTCCTAAAGATGTCCGTGTCCTAATCGTCAACTTATAAATGTGTTACCTTACATGGTAAAGGTGATTTTACATATATTACTAAATTAAGAATCCTGAGATGGGGAGATGATCATGAGTTATCCAGGTGAGCCCAGTATAATCATGAAAGTCCTTATAAGAGGAGGGCAGAAGGGTCAGAGTAGAAGAAGGAAATGGGATGACAGAAGCAGAGATCAGAGAGATAGTGTTTTGAAGATGCCACTCTGGCCTTGAAGATGGAGGAATAAGCAAGCCATACATCAAGGAATGGAGACAACCCCTCGAAGCTGGAAAAGTCAAGGAAATGAATCATTCCCCCAGGCTTCCAGAAGGAATGGGTCCCAGCTGACACCTTGAATTTAGGACTTCTAACCTCCAGAGCTATAAAATAATAAATGCATGTTCCTCTAAGCCACCAAGTTTGTGGTAATTTGTTACCACAGCAATAGGAAATTAAGACAATGGACTTGTGTCTCCAGGTTTATATCTTCTTATGTCCTAATCCAAGTGGTCTATGGGGGTGGAGAAATTTCTTTCTCCCAAAGTCCCCAGAAGACTGCCAAAGATTCTCCTTGGCCACGATCAGGTCATGGGACTGGTGTAGCAATTACTGGTGCCAGAGCAGGCCAGTGAGAAAGCCCGCTCAGCCTGAGGGATGTGTCTGGGTGGTGGTTTGGGCAGGTGCCCTGTGACCCACAGGCCCCTCAGAATCACTTGAAATGGAGAGACGAAGGCCTGCTGGGGAAGGGAGGGTAAAAACAGCACACCTGCCCTGTAGTAGGGGATATTGGAGTGACGTGAGGAGAAAATGAAGGCTGGATTAAGAGGTACTGAGGGTAGGAGGGGTGGGAGAGCCAGAGGAGAGCAGACAGAATTGTCTGAAAGGTTCTGGGCACTTCTGAGCCACATGAGAATTTTTGTTGCTGCATTGCAGAGTTGTCAGCGTGGCTATAGCTGGAGAAGGAGAGAGTGTGTGTGTGTGTGTGTGTGTGTGTGTGTGTGTGTGTATGCACACACACGTGTGGATAGGAGGTGGCTGAGTATAGTGGTTAAGCTCTGAAAAGTCTGAGTTCCTAGCCCAGCTCTCCAGAGGAGCAACCTTAGGTAAGGCTCTTCATCTTTCCTGGGACTTTTCCTCAGGCTCTTCATCTGTGAAATGGGGACACTGAATTGAAGGCCGGAGTGGTTGCCTTTTAAATATTCCTCTTGCTCAGGAAGCCAGGGGCTGTCAGTCCTCAGTGGGGGCCATCGTTGGATGAGTTGGGCATTGCAGTTTCAGAAACTCTCCAGGCTCTGTCAAGTCCACATGCATTTGGTTCTGACATGCCCAGCCTGGGATTTCTTCCAGGTTTTCCACTTGTAGCCCCAGAGCTTGACTCCATCCCTAACTTGTTCACCTGGAGCTCAGACAGAGAGAGGAGGAGTTCATCTGTGCTCAGTAGCCACCCCAGGAACCTCTTGTGTGTGGAAGGCTTGGGAAAGTAGCTTCTGTTTGGAGATAAGATGCCAGTGTCCCACTGGAGAGCTAAAACATCAGCAGTTGGGTCTTTGACCACTTCCTGCGTGCCTGGCCCTGCGTGAACTCCTGCCACCTGGGATTCAGCTCCACTGCATAGCAAAAAAGCCAAGGCGCCGTAGCTTACACATAGAAGGCTTGTTTTTCATGTTTATAAGGAGATTTGATACAAGGGGTTCCATACTGATGTGATGGCCCTGTATAATTATCAGGGATCCGGAATCCTTCTGTCTTTTGCTTTTTTAGGGCAGCATTTCCCTAAAGTTTTTGGTCAGATAAATATGGGCCGCATTCCCTACCATAAATCTCCTTTAGAGATGGATGCACACTCAACCCCAGCATGTTCAGGACCTGCACTTCTTTCCGGGCACTTTTTATGGATAATTTTTAGGAAGTATTTGTTTTTTCACTCAAGTAGTTCATATTTGTTGTGAAAAAATTCAAGTACAAACAAAACAATGAAAAAAGTAAAAAAGCGGGGCACCTGGCTGGCTCAGTTGGTTAAACGACTGTTTTCGGCTCAGGTCATGATCCTGGAGACCTGGAATCGAGCCCCACATTGGGCTTCCTGCTCTGAGGGAAGCTTGCTTCTCCCTCTCTCAGTCCCTCTGCTTATGTTTCCTCTCTAGCTGTGTTTCTCTCTGTTAAATAATAAATAAATAAATAAAATCTTAAAAAAAAAAAAGTAAAAAAGAAATTGTCCTTATCTTTTCACCCAGAGAGAAACCTTATTATAAAATTGGTACATTCTTCCAGACTAGATATTTAAAAAATATGCAAACACGGGACGCCTGGGTGGCTCAGTTGGTTAAGCAACTGCCTTCGGCTCAGGTCATGATCCTAGAGACCCGGGATCGAGTCCCACATCGGGCTCCCTGCTCGGCGGGAAGCCTGCTTCTCCCTCTCTCACTCCCCCTGCTTGTGTTCCCCCTCTGGCTGTGTTTCTCTCTGTCAAATAAATAAAATCTTTAAAAAATATATGCGAACAGAAGTATTCCTCCAAATGGGATTATTCTCACATATTATTCTATAACATCTTTATTCAATTTAACAAATATCGTGAACATCTTCCCATGCTCAGAAATATGGTCATAGTACCAAGTTGATTCACTTGTGTCTTCAACAGTTTATTTGGCGTCTAAGCAGAGAGGTAAGCTACTCCTTGTGGGCGGGCTGGACCCCACTAACAGCTGCTCCTTCCTCTTGGGGCTCCATTCCATTGCTCGACTGCACCATGTTCCACCTTGTAGGCTCGGCTTTCTTTTCTTTCTTTCTTTTTTTTTAGATTCATTTCTTTATTTGAGAGAGAGAGAGAGAGAGAGAGAGCATAGGCAGGAGGGGCAGAAGGAGAGGGAGACAGACTCCCAAATGGACTCCATGCTGAGCTCATGATAACCCTGAGATCATGACCTGAGCCAAAACCAAGAGTCGGATGCTCAACCAACTGAGCCACCCAGGTGCCCTACCTTGTAGATTCTTGATATCACACACACACACACACACACACACACACACACACACACACACCATTTAGATAGATATGACTGTTTATCGAGCTATACATAGAGTGAGGAATCAACACCTCGTGATAACAGCTTGACCAATTTTTCCATAAATTCCAAAATTTTCCTGTAACCACCACTCGCATACAGAACATTTCTGGTGCCAGGAAAGTTCCTTCTTGCTCTTTCCCTGGTCGTAGACCTCTCTTAACTGAAATATATTTTGGAGT
Source organism: Spilogale gracilis (assembly GCA_004023965.1). NCBI lineage: Eukaryota > Metazoa > Chordata > Mammalia > Carnivora > Mephitidae > Spilogale > Spilogale gracilis. The sequence continues at coordinate 116,130 of PITA01000240.1, forward strand.
GTGTGATTTTTTTCACAGGAGTGGGTTTTGTCCCTAGAATGAGATAGAATTTGAGCTCCTCAGCACAGACAATGTGCCATGCCTGCCTTGTCCCTTGGGACAGACAGGGCAGGCCAGTGAGCTTTACTGAGGACTGGGATGTGCTGCATGGGACCTTCCCCCCACCTCTCCCAGCAGGGCATGCTGGAGGCAGAGGCTGAAGTGTCTCTGCTCCCAGGTCAGAGGAGGTGAGCTGAAGGGCTCACGGCAGCACTTCCCATTCTGTCTGGTCTGGGCATGTCTTAGTGGAGAGGGCAGTGGAAAGGGGGCAGTAAGCAGGAGGTAGGGGGTGGGAGACGAAGGATGAAAGGCCTTATTCATGTTGCCTGAGGTGGAAATGAAGGGTGCCTGGGCACAGGGATACTGAGTAAAAATAGCAACCAGTTCTGAGGTGGGGATGGGGTTGAGTAGGGATGAGGAAGTAAATTCAAATATGAACCATGTATTAAATAATGGTATCATATCAAAGTTAAATTTCCTGAGTTTGATCACTAAACTGTGGTTATGTCAGGGAATGGTCTCACTTAGGAAATACACACTGAAACACTGCTGTGTTTGACTTATTCTTCAATGGTTCAGATAAAATAGACGTGAGTGTGTGTGTGCGCGTGTGCACGCGGGAGTGTGTAGAGAAAACAGGGCTGTAAACAAATGATGAATCTGAGTAAAGGGTTTATTTGAATGTCTTGCACTATTCTTTCAACTTTTGGGGGTAAGTTCGAAATGATAACAAGGTACAAAGTGACAGAACGTAATGGTGTCTGAGACCCACCTGGGTTTTGGATGTGTTCACTCTGACACTGGTGAACAGTATGATCTTGAACAACTTCCCGTTTCTCTCTGGTTCTGGCTCCACCATGTAGGTGAGGAAACTGGATACCAGATGGTCTTTGTGAGACAGCAGCTCTGGCTTTCTGGAAACCTGAGGTTCTGGGTTTGTGGAATCACGGGACCAACCAGGTGACCCACTGAGTGGCTGACAAAGTGTGGGGTCTCTCTGTTTTAATCTGCCATTTTAATCAAATACCCAGGGGTATGGGGTTTGCTTCCTACAGAGGAGGAAGAGAGGGGAGGTGGTGACTCTCCAGTGGTTGTTTTTTCCCCAGATTTAAAGTAGTAATGGAAAAGTTTAAGTATGGAAAATAGGAAAATGACAAGCAAAAAACAAAGGCATCTATAATCCATTACCCTGATGTTGACACAAGTTTGACAGGTGCAGGCTGTTAGAATAGAAGGGAATCCCCACTTACCGTATAGCGGGGAATACTAAGGCTCAAAGTGGGGATGGGGTGAGCTGAGGCTTCAGGGGCGACTTATTCCGCACTACAGAGATGCTCCCTTATGGTAGGGTCAGAATTAGAGACCATGTGCTGTGAATCTCAGACCAGCCCAATATTGTTTTTTAATATATAGTGTTATTTTTTCTAATTATGTAAAAAACGCCTAAGATTTGAAAATACAGAGAAATCTGAGAGGTCATATCTGGTGGATTTTGCTTGCTGGTTTTCCTGCTCTAAGAATTTCCAGAACTCTCCTTTCTGCCTTTGGGCCCCACACCTGGCCTTTTCTTCCATCCAGCTGCTAGGGCAGGGCAAATTTTGGCCAAATTCCATGGGTAGCTATGTTTACCTCTAGAGTTTATCAGGAGATTGGGGTCATTCTGTTTGTGGGGAAGGGAGGTGTCCCGCTTTCCTTTTTCTCACTCCCTAGAACCCTTTTTGTTTTCTTCTCGAGCACACATCTGAGTTCTGCTCTGGACCCATCCCTGATGGACGTTATTGTGAACCTTAGGTAGGTCAAAGTGAGAATACCTCAGTGGTTGATACATTTAAGTAGTCTTACAAAATAAAACAAAAATAGTGGTGAACATAAGACTTATTGAGTTCGTGTCCTGGGCTAGGCACTCTGCTAAGTGCTTGACTGGCATTACTTATATGAATGCTCACAATGACCCCATGAGGTCTATTTCCTTCTTCCTGGTTTGTTCCTGCAGGAAACCTGGCTAGAGAGGTTATGTGTGGTTGGAAAGAGGATGAGGGATGGGGTCAGGGATGCAAATCCAGGTCTGGCTCTGGGAAGAGGGGGTCACTATTGCTTTTGGGGACTGGCTATCTACCAGCTCCCAGACCTTCTTTTAACGCACCATCTCTGGCATGGGACAAATGCTGTGGCTCCATCCCTGCTCCTGTCCCAAAGCCCTGCTCAGGCTGTGGCACAGCAAGACGTCGAATGCCAAGCTTCGTTCTCACTCACACAGCTGAGGAAACATTAGGGTCAGGGCTGCCGGCTTGCACAACTCTGGGGGCATCCTTTCATTGTGTCCCATGTGATGGTTAGGTCTCGGAGCTGTGAAATGCAGGGCCTGTGAGAGAGAGGCAGGGACCAGCCCAAGTCACACAGCCTCTCTGAGTTGGGACAGGACCCTGGAGCCCAGACAGCCCTCCCTACTGGTGTGCTTCAGGGGGATGAGAAGGGTAAGATTTGCCTGATGGCTGACTGCCTGAGGAAACCTAGGTGACATGTTATCACTCCAGCCATTCCTTAGGGGGAGGTCTTCCCTGCAGGAGGATCCTCAACCCCCTGCCTCTGGCCCCATGGCACAGGAAGGCACAGGTGCCCGGGTGTAGCTATGCGGCCTGGCCAAGAAGCCTTCTCACCCTGGTTCTAGGCACCTCGTTAGGAGTCCTGGGCAAAAGCAGTGAGCAGTGAGGCCCACTCCTGGAGCCAGTCCTGACCTGGAGCCTGTCCTTTAACATGCAGCCGGGAAAGGGAGGTAAGGTCCAGCAGGTCACTCCTCCTTTGGAAAACTCCCAGTGGTGCCCCACTGGCTGCAGGGTGGAGGGGTCCAGACACTTCTGCCCAACTTCCAGGATCTTCCCTAGCCTGGCTTTACTTTTCCAGCTGCATCTCGGACCACACCCATCTTTGTGCTCCATCAACCCCAGACTGCTAACACCTATTGATTGCCGGGCACCTGAGCTCTCTTGCCCCCTGCCACAGCTCAGGTTGTTCTTGCCTCCCCAAACACCCCTCTCTAACTTCTTGTTCTTCCCTGGCTGAAATCCTATCCACCCTGGAAGACAGTCCAAACCTAACTTTTCTAAAAGCACTATCTTAGAATCTAAATTATTTTTCCTTTGGGTTTTGAAAATATTGAACTGTCCATCCATCCATCCACCCATCCATCCATTCTTCCATCCATTCTTCCATCCATCCATCCATCCATCCATCCATCCATCCATCCATCCATCCACCACCACTGCTATGTCTTAGGTTTAAGGTTTAAGTAATGAATACTGCATGGTCACTGCCCTCCATCGCAGTTCTTGAAGGAGGCAGACCTCTAAGCAAGGAATGTAGTTAAGTGCCACTCGGGGGGAAGGGAGGTCAGCAAAAGCCCCACAAGCTAGGACAGTTTATTTCCCTTTAAGTAAGGGACATCTGCATGGATTCAGCTCCACACTGCATTTGGAGTGAAAAGAAGAGCCATTGGTGAGAGGCAAGCTGTTCAACATGCACTGACTGTCAGCAGCACCATTCTGTGTCCTCCTGCTCTTTTTACTTTGCAACATGCTTTCTTATGCACCCTCATTTGGGTCGCACAATAATCTGGGCTCTTTACAGATGAAGACACTGAGGGTCAGAGGTTAATGACCCGCCCACACCACACAGCTAATAAAAGACAGAGCCTGGGGGCGCCTGGGTGGCTCAGTTGGTTAAGCAGCTGCCTTCAGCTCAGGTCATGATCCCAGAGACCAAGGAACGAGTCTCTCATTGGGCTCCCTGCTCGGCGGGAAGCCTGCTTCTCCCTCTCTCACTCCCTCTGCTTGTGTTCCCTCTCTGGCTGTGTTTCTCTCTGTCAAATACATAAATAAAATCTTAAAAAAAAAAGAAAAAAAAGGCAGAGCCCAGACCAGAACCAGGTCCCTTGACTACTAATTCACTGGCCTTTGTCTGTATCTCAACTGCCTTCCTCTGAGTTTCTTGCTTATTTTCTCTGCCTCCCTTCACCTTATATTTGCTAAGGGACCCTCCTCCCCGCAGGCTTGAACCTTATGATAGCTTATTTCCTCCTGCCCCAATCAAAATGGCCAATTCCTGTCCCCTTCCATCCTCACTGGGATGAGGGAGGAGGGCAGAAGGAGACTGCAGCAATTCTCAACAGAAGTGGATCATGAAGAAATGTTCTCTACCCTCACATCCAGTCTCCTTGGAATTCCTTACTGAACTAATTTAACCAAGTACCTCTGCATCTCTAGACTTGGGCTGGCCCACCTGGCCTAGCTGATCTATAAAACCTCTTCTGAGGTGATTGCTGGTCAGTGTTGCTATCCCTCATTTCCTCTCTTCCTCCCAATTTTTCATGTGCTCAGCATGCACTAGGCGCTGTGCCTGGAACTGGGGAAACAGCTAACACGATGGACACTCCCTACCTTATAAACATGGACATCACAGCCTTTCACCTCTAATTTATTGAGGAGGCGTCTCTCCCACTGGGAACTTGGACTACGGGCCCCAAGGTTAGTTCATCCTTTCTAGGGATTCTTTTTCTGGTTAGTCATGCTTTGGCTGTGTGACCTTGGGCAAGAAACTTAACCTATCTGGGTTCCTGTTTCCTTATTTATAAAGAGGAAAAAAATCATTACATCCTCAAAAGGGAGTTGGGAGTTTTAAGTGAACAGATATAAGAAATAAATATAAATATTTAATATTTACATTAAAATAAAATGAATGTGTTTATAGAATAAAGTGATTTAGAGCTTGGGCTCTGGAGTCACACAGATGGACATTCAAATCCCAGATCTGCTATGAACCAGCCCTGTGACTCTGTTTTCATGTCAACAAAATGGGGCTAATAAGAGTAGTGACCTCACAGTTTGTTGAGGGGATTAGAGGAGGTAATGCATGTGAAGAGGTTACTTAGTGCCTGGCATCTTATAAGCCCTCAGGCCTCCTGGTCCTTACCTACTCTTTCTTCTCGCAGTCCTCCCCATTCCCCCCCATACTCCCTTACTTCTTCTTTTCCATTGGAATCGTTTTCTAGTTATCACATGAACAGGTAATCCATACAAAATCATATGTGAAAAATCCCCTCCTACAACCCTGTTCCCTTCACCTCCAGGGTCTCTCTATGTTGCCAGTTCTTTTCCCTTTTTCAGAGACTTGTGTATGTGTGTGTATCAACAAATTGGTTTTCAAATTCTCTCCTTCTTTACACAAATGGCAGCTTTTTTTTTCTGTCTCCACCTATATAGTTCTGCATTTAGCTTTTTACTATTTAATACTATAATATGGAGGCCATTCCATAGTGTATATAAAATGCTTTCCCATTTAATTTCTATATAAAAAGTTGTCTGATGTTCCATCACGTGGACGCCCCATAGCTGATTTAACCAGCCGGGGGCTGGTGGACATCTAGGCTGTTGGCAACCTTTCCCAGTTAGAGACGGAACCCCAGGGAAAACGCTGTCCTTTTGAAAATTCCTCTCAGCCTCTCTCAGCCATGCTGTCCCACACTGAAGGGACATGGGGGATGGCAGGACACAGCAGTACAGCCTGGAGGTGAGACATGTGAATCCCAGAGCCCCCAGAATGGGGTCTGACTTCTGGCTTTACCATCTGCTGCTCTGCTGCCTCGGACCCCGTGCTCAGTCTCTGTAAGGCAGCGGGGCCTGAGAATTCGCCTTTCTAACAAGTCTCCAGGTGATACCAGCCTGGGGACTGTACTTCGATAACCACTATGCTAAGCTACTAAAATGGGGAATCTGGTAATTCCCATCTCATAAGTTTTGTGGGGATTAATGTACATAGCCCCTTAACACTGTGCTAGTACCAGACTAAGGACTTAATATCTTAGTGATTATTATTATTATATTGGCCCCCTCACCCCAGAGAGAAAGTTAACCAGACACAAGGATGACGCATAGTGATCCTCAGGCCTGATCCCTTCTCCAGGGGCTTAGGGATATCCTGGAACTTCTCCCCCAAATTTGCTTCAAGATCTAAGTCTGGAATGGCTGGGGAACTCTGCCAAGTTGCCTGGCCATCGGAAATTGTCATTTTTATGGGAGCTGGGAGTGGAGAACTGGGGGATAGAAGCCTAGCCTGGAGCCCTAGCACTGACCACAATGATGGATGTGTCTGTGGGCATCATCCTGTGCGAGCCTGCTCCCTGGTTAAAAGGTGTGCATGGGAGAACAGAGAAGGGGCTTGTCCTATCCCAGCTCCTACCCCAGTCATCAAAAGGCCTCTTCCATTCTCAGAGCCCTTGTAATTTGCTCTCATTAATAGCTTTGTTCTTGTGGGGGGGGGCAGCGGGGAGAAGCAGGGGCAGAGAACCCCAGGTGACCACTGCAGGCCTGGTCATGCCCCCTCACTCTCTCCTTCTGGCCCTGGGAAGGGAAGCTGAGACTGAAGGTCATGCTTTGCTCCTTCCCACGCCATCCCCTCTGCAGAGAGGCAGGTACTCAGGAGAGCTGGCAGCCGGCAGGAGTGTGTGAGTCTTAGTTGGATGAAGGGCACCTGGCAGAGTGCCAAAATCACGGGGGTGGAAGAAGTGTCTGTCTGGACTGGGGTCTAACTTGCTGTGTGACCTTGGGTAAGTCTTTTCCCTCTCTGAGCCTCAGTGTTCTCTCTTGTAAAATGAGATGCGCTCAGGCTCTGCACCTGGTGCCTGAGTCAGTGTCCAGTCACAGAATTAAGAAATCACCTGCATTTTCCTTTGGCCCACCTGTGTGCAGCGCCAGAGACACTGAACTTCTGGCACTTGCCATGGAGCCTCCTCTGCTGCCTAGCACCCCAATCTGCTGCCCTCTCATCCCAGCCTCCTTCCACGTGCTCAGGTGTACATTCTATTCCCAAAGTCCTACAAGACACACCATGATGATGCTCTGCCACTCGCTGGGTGGGGGATGTCAGGTGAGTCACTCAAGCACTCAGGTTCCCCATGTGTAAAGTGGAAATAACAGCATTATCTGCTGATTAGGGTTCTGAGAGCATTCAATGAGACAAGACATGCAGAGTGCTTAGCGTGGTGCCAGGCACAGAGCAAACTCTCAGTACCCGTAAGCCATTCTTGTAATTATTATCATTATTGCTTTAAAAGCTAAGCAGAGCAGGGGCTCTGGGTAGACAACACCTTAAGTCTTGAGACCCTATCTTTGCGTGATTTTCTGTTTCAACGTTTTACATTCTCTCCTCCTCTCTCCACTATCCCTAACATCTACTTATTTAGAAAGACTATCCAAGTTGTCTCTTTTTTGTCAATAAAAAGACACAGTTTTATTCCTTCTTTCCTTCAACAAATACCCAAATATTTATAAGGGGCCCCCTCTCACATCCCATGCATGGCAACCATCAAAACAAGAGACGTCCGCTCAAATTAAGCTAATCAGTAATTATAACCAAGAAGTGCTCTCGGGATGGCACAGCAGAGGGAGGAAAGAGCCTGGGCATCTTAAACCCAGGCCCTCTCTGGGCATACTTGGCACACCAGTCTGCAGAGGGGGCACATCTCACATCAGGACAAAATTGGATACTACAGGGATCTCTAACTCCAAGTGTGTGCGGGGGCCTTTAGAGGTGGCTAGATGTAGGTGGTGCGGGACCACACTCAGCTAAGACAGCTAAGTGACTGCTAAGTGACTAAGTCACTTGGCCTCTCTCATCTGTTTAGCTCATTTAATTGGGGCAAGAAAAACAACTTTCCTCAGTCCAGGAAAGGGTGCAGAGTCTTCTCACCTGAGAGAATGGTTTGTGTCTGTCTTTTTTCCTCATGACAGAGTCCCTGAGTGCCTACTCTGTTCTCTGTACTGGAGGACCTATGAATCCATGTGTTCAGCTCTTCAGGGGCTAATAGGAACAGCCAATGTTTGCTGAGCTACTACTATGTTTTGTGCTTACCCCTTACCCATAGTAAGTCACTTTATTGTCAAAAGAGTCTTACAATGACAGCTATTACTATCCATATTTCATAGGCAAGAAACAAGGCATGGAGAGGTTAGATGCCTCACCCAAAGTCCCAGGAATTTGGTTTCAACTGCTACACCAGAGATTCTACATGGAGTGGTCTGGGGACACCTGGGGTCCCAGAGACCCTCGAATGTGGTCCACAAGGTCAGCATAAATTTCATTATTACTAAGAACCTGTTTGCCTTTTTTATTCTCATTTTCTCATGAGTGCAAAATGGAGTTTTCCAGAAGCTATGTGACTTGTGATATCACAGCAAGCAGAAAGGAGAACCAGGTGTCCCTTGTAGACTTTCAAAAAAATGTACAACAGTGCCACTCTTCTCCATATTTTTTAATTTTGAAAATATTTTCATAGGGATACTTATATGAATATGTGATGAGTTTATTATTACTTTTTATAAATACATCACTACATAAATACTTATAATGTTATTCTTAGTTTTAATAAGGTAAAAATTTAAAGGGGTCCAGAGACCACCAAACTTGAGAACCACTGTACTCACTAAACAGAAACGCTCCCCAATTACTGTAACATGAGTATAATGCTCTAAGGCAGGCCTCTTGGGGGTGTGGTCCTGGGGCCACTTGCCAGTATCATTAGCATTATTAAGAAACAGATCCCTGGGTTGTGCTATATGGAGTGGTCCATGGGAGAACCAGCCCTGTCACAGATCAGTGCCTGTGATTCCGACTGTCTACCCTTGTGACTTACAATACGGGAGCTAAATTGTAAATCCCTCCTTGCATTTCTCTTTCCACAGCTTCCTGAGGGCTGTGGCTTTGGATCTCTTGATCAGCAACCCTGCCAGTGTCTAAGATGACTCCCCTGCTCTTCGAGATGTTCCCCCACCAACCTGAACCCTGCTAAAAAACGCTGTTTCTTACACAGCCTATATTTTTACACAAGATGCTATCCAAGTTGTCTCTTTTTTTGTCAATAAAAAGAACATTTCTGCCAAATTCTGTGACCACCCACTTAGTGGTTTTCACTTGGTATGGTGACAAAAAGAAACCAAATAATGAAAATGACGGTAACAATAATATCAGAAATTCCAGTAAACCTGGATGGCCTGGAAACAAATGCCCAATCATGGCATATCTAGAGAAAACCTTCTGGAAATGTTTGCAAGTGTCTCTTGCAGGGGAATCTTGTCTTCTGGATGGAGATCATCATTTAAGCTTTCATATTACCTTTGATCTGGAACTCTGTAGGAAACTTCTTGGAGAAATTTCAAAGGACAAAAACATTTGAGAAGAATTTCATTCCAGAAATATTAAGTTAGGGTCTGACATGAACACGATTCTAACTTCCAGTATTTCTATAAAGGTTTCTTCAAAAGATGAGAGCTGTGTTTTTCAGCCGTGTTGGTTAAATCACTACCGTCTTATGGGAAGTGTGAATACTCTATCTAGATGCACCACACAGCATTCTGTCTCATGCGTGACGATTTGGTTCACCTAGCTCTGCTTTGAACTCTGTAACCCAAGCAGAGGCTTGACTGAGAGCTGCTCTTGTTTTAGAAGCACTGTCAAAAGGAACAAGCTTCAGATCTGACCTGAAAAGTAGTGATCCTGGCTAAGCGGGTAGACATTCTAGAGCTTCAGGTCTTCAGCTGTGAAATGGAAAAAGAAATTGACCCTTCTTACCCTTACAGCTTTGTTCTAGGGATCAAGTAAGGTAAATACTTTGAAAAACAGAAAGTGCTTATCTCTCTTCAGAGGAATTCCCGCATGCCGATCTGCCTTCCTGGAACCGCTCTGGCCCTGAAGCAGTGTAACCCCAAAAGTCCTACAATACGCCTTGCTGTGCTGCAGCTGAGCTGGCCCAGGCCAGCAAGTCCATTTCAGCGCCTTCATACTTGTTACACCCTTTGCATGGAATGTTCTTCCCTTGGGTAACTGCATGGCTGAGCCCTGATTTCTCTCCCACCTCCATTCAAATGTCGCCTCAGCAGGAAGGCCTTCTCTGGGGACACTCTATGTGTCCGACCCCCAGGAGCTCTCCTATTCCCTTTATACCACATCAGTGTTCTTTGTAGCACGTATGCATTTTATAGTTATTTGTTTACCTGTCAATTATCTGACTACAGTGTCAGTTCCACAAGAGCCGGCACTTTGCTTTGTTCTGCTGTGATCCTCATGCTTAGAACCTCGCAGGCACACCCTCCTCCACCAGGAAAAAGAAGCAATAGACAATAATAAGACAAGAAAAGTGCAGACTGCCATGTCAGACAATGAGACAGGGCTGACTGGCTGGAAGAAATTTTAGCGGGGCAGACCACAGGGAACAATAAGAGGAGACCCCATGTTTCCTCCTGCTCCCACTCCCACCCCTTGGCTTAGATGGATTACAGCAAAGCCTCAGTGTAATTATGAGCATTTAGATTGCTTACTCCTTGCTAACCACCCTCTTTGCTCACTAAATTGGTCCAAAGCCTGTGGCATGAGTAACTAAGCATGCAGCAATTTGGCACGCGGTGCTCCAGCAGCAGTGGAGACACCGCTGCCTTCTCACTAACTGGGCTCCGGGGCCAGCCCTCTGCCAACACGGGGCTCAGACAGGCAGCTTCCACTGCCCACAGCACCTCTGATGTCCTTGCAGATACACAGGGGGATTTGCTCCACCCCAGGATCTTCACTCCGGGCTTCTCGCGGGTGCCTGATTAGTCTCCCAAGTTCTAGGCTTGCTCTGCCCCCTACCCAAGGGGGCGGAATAATTCCCTCCCTGCTTCCGGGGAAATAACATCTGAGCTGCATCGTCCTGGTCTGGCTTTTGCCTGCCTGGCCACCTCCCCTCACATGTTTCTCCTCCTCAGTCATCTCTTACCTGCTTCCCTATACAGGTCCTGCCTCAGGCCATTGGCACTAGCTGTTCCTCTCATATCCTCACAGCTGCACTCCCTTATCTATGTAGTAGTTTATATGAATGATGGAATGGATCACATGACTGGGAAAATCCTGATCTCTCCTTGTATCTTCATTTCCCCATCTGATAAATAGGTAGATGGATTTAAGATCTATGGTCCCTTCCAGAACGAATGTCTGAGCATTAGGCATGTCATTTAATGAGGCCACAAAATTTCTTTTTTTCAGAAATTTTTTTAAAGTAAGCTCTACACTCAGCATGAAGCCCAATGTGGGGTTTGGTCTCAGGACCCTGAGATCAAGAGTTGGACACTTAACTAACTGAGCCACCCAGGGGCCCTGAGGCCACAAAATTTTTTTTAAAGATTTTATTTATTTATTTGAGAGAGAGAGAGTGACAGAGAGCATAGAGGGGAAAAAGTCAGAGAGTGAAGCAGACTCCCCGTGGAGCTGGGATCCCGATGAGGGACTCGATCCTGAGACTTAGGGATCATGACCTGAGTGGAAGGCAGTGGCTTAACCAACTGAGCCACTCAGGCACCTCAAGGCCACAAAAATTTTTGAAGACACTACTTGGGCACTGGGTTCTAGGGGCTATGTAAATAATGATGAAAAAATAAGATGGAAATCCTGCCCTGAAGGGACATACTTTCTAGTGGATGGAGACCAACAGACAATAAACATAGAAACAGGATGATTTCAATTACTATAAGTATCGTAACAATAAAAATAAGGGAATGTGATGGAGAGTGAGCTATGGCAGGGACTTTGGTTAGAGTAGTCAAGGGGAGGCCACTTTGAGGCGATGACTTTTAAGTTGAGACCTAAATGATGGTGAGCTGGGACAAACATTCCAAGAAGGAGTAGTAAGTATAGGAACACAGAGAAAGAAATGAGTGTGTTATCTTCAAGGTACAGAAAGAAGGCCTGTGCAGAAAGGGAGAGTGTCTGGTGGGCATGAGATAGGGGATGAAGGCCTTGTCCAGGGACCCTCGTACACAGTATACTACGGGCCATGGGACTCCATGGAGGGTTTTAGGAGTAAATTGACTTACATCTTAGAACAAAACATTCTGGCTGCTTCTTGGAGAATAAGCTAAAGGGAGACAATAGAGGAGGCAGGAAGAACAGCCATCCATGGGAGAAAAGAGGATATCTGAATCAAGGGTGAGGGGCTGGTGGAATTCAGGGTGTATGTTTTGGAGGTAGAGCTGAGAGGGCTCATTAATGGATTCTAGGGAGACAGGGAGAGGCATGTAGGATACAATTAATAAGCAATGAACAATAAACATGGCTCAGTGATCCCTGTAGGGTACTAGTTTGCCAAAGAACTTGGCATTTGTCGGGGACGGTGCATGATCCGCCCTTCCCTCCATGCCCAAGCCACCAGAAATTCTGGTGGAGGTACCTGTGAATGTGAATGAAAGCCCCTCTAGGCTTTCCCTGCCTAGAATCCAAAAAGCCACTTACCCTGTGGGTCAGGGCAATATGTCCTTGGTGTGCTTATTCAAGACATAGTTCCATTTAATCGTCCTCCCGGTAATCATATCTCTGTATCTCTTATCTGTATTTCTTGATCCCTGTGCCTCAATGGTCTCAACTTCTGTGAGTTTAAGCAATCACTCTGTACCCTGCAGTAACTATACTAATCCTGTCTCTAGGGCGGGTGCAAGAGCAGTTAAAGATTTAACTGCACCACCCAACTTCCTCACTTGGGAATAATAAAAGACTGGGACCCTTGACAGTCAAAGATAGAGAGAGGAAGACTGAGAGAGAAAGAAGGCAGAGCAGAGCGAAGAGACAAAGCCATGAGACTGAGAGTCTGAGAGACGGAGACACAGACACAGAGAGAAAGACAGAGAGCCTGTGCAGAGAGAGGCAAAGGAAGAGAGAGCAAAGCGAAAGACAGAGAGCAAGAGATAGAGAGACAGAGAGACTGAGACAGAGAGACAGAGACAGAGAGAGAGGGAGACAGCAACAGAGAGAGAAACAGAAACAGAGAAGCAGAGAGCTAGAGAGACAGAACCAACTGTTTGCCTAAAGCTAGATTGATGTAACTAAAAGGCTTTAAATAAAGAACCCTGAAGACACAGTTTTCAGGAGAGGAGATTCCCCACACCACTCTTCAAGTCCGGTCTCCTCATTTTATCGCCGACTCCATCACCACCTTCGGGGAACCTCTACCGTTAAGTTGCCGGGGCTGGCTCCCGGCAGGCATTAGAGTTTGAGAGCATCTGAAAGAAAGTAGGGTGAACTTGTGTTTCCTGCTTGTCATTGTCTTTGAGGGCAGGAATCATGTGGGTTTTGTTGCTTTACCCCGATGCCTAGCACAATGCCAGGCACAGAATGATGCTCCTAATGGACATGAATAGTCGCTAGAGCTTGTATCTCTCCCAAGGACCTCCCAGGGAGGCTGGGCCAAGAATGCATTCCTGGGCTCACAAGCCACCTGCTATCTCATTGTCCTATCAGTCCCACAGTTAACCAACCAGAGCAGGTGAGACAGCTGTGCTGCATTCCCACTGCCGTGTTCATGTCACCTGGAGCCCTCTCTTGGCCTGGGCCCCCTCACTGGCTGCAGAAGCCCAGGATCCCAATTTTAATGCAGTCTGGCTGCTTTCCCATCTCAAAAATGTGCCCCCTGCTTACATTCATCAATAGTCTGGACTCCCATCCCCTTCTTCCCTTGTGGGTTACATACACATTCACAGAGGTTTTTGGGAGACCTGACAGTCTGCCTCATGCTAAGGGTGAAAGGTCAGTTGTATGGGGGCAGGGTGGGGGGGATGTTAGGGGCACGGGAGGTGACCTGTATTAATACATACTTCGTGGGCACCTGGGTGGTTCAGTGGGTTAAGCCTCTGCCTTAGGCTCAGGTCATGATCTCAGGGTCCTGGGATCAAGCCCCGCATTGGGCTCTCTGCTCAGCGGGGAGCCTGCTTCCTCCTCTCTCTCTGCCTACTTGTGATCTCTCTCTCTGTCAACTGAATAAATAAAATCTTTTAAAAATATATATACTTCTCTTGGCTGAGGAGATCCCCACTTTGCCTATGATTAAGGAAAAGATACTCCTTGTCCAGAAGGTCTTCCCCAGGATGCCTCCAGAGGGGAAGAGTGCTCCCCTAGAACTTCTCAGTGATGGGTCTCTTGAGCATTCTTGGCTCAGCCTGACTGATTATGCAGGCTTCACCTTGTTCCAGGGCTAATAAAAAAGCACAGCCCCAAGGCACTGGGGCTTTGTATTAAATTTTTAAAAGCCACGATGGGTTTGATCCCACACTCCTGGGCGAATTAGTCACTGCAGGTTCAAGTGAAGAATTTATAGACAGGCCTCAACAATCTGCTTCTAATTTTGGGATGGAAACTTTGATTTTGGAATCCTAAAAGGCAATATGGTATCGTCAGGAAGGCCTCAGTTCCTGCCATTCAACGAATTTTATTAATCTATGTGTTTGACACTGTGCCGATTTAGGCTCCTTCCTCTGAGTCTAAAGCTATGTGATCCTGAGCAAGTTATTTCCCATCTTTCGGCCTCAGCCTTCTGACTTGCAAATGATGGAGTAGGGCTCTTCCCAGCTCTTTCCAACTGTGACATTCTGTGTCTGGGTCTATGAAGGATAAATCTCCAGCTGCAGCTGCTCCCTAGGAGGCTCCCTTAGGGACAGTTGGCTTTGGGTGTAGAACAGTTGCTAGAAGCCCACACATACTGTGCCCTATATCCCTGCTGGCCTTCCTGCTGCTGGAGCAGGGTGGAAGGGGTTAAATTTGGCTCAGCAAGGCAGGAATAGACTCTCCCAAACCCCTCCCTTTTCAGGTCCTCTCCCCTTTTTGTTCTCAGGGATTTGCTCAGCTTGCTGAGGTTAGGTAAAACTCTTTGCTGGGCTGGGAGCCATGCCTCTCTGCCTCTCTGCTGTGAGAGAGCTGAACTGTAGCAACTTGCCCAGTCTCTTCCCGCAGGCAAGAAATCTGAAGCTACCACAGGGGTGGAGAAATCTTGGAACCTGAGACAATGATTCTGGCTGGAGCCAGAAATGCCTTTGGAGATTACTGAGTCCAACTAGCCCCTTTTGCAGGTGGGGAAACTGAGGCCCAGAGAGGGAGCTTTTCTTAGGTTTACCCAATGAATTAGGGATAGACGCAAATGCAGGTTCCAAGATTTCCAAGCCAAATCCTTTCTCTGGGGCTGATCCCTGGACTTTGAGGGCAGTCTTTTGGACTAAAGCTGTCATGAAAAGGTCATGTTTGGGGAAAACAGAAGGAAAGCAGAGAGGATATAACCCCAGATGTCATAAAGCAGGAAAAAGGGACTCTTTGTTGAAGCTTGTTGGGGCTGCCTTCCTGATACATATCCTGCCTCTGCCAGGCTGTCCATGCACCCCAGATATCTACCCCTTCGATCCTCAGATCATAGTAGGCCAGTTGTTTTTAAAGAACCCAGCTTGGGTGGAGCCTCCCTTATTTATTTAAGGTCCAGTGTTTTAAATCAGACTTGCTTCAAGCCCCAGCTTCTCTTCTTATTAGCTGTGTGATCTTGGGCAAGTTGTTTCACTTTTCTGAATCTGAGCTACCTGTCAGTCAAATGGTAGTGCTACCAGTACCTTCTTCACTGCACTGTGGAGAGATGAAAGAGATGATGAAGGGCCAAATGCAAAGTAAGTGCTGGAGGAATGGCAGTGGTTACTGGCACTCCTCTGCCTTGGGTGCTCTATTACCACCTTTCTTGTCTTCTCTTTTAATAGAATGGATCTATCTCTGGGCCTGCCCTCCTCACAAGGTAGAGTGAAGCTTTAATAAGACAATAGAGGTAAAGGAGTTTCGTAAGGGACTATGTGGAATCAGCAGTCTCTCTTGGTGTTTCCACTGGCTAGTTTGTCCCATGGCTCCATGACTCCTGAACAATCCCTGGGTTCACCAGTTGTCCATCAGCTCAGGCTGTGGTATAGGAGAAACATGGGAGCCCAGATGCATTAGATTCATCCGAACCATCGATGAGCTAAACAGCTCTGAGCATGTCATTTTGCCTTTCTAAGACAGTTTTTTGCCCATTGCAAGATGGGGCCAGAATCCCTGTTTTTCCCAATTCATAGGTCTATGCTGGAAACTGCAAAGCTCTCTCTCTGCCTGCTCCGTGTCCATTCCCCCTTCCTCTGGTTTCACACCTGATTCCATGAGATATCCAGCCTACTCTAACCTCCAATTTTGATCAGTGGTTTGGGGCAGCTGACCCAACCTCTGCTTCAGTTGGGTCTGAAACCAGCCTTGCAAATCAGAGCCCTGAATTCCCTATGGTCACTGTGGTTGGTTCAGGGATGGGACTGGGACCCAATCACAGCCAACTCACATTTATCCTGGAACTTGGGCTTATAGCGACAGGGAGAAATGACTCACTCTTTTTTCTACTGGACAAGAGCCTGGGAGAATGAGAATTTGAAACTCCCAGACACTATCAGGTGTCAGGAGAATCTACCTGATCATTAAGTGAATGCAAAGCAAAACAGACAAAAAGCAGAGAAGGGCAATCTTCTGTCAGTGTTGTTTGCACAAGGAGTCCTAGACTTACCTAAAGCCAAACTATTCTTGGACTTCTCAGGAATATAAGTCAATTTATTTATATATGATACATATAACAATATATAATAATAAAATATTATTTCCTTTTCTATTAATTTCTCTCTCTATCCAATTATTTTTGCTTAAGTTGGTCTGATTTGGCTTTCTGTTACATGCAATCAAAATTTCCTAATTGAGACAATGAAAGAATTATGATACTCACTAAAATAAACAATGTTAGCTGTTGACTCCATTTCCATTTTCCCCTTTTCCTTAATAATAGAACCCTGGATGGGGGAATGGGAGCAGAGAGAGAGTGTGGTTAAGTTCTACGAGAGATGTGATGTTTGGTCTAAGTTAATCACGACAACCTTGTTTCTTGTTTTTCAGAATCCTTGCATTAACTGTGACCATGTGACCCAATTCTAGACCATAAAACAAGGAGAAATCTGCTGAAAAGTAGGTGTGTGGGAAAGTAGACAGCCAGTATCACCCTATCTCCTTCTTCCAACCTTGAAAAAGGATGTGATGACAGGAATTGCAGCAGCCACATTGTGACCATGAGGCAGAGGCCAAAAGAATTACAGAGGTAATTTCACATTTCATTAAGGCACTAAACTAATACCAACAGCTGTCTGCCTGTATGTTTCTTATGAAAGAATAACAACAAACACCTACTTGTTTAAGCCACTGTTAGTTGGATTTTCTGTTATTTGCAGCTCAAAGCATTCTTTAGGAGCAAGTCATTTTACTCACACGGAATTCAAGCAGCTATCCAGCAATGTACTGATTCCCAAAACTCAGACAAGAATACTAGTTAAGAATAAAACAACCCAGCCTGTTTTTGCTCCTTAGGGGTGGGAGGAAAGGAAGAAAAAAAGGGGAAAAATAAATAACATTTATTGAGTAGTTACTATTGCCAGGCAGTGTGTTAAGTGCTTTAGTAGCATATGACCTTAGGTTCAGTTGCATTAGCTTTACAGAATCCCTGTTTTATTATTATTATTAGTAGCATTATTAGTCCATTTTATTTATTTATTTATTTATTTATTTATTTATTTATTTTTTAAAAGATTTTATTTATTTATTTGACAGAGAGAAACACAGCTAGAGAGGGAACACAAGCAGAGGGACTGAGAAAGGGAGAAGCAGGCTTCCCGCCGAGCAGGAAGCCTGATGTGGGACTCGATCCCGGATCTCCAGGATCATGACCTGAGCCGAAGGCAGTTGCTCAACCAACTGAGCCACCCAGGCGCCCCATATTAGTCCATTTTATAGATCAGAAAACTGATCTATAGGGTCATTTGGCTAAGAAATGCTGGAGACAAAGAGACTTCTGAGTAGCCACTATAGATTCTACCATGTATTTTATTCATAAAAGAGCTCCATTGCCCAGAGTTGATAGACTCATTTTCTACACAGTGTAGACATGTTGTTATCTAACAGATTTACTGTTATAAGGAATGGAGCGAGAAGGGCCCCTGAAATAGGTGACAGCTCATACTCTGTATCTGAGCAGTAATAAAATACACAAGAAGGAAAACCTGCCTTTTTCAGTGGGGGCAAATATAGCCTAACACACAGCCCTGAGGATACCGCTGTATTGAATTCAGTTCAATCACTAATGTTTTATCATGACCCTGAGTCATCAAGGAAAGATGAAATGATGCTTCACCTCTTGTTTGAGAAGGCAGGGAAGCATGCAATACATCTAGGGGAGGTTTCTACCTGAAACACTTAAAACAAAAGAAAATTTTAGCATTTTCATCAGTGATATTTCCCACTTTCCCCCTCCTCAACCCAACTTTCTGGAAAAATCAGCTCACAGAATGCTTCCTCTCCTAGAGGCCCAGAGGCCAGTGTTAGGAGACTGCATTTCTCCTCACCACTGTCCCAAGATGTTCCCTCCTCAAGCCTATAAATGTCAACCTGTGTGTTTCTAGCAAAGGTGCTCTGAATCCTCATGCCTGGGGGTTACCCATGGGTACACATAGTGGAGGGACCAGCAGCAGTATGAAGCCTAGGAGAGCAGCACTTGTTAGGACCTCTGCCTGCTGCCTGAGCGGGGACCACTGGAGGCTGCACAAGGGATAGGAGTAGGCTCTGAGAGGCACTTTGTGGACCCAATGTCCAGTTGGGCGGGGGTCACTGAACAAAGAACCTGAGGTCCAGATAGGGGAAGGTCCAGATAGGAACTCCCTCAAGTTCACATATCAAGGTTATTGCAAAGCTCAGAGCCCTGTTTCTTGACTTTGGAACAGGGCAGAGGGGAACACCAAATAAAAGTCTGAGGGTTGGAGAGGTCCTCTGAGACTTCTGTCCCGAACTAGGCATGAGATCAGCCTGGCTGACATTCTTCTCCCACCCTTGGCCTCCTCTTTAGGACTTCTGGGGCTTCCCAGGCAGCTGAACCAGGTGGGGGCCTCTCTGGGATATTAATTCAACGAATATGTATTTCATATCTAATATGTTCTCATAATAGTGAGAAAAATCACAAGTGCTCCCTGTCCTGAAGGGACTTATAATAAAGTGTAGTGGTTGAGATGATAGGTTCTGGTATCATTTGCCAGGCACCAAGATTGGGGGTCCTTTGCTCACTGTACTTAGATGCAACCTAAATTACCAAGGCAAAGACCTACATATAGACCTACAGGACAGCCACACCGGCATAGGCGGAGTGACCTATACCTTCATACACACACACACACACACACACACACACACACACACACACATGAATATATGTACACACACAAAGGCACACATACAATGCCTGCTTACATTCCTCCCTGCCCCCCATGAGGAAATTGTAGTTTTAGCAGCATTGGAGAGGTCATCTACACACTCTCCTGCTAGAACACTTCCTCAACAATGCCTGACCCCAACCAGGTGTGCCTGGGTCCCTCTCCCACATCCCTTGCTACTACAGGTATTTGCTGAGTAGAGGTTGGAACCGGGATCTGAACCACTCCTTCCTGATTCATTCCTCTCTGGGCCACAGAGCTTCCTCTTCCCTGAGCAGCTTCCCAGGCTCAGCACCTTGAGTTCGGCTCATGACTCATCTTGCCTTAGCTCAGTATGAGGCCTGTGGTTTGCACAAGCTGGGGCATGACCTGAGTAGGGGATAGGGTGATTCTGGTGTGGGGTGGGGGTCACTCTTAGGTAAGGGCCCTGGAGGAAGTACGGTTATGGGCTGTGTGTCTCATAGGGACACAAGGAATGTGTACCAATCAGTCTTGCTGGAAAGTTGCCTTCTGGGAGCAAAGGGGGAACCTAACAGTATCCCCAGGATTGTCTGCAGTCTGGATTCCCCTCACCCTGGAGCTACTGGGCCCTGCCTGCCCCTCCTGCACCTGTGTTCTCCCCATGGAATCCAGAGTCTGTGGAGCCAATGGGATGGTTTGCCCCAAGCCTATGACCTCCACTTCCTGATCACATTCTGGGCACCCAGGATCTGGATTTCTTGTTCAAAGACCTCCAGCTAGTTTCCTAGGGCTGTGCAGCAAGCCTCTGCCAGGCATCTTCTTCCAAGGGCACACTGTGCACCCTTACACGTGTGGAGGGGGCCAAATTGGGGCTATTTGCTGGGCAGGAGTTGGGGTGGCATGGGTGGAGTTTGAGCTGGGAGGTGTAAGCACCTTCCTTGTGGGAGAGCAAGGGGCAGAGAGGGAAGGCAGATAGGCTGAAGCCCTGGGGCCCTCCACTGGTACTCTTGATTAGTGCCCTGCCTGAAGTCAGTCTGTCCTGGCGCAGAGATATGGAGGCCTCCCGGTGGCAGAAGCGCAAGGCTGGGTGTCAGGGAAGCTGGACTCTGGCCAACGTCTGTGTAAGAGTCCCACTGAAGAGGTGCATAGTCTCTAGGGTCAGCTACCTGGCTTCCAAATTTCTGGGAATGTCTAGCCGTGTGGCCCCAGACAAGATGTCTTCTGTGAGCCTCAGGTTCCTCATTGGTCACATGAGACCGATAACTGTTTCTATCTCATGTTGAATAGTTAAGAGCTGAGCACGGTAGTTGGTACACAGTAAGTGATTAATTAGCATGATTATCTCTGACTTTGGTAAGTCCCTTGCTTTTTCTCTGAGTCTCAACTCCCTTTCAGGAAAAGGAAGGATGACGTTAACCAAGGATTAGGCCCGGGGGCGGGGGGTGGAGGTTAGGGTTGGGGTGGGGGAGATGTTTCTCAGTGCCTGAAAAGCCCCACAGACAGAGCACAGCAAACACTTTGAGTACTCTCTGGGTACAGAGAGTGAGAACATCTGTTCTCACTGATGGCTTGGACCTGCATATCCCCATCGAAGGGCTTGGGGAGAAAAATGATTCCCAGAAGAGCTGTCCTCTCTCCACCTCAGGGCTTTGGCATGTGCTTGTCCCATTGCTGGGAACACCTGCGCCGTCTTTCACTTCTCACCAGTTAACTGCCATGCAGGTTTCAGATCTTAAATATCACTTTCTTGGGAAAGCTTAGATCTGCTGTGACTGGTTTACATTGTTCCTTGGATCTACATTCCATCTATCATTATATCTGTGTAGGTGATCACTGGATGCTACTTCCTCCAAGGGCCTTCCTTTCAACCCTGTCGAAGTTCTGTGCCCTCCTGATGTACTCCCAAAGCACCCTGCACTTTCCATTTCACATTTTGTCTGTGAAATCTTTGTATTTCATCTCCGCGGTGTAGATGAAATGTCGCTTCATCATGGAGGCCCCGGATCAAGATTGGTTCCCCTCTGTGTGTTCTCATGGTGTTCCTTAGACTCCTTTCATAAAATGCCCTGAACTTGTCAAACTTGTCATGACTTATTCAATATCTGTCTTCTCTCACCAGAACAGGAACTTCCCGAGGCAGGAACATACTTGTCTAACCACAGTTGTATCCCTAGCATGTAGAACAGTGCTTAGCATATTGGAAGAATTAATAGCTACGTGTTTATCCTTTCCCATCTGCAAACATACATGCACACGCATCCGTACACACACACTCACAAACCGACTTTTACTCTCAGTGCCTATGACAGTGTAAGTGCGTACAACAGTGCCTACGACAAGGTAAACTCTCTTGGCATTTGTTAAATAAATGGATGAATAAGTGAGTCTTCTCCACTACAGCTGAAGCTCAAGAGGCCAGACAGCATGTCTTCAATGATGGTGTTTTCCATCTCTTTGAAAATGGGATCAAGGGAAGCCCCCAAAGAATGTCTCTGTTATAGAACCAGATGTCCAGACTCCCACTCCAGGCAGACACAGTGGGGCCTCCAGGTCCTCCCTCTCACTGTTGGCAACCTGCCCCATTCTCTTATCTGGCTCCACCCTTGCTTTCCGATCTTCATTTCCACAACTTCCTCCCAGACTTGGGGTTTCAGCCATGGACAGCCTCCAGGATGAAGGAGGTAAAGCCACCTGGTTTTCTCCATTGTCCAACAGCTGCCGTAGAGAGCCTCATGGAATAAGAGCAGGAGGAGATGTGCTAGTTCAGTGGGACAGAGGAAGATTCATTGAAACAGTGACATTAGAACCCTGCCCTGGAGGTGGGTATTATCTAGCCAAGCTGAACCTGGGAGGGGTGGATAGTAAACAGCAAGGGAGGACAGGCACTTCATGCAGAGAAAATGATCAGCAGAAGCTCAAAGCAGGACCAGTTGAGATTTCTGGCACTGTGGCTCCTCCGTTAACAACACTGGGGTCCAGCACTATGCAGGGAGCAGAAAAACTGCCAGGGTTGGAAGAGAACCCAGAACTGGTATCATTTTAAGAAAGGAAATACTGGTACCATCAGCAATAGCAAAAGTAAGACACGGCCTTTTCTTTCAAAGAGACCATTCATTGTGCAACCGTGCATGGGACTTTGCCTTTCCCAGGCCTCAATTCCCTGATCTACAAAATAAATGTCTTGGATGAAATGATGTCTCCAACTCTTTCCAGCTCTGAAGTCCTATGACTGAAATTAAAGTCTCCCTTGGCTTCTCCTTCCGGTTTTGGATGAGCACCAGGACTTGTGACCAGATATGAGGTCAGTCTTGCCGATTTCAAGACAAACGAGGGCTCTGTCCGTGCATCTGGTGCTCGTTTTCTGAGCCCAGAGCCCTGTCCTTGTGCTTGGTGCAGCCGGCTTTCGCCAGGTTCATGGTGTCACCTGCCCCTACCAGCCTTTCATCCTCTGGGCTCCTGGAGCATCCCCAGAGCTTGGCCGAGGGAAAGGTAGAGCAGCAGGCTAGGGAGGGTATGTGGACAAAAGGGGACCCATGGAGGGCTGGCAGGGCCTGGAGGGCACCCCAATGATCCTTGGCTTGATGGCCCAAGCTTCCGCTTTCCTTTCCTATGTCCACATATGTTTCTTGCAGCCAATAGATTTTGGAATGAGTCAGACCTGGCTTTGAATTCCTTCCTTGTCACTTACTTGTGGTAGGCATCTGGCCTAGTTTGCTTACTTTTTTTACTCATTATTTCATTTTCTCGTTAGCTCAGTTTGCTTGCCGACTCATCCATTTATGCATTACTCAATAAATGTTTAAGACTACTTACTATGTGCTCACACAAAGCAAGGGATACAGTGTTCAACACACTGACTTTGTCACTGCCCTTGATATGGTGCAATGGGAATGCTGACCTATATGCCCAATGGGAGAGCCACTAATGTGTGTCTCTCAAGCATTTGACATCTGGCTGGTGTGACTGAGGAACATTTTAAATTTTATTTAATTTTTATTAATTTGAATCTAAAAACAGATACTTGGTTTGCTTTTAAGTATGCTTGAAATAATGGAAATATGAAGCTACTTTTTAACTGCAAATTTTGTGAAACCCAAACACAGATCAAATGT
Source organism: Spilogale gracilis (assembly GCA_004023965.1). Taxonomy (NCBI): domain Eukaryota; kingdom Metazoa; phylum Chordata; class Mammalia; order Carnivora; family Mephitidae; genus Spilogale; species Spilogale gracilis. The sequence continues at coordinate 139,372 of PITA01000240.1, forward strand.
TTAGCATTTAATTGGAGATGTGCTGGACATGTATAAAAACACATTGGATTTTAAAATATTAGTAAGAAAATAGGAACAAAAAATACTCCACTAATAAATGTTTAGGTATCAATTACATGTTGGAAATCACATTTTGGATACATAGAGTTAAATAAAAATATATTACCAAAATGAATTTCATCTGTTTCTTTTTCCTTTCTAAATATGGCTGGTGGCAATTTAATATCACAGAGGGGTTCACAGACTCCCTGCTGGGCAGTGCTGTGTTTGACACCTCAAAGGGCTCACAGAATTGCAGGGCGCAGTAAATGTGGTGCCGTGTAGGGAGGGCTTCCTTCAGGGGATGCTCTCAGTCACTGTTAGCTACATCTGACCTTTAGACGTGGGCAGTACCCCAGATCACTCATTTCCCTCACCTTGACAAGTGGAGCCTGTTGTAGTATCAATATCTGGTTCCCTGTGCTAACCGTGACTTCCCCCCAGGAAGTCTTTTATGCACAGGGCCTTCCATGCCCTTAGGATGCTCCTAGATCTATGTTACAACAGGGGCCCAGGGGCCCCTCAACACTCCACTCGATGTCATCTGTTTTCCTTCTTCCTCGTCCTCCCCAGTAGTGCATACTCTGCCTACCTCAAAATCTGGCCCATGCTCCAGGACTCTCTAAGTCACTTCTAGATGTTACAGATTGGTAAAATGCCCCACAATTTTGGGGATGCAATACAGGATTGCTTTTTTTTCTTCCCAAATAGGATCATTAAAATAAAAAAAAAATTACTGTCTCCTATCACCATTTTCCATAAGAAAACACTTTTAAAAGTGGGAGTTATTTTTTTTTTTGGCAGAGTTTGACAAGATAATTCTAAAATTCATGTAGAAATGTAAAGGACTCAGAACAAGCTTGAAAAAGAAGAGCAAAAGTGAAGGACTCATACTTCCCAATTTTAAAACTTCCTACAAAGCTATAGTAATCAAGATTGTGTGGTCCTGGTTAAAAATAGGCATCTGGGTCAGTGGAAGAAAATGCAGAGTCCAGAAATAAACCCTGACATTTATGGTCAATTGATTCTGACAAGAGTGCCAAGACAACTCCATACGGAAAGAATAGCCTTTTCAAAAAATGGTCTTGAAATAATTGGATATGCAAATATAAAAGAATGAATTTGCACTCCTCTATCTCATGTACACAAACCTTAGCTCAATATGGATCCTTGACCTAATTAAAGAGGGTATAAATATAGGGGTAAACCTTTGCAACTGTGGATTAGGTAATGGAGTCCTATATACAACCCCTAAAGCATAAGCCATAAAAGAAAAAAAAAACTGATGAATTGACATCATGAAAGTGAAAACTTTTGTGCTGTAGATGACACAATTGAGAAGTGAAAGGATATACCACAGAATGGGAAAAATATTTCCAAACTGTGTATCTGATGAAGGACTTTTATCCAGAATATATAAAGAACTCTTACAACTCAACAACATAAAGGCAAACAACTTAACTAGAAAATGGATAAGGAGTTCGAACAGGCATTTGCCCAACGAAGATATACAAATGGTCAATAACTACATGAAAAGATATTCAGCTTTAGTCACCAGAGAAATGCAAATCAAATCCATAATGAAATACTATTTCACATGTGTTGGGATGGCGATAATCAAGAAGACTGCTATTAACAAATGTTGACAAGGATGTAAAGGAATTGGACCCTTATAGTCTGCTGGTGGGAATAAAAATGGCTGCTTTGAGAAACAGTTTGGCAGTTCTTCAAAATGTTAAGGATAGAATTACCATATGACACAGCCGTTCTATTCTTATGTATCTACCCAAGAGAAATGAAAACATATGTCCACAAAAAAACCCCACAAAAGGCAAACAGAAAGGGGTGCCTAGGTGGTTCAGTTGGTTAAGCATCTGACTCTTGATCTCAGCTCAGGTCTTGATCTCAGGGTTGTGAGTTCAAGCCCTGCATTGGGCTCCACACTGGGCATGTGGCCTACCTAAAACAAAAAGCAAAACAAAAACCCAAAAGCCTCTTATACAAATGTTCATAGCAGCATTTTCCTAAGAAGTAGGAAAAGTCCAGATATCCATCAATCGATGAATGGATAAACAATGTAGGGTGTACTCATACAAAGGAGTTTTATTTCACCATAGGGAGGAATGAAGTAGTGATACACACTACCGCATGGATGAACCTCAAAAACCTGCCCAGTGAAATAAACCAGTCACAAAAGAACACATACTGTATTCCATTTATCTGCAATGTCCGGGTAGGCAAATAAATCTACAGAGACAGAATGTAGGTCAGTGGTTGGCAGGGGCTGGAAATGAAGGATGGAGATCAAGGAGACTGCTAATGGATATGTGATTTCTTTTTGGGGTGATAAAAATATTTGACAATTTGATTATGGGGACTGTTGCATAACTCTGTAAATAAACTGAAAACCACTGAATTGCACCCTTTAAACAGGTGAATTTGATGGCATATAAATTATGTCTCAATATAGCTGTTAAACAGAAAAGCAGGCCAGGGGATGGATAGCATATTACGGAGGAGTGCAGAGCTCTGGTGTGCCGAGGTCTTCAGTGTGAGCTGCAGCGCTCTCGCTTTTCAGCCGTGGGCCTTCGGGTAAATCAGTGATGGGGCTAACCCTCAGTTTCCTTAGTTATGTGGGGGACGTGGTGAGGAATAAACAAAAACCTCCGTGTCAGGTGACGCAGGTCTGAGATACGGCGAGGGCTCAAAACTCACCAGACATAACTGCTGTTAGATAGGCCGTCATCTCTGATTCAAGGACAGTCCTTTCAAGAAAACAAGCAAGCTTTATGAAAATCTCACTGGCTTGTCACTTTTCTCATTTTGTAAAAACTGGTGAAGGCTTCTGTATGGCTGGCACTGGCCACCCCTCCTCCTCCCCCTCCCCTTGCCCCCTGTGGGAGAAGGGTGCTATCCTGCCCCCCAGCATCGTCCCTACCTCTGAGCAGGAGACTGACGGGGCTGGAAGAGCTGTAGGGATTCAGACAAGTTTTAGGAACGGAATCAGTCTTCACATGACCTTAAGATACTAATAATCGTAATAATAATCATAATAACAGCTAACCATTCTTGAGCCTGTGCCACAAGCCAAGTATGATAGTAAGCTTCTCATGCATATCATCTCCCTCAGTAACCCTCGAGGGACTTGGGGCCACAGTGTTAGTCAGTAGCGGGGGTCCTGAAGAGCTTGCCAGCTTAATGCAAAGCATTTGTATTCTTGATCAAAGGGCAACTAAAAGAGCCTGACTGCAAGTGTTTGCATCCTCGCTCAGATACTGGAGGAGTTTTCTAGCAGCCTCGGTTTCCTGTAGGGTGTGCATCCTCACGATACACATACGAGCAGCGTTACTGCGCTATGCTACTTGGCATGTGTTATTGCATGGAATCCACTCAACAAGGTGTGAGGGCTCAGTGTTGGCTCTCATTATCACTCCACATAGCACCTCCTTATGAGGAAGCCCAGGGGGAGAAACCAATTGCAGCCAGGCTGTTACGGTTGAAAAAGGAAGTGAGAGTCCCACTTCAATCTGTTCTGTTTTCTGCTGCCCTCCCCACAAGGCAGACCCTAAGAACTCCTCTCTGGGACCCTGGGCTCCTCAAAGCATAGCTTGAAGCCACTCTTCTTACCCCATCCTATTCATCATGCAGATGAGAGCATTGAGGCCCAGAAAGGGGAAGATACTTGCCCAAGGTCACACAGTCACTCAGGGTCAGAGCTAGGATTAGAGCCTGGGTTCTCCGCCCCAGGGTCCCCAGGTCTCCCTGCTACCTCACAGAGGTTGTGCTGCTGCCAGAACTCCCAGGTTGGGCTCCTTCCCCTCCCCCAGTCTCAGGGATAATCCTTTAATGAATTAAATGGGGCAATTATGGGAGGGGAGAGGGAGGCTTTGTTACTTTTTGGTAACCAACTGGCATCTTAAAGAGTCTCCTTTACTGTCGGTGGAATACTTAGACATAAACCCTCTGACTTTCCACGTCTTCACCAGCATTTCCTCCCCTCCACCTTCCCCTTCAGTTCACATCAACACCCCCGTTGTGCCCTGGGGACAAAGTGGTGAATAAGACCCACACAGCACCCCCTTTTGTGGGTCTTCCATCTAGTACAGCAGTCGGACATCAAATAAGCAAAAACCGGAGCAAAACCCCAAAAGAGAAATACTCTTAAAATATCTTCCAATTTTTTTTCTCTTTAGTCAGAATGGAATTAGGGGTTGGATCTTGGAGGAGGCACAAGACAAGGCCTGGCTGTAGCTCCCTCTTCTGCCTGAAATAGCACCTCTCTTATCAGTGCTGTTGGCTCCTGACCACTCCAGGTCCCCTCATGGGTCCTCTGGTCAGAGCGGCTTTCTCTGGCCATCTCACCTAAGCACTTCCAAGCTACTCTAGCCCTGCTCTATTTTCTCCCTCTCTCCCTCCCTTCTCTCTTCCTTCCTTCCTTCCTTCCTTCCTTCCTTCCTTCCTTCCTTCCTTCCTTCCTCCCTCCCTCCCTCCCTTCCTCTCTTTCTTTCTTTCTTTCTTTCTTTCTTTCTTTCTTTCTTTCTTTCTTTCTAATATTTTATTTATTTGTTTGAGAGAGAGAGAGAGAGAGAGCACAAGTGGAGGCGGGGAGAAGGACAGAGGGAGAAGCAGGATACCCACCGAGCAGGGAGCCTGATGCAAGGCTCCATCCCAGGACCTCAAGATCAAAACCTGAGCTGAAGGCAGACGCTTAACCAACTGAGCCACCCAGGTGTCCATCTGCTTTATTTTCTTTAGAGCACATAACTCACTAAAACCATCCGATTGATTTGCTGATGTGTTTATTTTCTGTCTCCAGCCACCAGTGGAAGCTCTGGCAGGCAGGATGTATGTCTGTCTTGCCCGTGACTGCATGCCCAGCACTCAAGTAGTGCTCGGCATTTGGGGGGAATTCCATACTATTTGTTGACTGAGTGACTGAAAAAAAAAAGTGGAAGCTGGGGAAGGATCTAATTTCAGTTCTGTCACTAATGTGCAGTGTGACTGTGGGCAAGCTTCTTACCCTCTCTGGTTAACCTCATTTTCTTCAGTTGCAAAATTTAAGGATTCGAGTTAGCATCTCTTTTGGCTGTGTGCTCAAATTTCACCATAAGGATTTTCACACCAAAATACAACTTTGTCTTTAGACATTTGTTTCACCCACTAATATGTTCCTTGGGGGGAAAACCAAGTTTTAGAATGCAGTCTAAACCAGCGCCACATCTGACATACAGGGGCCACTAATAGTTTTGGGTGAGTGGGTGGACAGATGGTTGGATGGATGGATGGATGGATGGATGGATAGGTGGGTAGATGGGTGAAAGGTGCTCTTAAGGGGTGCTTGGGGGGGGCTCAGTCAGTTAAGCCTCTGACTCTTGGTTTCAGCTCAGGCCATGATCTCAGGGTCGTGAATGGAGCCCTGTGTCAGTCCTCCCCTTGTGTGCTCTCTCTCTCTCTCCCAAATAAACAAATAAAATCTTAAAAAAAATAAAAAGAAAGGAAGATGCTCCGATGTTCCTTCCAGGGCGAGTGACTTGGGGTTCTAGGGTTCCCATAGTAGGTATTCAGGTGTTTCCTTTGGCATTTTAGCTTGGACATCTTCCACAGAGGCTTTCTGAATCCATTTCTAGGGGTTCAGGCTCTTCCTGCTCTCGCACCCCCTAAGGCAGAGAACAATTTGCTCCACCAGAGTGAAGACCATGAGGGAGTGGTACAAAGGAGACTGATGACACCATTTCATTAAAGAATATAAGAGGACCAATTATCACATGACCCAAACAGCAAAGTATGTCAAGGCGGCCCAGCAACAGTCCTGTGGAAGGCGGGAGCCAGAGCAGAGTTTGGCTTTCTTCTTCTGGAAAAAGCCAGGTAGTAAGTATTTTGCACTTTGTGGGTCACACTGTGTCTGTGGCAGCCCCTAGCTCTGCCGCGGTACCCCTCAGCCCTTACCCATTGTGAACGGATCCTCCATCCTGACTGAGTGCTGATAAAGCTACGTATACATGCAGAGGTTTCAACTAAATATGTTACAAAATATTGCACTTGATTTGATTTCTTCAATCATTTAAAAATGAAACACAATGGGTAGCTTACCGCGGTGCACAAATAAGTGGGGAGAGGACAGTGTTGGGTGGCCTTTCTGGGAGCCTTTCTGAAGGAGGAACATGGAAGCCAGGGAAGGACTTGGATAGAGAGTAGCAGAGGTCTGAGTCAGAGGTAAGAGCAAGGACACACCCTCAGACACTAGCAGGAGCCAGGGGAGACTCCGAGAGAATGACTGAGGCAGGCTGGGTGGGACCAGGGGACTGGGAGGACTCATGTGCTCGTGTCCCAGCAAAAATGTGCGACATCTGAGCTCTAGTGGTTTCCTGTCCACATGCCCCCTTTTCAGATCATCCAAACTGCCAAGAGAAGCCTCGGATTTTCTGTAAAAGTTCCCAATTTTTAAAAATTGGCAATAAAGTAAAGCTTTGATTGAAATTAAAACTAAAAAACAAACAAACAAACAAACAAAGAGCGGGTCAAATAGAACACGAGGAGGGGTGACTATGGCTCACGGCTCATTAGTTTGCTGCTCCTGGCTTCCCAGGTTTATGAAAATCATGCGAATTAGAGTGGAGGTGGGAGCTTCTTAACCAGGGACTGTGCCTACAAGGACAGGTGGGTACCCAGAAGCGGGGACTGAAATACCACCCAACAAACAAGACCTGTATTCCTAGAGAGTCCATTCTCCTGAGACATTTTGGAAGAACTTTGTTAGAGGAAGTTGTTAAAGGAAGCACAAACATATTTGGATAGATTGCAAAAATTACATACTCTTCCTTTTCTTTTAGTTAAGAAGATTTTTCATTGGCATTATAGACAATAAAGTTCACTGATCTTTATAGTACAGCTCAAAGTATTAGTTTTGCCTGTTCCTGAATTCCACGTATCACAGAGCATATACCGTCTGCGGTCTGGCCTCCTTCTCTCCACATGTTGTCTGAGAGGCATCCATGTCGTCACATGTGCTGGGGGTTTGCTATTTCTTCTGGCCATGCAGTCTTGCTCCATTTACCAATTTTACTACCAGTGGACATTCGACTTGTGCCCAGTTTTTGGATTTTATGAGTGGCATTGCTATGATGATTTGTGGACATAGGCCCTGGCTTCCTGGGGTATAGGCCTCACGTGGACTTGATGGTATAGCTGCTCTGTATCTCAAAGAAGGTAGTACCATGAGGTGTCAGGCATTAAGCATCTGCCTTCAGCTCAGGTCATCATCCTGGAGACCCGGGATCGAGCCCCACATTGGGCTCCCTGCTCGGCAGGAAGCCTGCTTCTCCCTCTCTCACTCCTGCTTGTGTTCCCTGTCTAGCTGTGTATCTCTCTGTCAAATAAATAAATAAAATCTTTTAAAAAAAAAGTTGTACTTGCTGTGAGAGGTTTCAGACTCTATGCTCAGACCCTCTATGCAAGTCCATACTCCCTTGCAGTTAGGTGAACTCACTGGAGAATTTGAGAACACTGGTGTAGGGGAAAGAACATGGAATGAAGAGCCAGAAGACAGACTAACAGATGATACCGTTATTAGTATCACATTGTAGATAACCACACTGAGGCTCAGAGCAAGCTGATTTGTCTGAAGCCAAGTGAATATTAAGGGGAGATCCTGTATTTATTTATTTATTTATTTATTTATGTATTCATTTGTTGTTGTTTTTTTCTAAAGATTTTATTTATTTATTTGACAGAGAGAGATATCACAAATAGGCAGACAGGCAGGCAGAGAGAGAGGAGGAAGCAGGCTCCCTGATGAGCAGAGAGCCCGATGTGGGACTCGATCCCAGGACTACGAGATCATGACCTGAGCCGAAGGCAGAGGCTTAACTCTCTGAGCCACCCAGGCGCCCCGGGGAGATCCTGTATTTAAATCCAGAGTCAGTCAACTCCAGAGTCATGTTTTTAACTACTCTGCTCTAAAGCCTGGGCATGAACCCCTGTATTTTCACCTGCCCAGCTTCTATTTCTCTCCTCTCCCTAACAGTATCCCAACGTCCTTTGGGGAGGCATCCAGTGGCTATTGGATGTGGTTTCAATGGGCTGTCACTCTAAATGCCCTCTCCTCTGGGCCAAAGTGTAGGCCTTGGACCTGGCCCAGCACTAGGGTGAAGGGCACCAGGTGTCTAAGATATCTAGGGTGCAAAATTTAAGGATGGGCACACTCTCAGGGTCAGACAAGTACAGGGTCAGGCTCCCTTCATCCCAGTCCTGCAAGGGACCCAAGCTCAGCCAGCTCCGCCCTCCTTAAGCAATCTGGATCTTGAAAGGAGGGGCATCTGTCCTTGTGGGGGGTGACAGCCTGAGTGGATTGCCCACTCCTTCCTGTTTCTTCTCTTGGGGGAGGTCGAACTGTAACCCCTGAACCCCCATTCATTCTCTGATAGTAGCTCATAGCCATGCATTAAATTCCCCTTCTGCACCAAGTGGGCAGGTGGGGTTGGTTTCTGTACCTTTTTTTTTTGTTATTATTATTTATTTATTTATTTATTTTCTATTTTTTTAAAAGCATTCTTTTTTTTTTTTTTTAAGATTTTATTTATTTGACAGAGAGAAACACAGCCAGAGAGGGAACACAAGCAGGGGGAGTGAAAGAGGGAGAAGCAGGCCTCCCACCAAGCAGGGAGCCTGATGTGAGGCTTGACCCTGGGTCTCCGGGATCATGACCTGAGCCGAAGGCAGTCGTCCAACCAACTGAGCCACCCAGGCGCCCCCTTTTTTTTTTTTTTTTAGATAGAGAAAGTGCAAGTGGGGGTGGGTGGGGGTGGAAGGATAGAGGGAGAAGGAGAGAAAGAATCTTAAGCAGCCTCCATACCCAGTGCAGATGTCACAAACCTGAGATCATGACCTGAGCCAAAATCAAGAGTCGGATGCTCAACCCACTGAGCCACCCAGGTGCCCCTATTTCTGCACCTTTTGAAGAAGAGCGCACTATATGCTCTGGGACATGGTGCCCCACATTTCTGAGTCTCATTTTCTCCACCTGGAAAATGGGGATTTATTGCTTAGCACTCCAGCTGGAAACACAGCAAGTCCTTGGGGAGGAGATGACTCTGAGCCCTGCTTCCTAATTCTGGTTCCACACTGGCACCACCAAAACAGTCTTCACAGTCTGGTGCCCAGGCTTGCACCCCATCCTGATGCATTCAGAATCTCCGGGTGGGCCTAGGCAGTGATATTTTGTAAAGCCCCCTCACCCCCCGCACTGTCCTCAGGTGGTTACTATAATGAGCACCCAGGGCTGAGAACAAACACTGTGGGAAACAAGCCTGGGATTTCTGCGAGTATTTCTGCAAGGCTCCATGGCTCCATGCCTGGGACTTGACTATAGGCATTAGAGTGGCCTTCATCTGGGCAGCAGCCAGATGGGAGGAGGAACAAAAACCACTTATCTTCCTTAGGCCTCCCTTATCCCTGGGTTTTCAAGGATCCTACCAGCAGCCTTGAGAAAGCCAGCAGGCTTAGTCCAAAGATCTTAGGGAATTGGAGCAGCATGTCTCGTAGTTGCTGAGGGGTCTGAAATCTCAGAGCTCAGAGCCATCGAGAGGTCATTTGGGCCATTTCCTGGCCCCTGTGTAGGAAGTGCTGGTAGGGGCCCTGGAATAGGCAGCAGGAAAGCTGGGTTCAAGTCTCAACCCTGCCAGACACCAACAAGTGAAACTGCGCAAGCCACAGCAGGTTGGTACCCTCAACCTGGGCACAGGTAAGTACTCTGATTTAGAGGTCAGGGGAGGGACCCCACAATCTGTGCTTGTGATCCCAGTGTTGCTGGGCTATGCATACTGCCCCCGAGGTTGACTTATCAGGGTAACTCTGAAGAGGGAAACAGAGCTGAGCATCACAGCAGAGGGGCTGTGTCAGGGAGGATAGGCGTGTCTTGGATGGTGAGACAGAAGTGTGTAAGCCAGACACCAACCTCAGACACTGACCTCAAGCAGTACCCAAACACCAGGCCCTTGGTTTGCTCAATTACTTGATGGAGTAGGACCTACTGTGTGTAACATAAATTCCAGCTCCCACATCTATTCCTCAATCAGTCATTGTATTTTTTTTAATTTTTAAAATTTGAGTATAGTTGACACACAATGTCACAATAGTTTCAGGGGTACAAGGTAGTGATTCAACTTCTCTATGCATTGTACTATGCTCACCACCAGAGTAACTACCATCCGCCACCACGCAATGTTGTTTCACAATCATTGACTCTATTCCTTAAGAATCTCTCATACTGCCCCATTTAGGCATAACAAGGCCTGAGAACTCCTTTAGATACAACCACTCTCCTCTGACAACTTCAAGCAGCATTATGCAGAGCTGTAAGCTAGTATTTCAGGCAATTCTCAGAATTTCCTGGGATATCAGGGAGGCTGACTGATAATCTCTGTTTGGAGCACAAATCCCTCATTGGTTACATGGCCAGTAAGAGTCAATAAGCAGAGGGGCCCAAGTCTAAGCTTAGATACCTGATCCAAAATCCAATAATCCTGGACCAAGATTATCTATCTCTCTGCTTGCCCTTCCATCCACTCATCCATCTATCCATCCATCCACACGTCCATCTGTGTGTCCATCTAGCCATGTATTGCCAACTTACTTTCATTTGCTTATTTCTGTCATCTATTTAATGAAGTCATCTGTTTCTATGTATCCATTTATCATGAGTTGGTCTTTATAACAATCTATCTATTCAGTTTAGCAAACATTTATTCAGAGCCCATCATGTGTCATACACTCTCCCTACTTATATCTCCTGCTTCCACTCTCTATATACCTGATTGTCCCTCTGAATGATTTCTCCTCTGACCTTTTTGCAGGACCCATAATCTGTGTGATCACAATCTCCATCTGCGTCTCTCTGGACCCCCACTTTTTCCTGATAGCATATGAGTAGACCCCTGGTCATTTCTTGACAGTCTTGACCTGGTTCCTCTATTCCTGCCCTACACCAGACTCCAAGGAAATACTGATTGCCTGGATGACTGGACCTCTAGCTAGGTTGTTCGCAACATTTCTTTTCCAGGGTTCTGTCCTGCTTAGTTTCCAGTCTAGGGCTACGGACACAGTAATGGTTGCTTTGAATTCATAGTCCTTGGGAGTTGAAAAGAACTTTTCAATTTTTATTTATTCAACAAAACTTGCATAGATTTGCTTGCTAGATGTACTTACCAGGCACAGAGATTATGGACTACAGCCTTATTTTACAGTTGGGGAGAGGGAAGCTCTGAGAAGGACAGGAGCTTGCTCAAGGTCCCCAAACTATGGCAGAGCCTTAAAGACAGTGAAGAGATTGTCCCTACTCTAGACCCAGACAGCTCCTGAGTTCCCCACAGAGACAGATGTTGTGTGTTTGAAAGTCCCTAGAGAGGAGGTGTGGGGAAACCATGAGCTACCTTACCAAGTTAAACCAGTCAGGCCTCATCAAGAGCCTTGGGGAGCTGCCTTCTGGGTGGCAGGGAGAGCCTGAGTCAGTCCTTGCCTGTACAGATGACATCAGGGTGACCAGGGGCTGTCAAGGGAAGGAGAGGGTAGCCCTGAGGGAAGGGAAGTGGAAGGGGAAGGAAGGAAAATGGGAGAACAGGAAGAGAAGTAGGGGGGGCCCTATCTGAGTGGTGGAGTCCAGTTCCAAGGCCTGGACTCCAACTAGACTAGACTTTCCCTCATTCTTGGGAAATATCCTGCTAACGCTGCCCCATCTCTATGTTAAAATCAGACTAACAGAATGTGATGTCAGTGTTTATCTAGCTCAGAGGTTCTCAAACTTGAATGAGCCCCAGAATGACCCAGAGAGCTCCAAATGTGGGTGATCTATGTGTACGCCATGAAAAGACCCCAAGATGACTGTTGAGTGAATATGTTGTAGGATGACACACAAGATACTATATTAACAACCACTCTCCTTCCCCAAACAAACAAAACTCCCAAATGCTAATTATTTCCTTCTGGCATATTTATGTATAAATATAAATATCTACAAAGGTTACACACCTAAATGATTATATTAGTTGCCTTTGGAGAAGGTATTTGTGGTGGCGGCAAAGAGGGCTTTAACTTTCAATGTACTATTTTATTATTTCTCTTTTAAAATTTTTTTTAAAATAATAATTTATTTTATTTTTTCAGTGTTTATGCCCACACCCAGTGCTCCATGCAATTCGTGCCCTCAATACCCACCATCAGGCTCATCCATCCCCCCACCACCCTCTCTTTCAAAACCCTCAGTTCATTTCTCAGAGTCCAAAGACTCTCATGCTTTATCTCCCTCTCTAATTTACCCCAGTTCACATTTCCTTTCCTTCTCCCACTGTCCTGCATGTTACTCCTTATGCTCCACAAGTAAGTGAAACCATATGATACTTGAATTTCTCTGCTTGGCTCATTTCACTCAGCATAATCTCCTCTAATCCCATCCATGTTGCTACAAAAGTTGGGTATTTGTCCTTTACGATGGAGGTGCAATATTCCATTGTATATATGGACCATATCTTCCTTATCCATTCATCTGTTGAAGGGCACCTTGGCTCTTTCCACAGTTTGGCGATTGTGGCCATTGCTGCTATGAACATTGGGGTACGTATGGCCCTTCTTTGCAGTACATCTGTATCTTTGGGGTAAATACCCAGTAGTGCAATTTTAGGGTCATAGGGTAGCTCTATTTTTAAATATTTAAGGAATCTCCACTCTGTTTTCCAAAGTGGCTGTACCAACTTGCATTCCTACTAACAGTCCTCCACAGCCTCTCCAGCACTTGTTGTTTCCTATCCTGTTAATTTTGGCCATTCTGACGGGTGTAAGGTGGTATGTCAATGTGGTTTTGAATATCCAGTGGGAAAAAGACAGTCATTTCAATAAATGGTGCTGGGAAAATTGGAAAGCTACATATAGAAGAATGAAACTTGACCATTATCTTACACCATACATAGAGATAAACTCGAAATGGATGAAAGACCTCGATGTGAGGCAGGAATCTTATCAAAATCCTAGAGAAGAATATAGGCAGTAACCTCTCTGACATCAGCCACAGCAACTTCCTTTAAGACATGTCTTCAAAGGCAAAGGAAACAAAAGCAAAAATGAACTTTTGGGACTTCATCAAAATAAGAAGCTTCTGCACTGCAAAGGAAACAGTCAACAAAACAAAGAGGCAACCTATGGAATGGGAGAAGATATTTTGCAAATGACACTATAGACAAAGGGCTGATATCCAAGATCTATAAAAAACTCCTCAAACTCACAATAAAAAAAAAAAAAGGATGATCACATCAAAAAAATGGGCAGGAGACACGAACAGACACTTCTCCATGGAAGACATACAAATGGCTAACAGATGCATGAAAAAAATGTTTTATTATTTCACAAAGAAAATGAATTCTGTTTTAGTTGTATAAATGCAAAATTTAAATAAGATTTCTCCACAAATTTTTGCCCATTTTACCTGGTTGGAAATGTGAGAATCTGCATTTTAGCCAAGTTTCTGGGGCTTCTGTAAAGCTGATCCATGAAGTGCACTTTGAGAAAAGCTAGTCTAGCCCACCATTGTATGGATGAGCAACTTGGGAGTCAGAGAGAGTAAGGAACTTGCCTTAAACCACATAGCATGGCAGTGACTAAGTTGGGACTTGAGCCCAGGAGGTTTTACGGCAAGGCGATGCTCTCTCTTATCCACAGTGATGGGACAAGGAAAGCCACCAGGAGAGTGGACAAGCAGGCAGCAGACATATTTCCAGAGCAAAGTGGGAGGGGCTGGGGCTTGGTGCACCCCTGAGTCAGGCGAATTGGCAGCCTCTTTGGGGGAGAAGGTGACACACAAGGGCAGTGGTGGAAGGAGAAGGGCAAATATTGCCCATCTTTCTAACTTTTCTTTGAGCTGCCCTGTTCCAGCCCTTCTCCTTTCTGTATTCCCAGGCCCTTGTGCAGTTTGCATCGGAGCGCCTCCTGTTTCCGGAAGGCGCAGCAGCTCCTGTGAGGTTGGCCTTGAAGCCGATGACTGTAGGCAACCCCTTCTGTCCCCTGAGTCAGCTTTGTTATCAATCACTGGTGCAGGGGACTGAATCGTGGCTCTTACACCTGGCTACACAGCCTCTTGGAGGCTCCTTTAAGATGCAGAATCCTGGGCCCCTCTGTAATGGGGAGTGCGGCCTGGAATGTGCCTTTTTAACATCCCCCCTCCCCTCTCCCTCCAGAGGATTCTTACAAGTCTGAAGTTAGAAAATTACTGGGCTACTAGTCTGCCTTTCCTGAGCAGCCTTCCCTGGACAGCCAGTCCTGAAGCCTGGCCTGTGAGGAGGGCCTGGGGTGCTGAGGAAGCCAGTGTGGCCAGGGATCCCTGCTCCCAGGAGACCCAGGCGTTTTCCCTGCCACCTCTATCTAGGCCTTGGTTCTGGGTTCCGGGCCCTGAGGCTGGCCTCTTCCTAACCTGGGCAGAATGTGTGGAATGCGGCTGCTCAGGGAGACAGGGCTGCCTGGGCTGCAGAGCTGCCTCTGGAATTCAGGGAGCAGACAGTAGACTCCTGCCCCTGAGGGCCTCTGCCCTGCTGGCCTTCAAGTGACCCAGCAGGACCCAGGCACCAAGGGCGGGGAGAAAGGGAGGACTGTGAGGTCCAGAACAGGCCAGCAAACTCACTAGGCCTCAGTTTCTTCATCTGTAAAATCACACCCTCCTTCTCGACATGGGTGGCACTGCTGCACCTCCAAAGACATTTTGCATGTATCCATCCCCCGCACCTCTCACATTTCCTTAGCATGAAGAGCTATGGGAAATTCATAGATGAATTCCACACCAGATTCATTCAGAAAATGACCACTTTTTGCCTCAGGCACCCTACTTAGTGTTTTACTGATTCATCCCTTATTTAATCCTGACAATTCCTGCAAGATAAGGACAGCTACTACCTCCCTATGGCAGATGAGGACATTGTTACCCAGATAGGCTAAGTAACTTGTCCTAGGCCACACAGCTGCACACACAGATGGCAGCGCTGGGGCTGAATCCATCTCTCTAATTTCAAGTCCAGACCTCACCTTGTGCTCACTCCCCCCACAAATAGGGCAAGGGGGATGAGGACCACACAGTGATTTTGAACTCTGACCTCACTGTGAGACCTAAACAGGGCAGTCTGCTCCACAAGGGCCCGGGCACCCTAGCAGCTGGTGGGGAGGTGCAGTGGGGGAGAGTAAGATGCCTGTGAGCAGGCCATCTTGTGAAGGACTGGGCTACGTATACAACAAGGTAGATGCAGGAAGATGGCAATCTGGACAGAGGCCCAGCACGAGCAAAGCAGGGGGTGTTGGGTAGAGGCTGGGGAGCAGCAGGCTGGCCGATGTGCCCAACTGGCTGCATCACCTGCTGGGCCCAGTGCAAAAGGACAATGAGTGGAACCTGATGCCAAATTATCGAGATTCCGAGACAGAGACAGCAGAGCATTGAATCAAGTGTGGGGCCTTTCTAAATGCGGGTGGCAAGCTCTTGGATCCAAATCTTCTGTTTTTGTTGGAGCATCACATAAGGGAGGGGGGAGGCTAGAAGCATTTTTTTTAAAAAATAAATAAAGTTGTTTTACTTGAAGAACCTTTAACAGAAAAGTATATGAAGTCATTCTATAAATGTTGACATAGAGATCTTAAAATATGCCTTGGGAAGAGTCCTCAGTTATGTCCCTTTGCCTTCCAGAATTAAATAAAGCCATCACCCAACAATTATTTCCTAGAAACAGTTCAAAAATTAAAACAAATAACAAGAAGAAAAAACCCAGCCACTATCACCACCACCAGCAGCAATAGCAAAACGATCCTTCAACAGACCCAGGCCTGAAGTGCGGACACATCCCACTTCCATGGTAGATGGAGTGGCCTCAGTGTTTGTTTTCACACTCAGTTAAATATTTCCATGATAGAAGCATGGGTTTTAGAACCAGATAAACTGAGTTCAAATCCTCACTCTCCAGTTTAAGGGTATGATGACCTTGGGCAAGTCACTTTAAAATCTGATTCTCAGTTCCTTCCTCTGCAAAATGAGAATGAAAATAATAGTATCACATCAGGAAGATTTATCTGAGGATCATAGGAGATGATGCTTAGTCTAGCACTTAATAAATTATAATAAATGTCAGTTATTATTACAATTATTATTATTGCTGTTGTTTCTACACAAGAGGGAGAAAGGGGAGATGAGGCTGGAAATGTAGTACATGGTTGTGGAAAAGGGGACATGGGAGGGGCCAGAACCACATCTGAACTCCAAATCTGGGGGCAGGTAAAGGTGGGGATAACAGCAGAGGTTCTGTTTCAAGACCTCAGAGTGACTCCCCCATCCCAGCTTCATACTGGGGTGACCTAACCAAGGCCACTGAACCAGCCAGCCTGGCTCCAGCAGCTCTCAGCACCAGAGCCCCACCTGCCAGCACCAGCCTGGGGCAGGCTGACTGAGGGCTGGATTGGCAGCAGATGAGCTCATGCTTACCGGCCCCGCCAACAAGGCCGGACGCTTCTCCTGGCAGGAGCCTGTCCGTACTGCCAGCTGGGGGTCAGGATGAGCTGGAGGGCCCGGTGGTGCCCAGATGCCCATGGCCAGCAGGTCTGCTGAGTGTTTGATTACATTCCCGAGCACCCCAGGCAATGCCAGAGCTGGCTGTTCCAACTCTTGCTGGGTCCCGTCTGTCCGCCGCAGGGCTGACGTCCCAGGCTCAGCCCCCACAGCCCACCTGCCTTCCACCTTCTGCTTCTCCCTCTCCGCTGCAGGTTGCAGCCCTCATGGAGCCAGGTGGCCTTGGCCCCCGATGACTTCATCCTCCTTAAAGGTATCATGCCCCTTTGACAGCCAGTCCCTGGAGTCTTTCCTGTCCACAGGTGCACAAGCCAGACTCCAGGGTCTCTGCTCTATAGCTGTCACCCAGCCTCACTCCCATCCTGCTGGGTGACCCTCTCCAGGGAGAAGGCAGTGTGATGGAAGGGACCCCAGCCCTGGAAATGATAGCTGTGTTTCAAATTCATTGACACGCTATCTCAAAGTAGCCAGTCCCTCAGCCAACTGTCCCCAGTGAGCTGAATCTTCTCTCGAAGCTGGTCTTCCAAGCTGGACCCTGCTCACTGGGCACCTACTCTGTGTATGCAACATACAGGTAATGCAGGAACACAGCAGTTCCCTCCACCTGGGTGGCCACCATTCCTGTTTCCCTGGGACTGTCTTGGCCACAGCATTGAAAGTCCCGATCCCTGGGGACCCCTCAACCCTGGGCCAGCCTGGATGCCGATCAGCTCACCCTGCACATGCATTTGTGTTATGCTATCTAGCTCTGATGATTTGTGTCTGATTTTCACTGAAAAGACCTGAGACTTTAGCCTGTCCCAAAAGGAATCGAAAGGGTGCAGTCTGAAAATGAAAACATGATCTCTGGTTTCGGACTTTATGGGTACCCTAAAGTTGGCCACCTAATCAGAAATATCATCACTGTTCTTTATACTCTGCCCTATGACAAATGTGGACAGATTGCCCTGGAAAGGAAAACTGAGGAGGGAGGAGAAAGAGCTCATCCAGTCCACCGGGGTAATATGGCTTTCCTCAGGCAGGTAAGGGGAGTGGACAGAGACTATTTGCTAGGTCCCTCTAGCCTACAACAACCGTGTAAAGAATATTAGAATTTTAGAACATCAGACCTAGGAGTTAAAGATCTGAGTTCAACACCTGCTTTGTTGAGATAGGGAAACTGAGGTCGATACAGAGGATTCAGATCAGATGTAATTCCTTTTAATGCCTACAACGGGCCTGACGCTGTGTAGGAAACACTGGGGCATCGGGCCCACCCAGGTGATGCCAGTGAGGCCCATGTGCAGTCTTGGTTGAGACCCACTGAGTTAGGCAGAGATCCATCCCTAAGGAGCTTACAGTGGAGGGGGCCAGGTGGAAGTGAAGGGAGGTGTCTAGGAAGTAGAACCCAAAGCAGACGGTCACACAGGAGGTTCTGTTGGAGGGCTGCAGGGGGAGGGACAGACCAGGACAGTGTAGCCCATGGTTCAGGAGTTCAAACAGGTGGGAGCTTGAAACTTAGCTTAGTCTAGACCTGTGACCTTGGGCAAGCTTTTCTGAGCTACAGTTTGTTCATCTGAAAAGTAGAGCATGATAACAGTGCCTATTCCACTGTGGTGATGTTCAGAGAAATGAAGTAATCCCCGCAGAGTGCTGAGTCGAGTGCCTGACATAAAGATCAGCTGTTATTGTTATTATTACTTCTCACTCAGGTCAGGGGCTTGGTCGGGGGAGCTTACGGAGGGGAGTTGGCTTATGGGCTGTACCAAGATGAATAGGGACAATCTCAGATGTCTAGGAAGCTGTCTTCGAGCCATCTCCAGGTATGCTGGGGGGACACTGAGGAGTCCAATTTCCCTGGTGCACAGGGCACTAGAGGCCAGTAGATGCCCCAGTCAAGTCTTGAGGCCAGAAGGAAGAAGGAGCTGGGCCTGGGTCAGGAGTGACAGAATTAGAGAGGGGATGAATGTCAGTGGCGTTATGGGGTTCTGTAATCCATACCAATATTCATCCCCCTCTTCCCTCCCTAGGCTGCCAGTTGTCCTAGACAGGCTGGAGGCCAGCTTTGGTCCAGATAGGGACCTGGGGGAAGACAGCCACTTGCCACTTCACACATGACTAGTCAAAGGGCTCATGGGGCCACTTAGCCACCTTCCCTCAGGTTAATGCGTAATCGGCCCAGACTCTGAGACTTGGGTGGTGATCATTCAGGTGGATAATTGCCCAGGTTAGTCTTCCCACTGGCTCTCCCCTGACGCTGCATACCCCCAGGCCTCTCATCCAGGGCTGAGGCAGCTTGCAGGAGAGAGGTCTTCCCCACCACTAGGGAGCGCCTCTGGATGTCTTCACAATATACCACAACTGCCTGCTTGGCACCATTCTCATCTCCAATGCTGGTGACAGATCCCCAAGCGTGTGGCCCACAGTGGCTCCATGAATGAATAGCTCTTGGGAGCTGGGAAATAGCCAAGAACCTCATTACTCCTTCATAAGCACAAAGACCAGAACCTTAATGCTTCTAGTTATCCTTAGGGTCCAGCCTGAACCTCTAGAAAGCCGCATCTTAGCCATAGAACCAGGCCTCAGTTGTGGTCACATGGCAGAGAAAAAGAACTATTCTGAGCAGCTCCAGGAATTGCCAGCCCATTTAATAATCGAGGAAACAGAGCCTTAGCAAGTTTAAATCATCTGCCTTGGGTCACATAGCTTATAATGATGGTAATAATACAGATATGTAGAATTCTTGTTTATTATCCAGCTTCAACGGTTGGGGCTCAGCTGAACATCAGATAAAGATGTCAAGAGTCAGAACTGACTGTTGGGAAAGGTAATGAGCTCTCTATAATTAGAGGTATGCAAGCAAAGCCTCACTTATGCTCCAGGGAAGCTGCAGAGAGGCTGCAAGTCCTGGGGAGCAAAAAGGGAATTGGATAGGATGTTTGTAGAGCTATTTTCAGCGGGGAGGGGGGCAGGAATTGTTTCATTTACCTCTATGTCCCCAGCACTAGGTACAGAGTGTAGATAGAGAGCCTCACACAAAACAAGCAAATGAAAGTGTTCTAGAACTAAAAAGCACAGTAGTGAGAGAGTGAGGAGGACTCATTCCTGTCTGACTTTTCTTTTCTTCCCTTAAAACACTGGTTCTCAACATAGGGAGCACATTAGAGTCATCTGGAGAACAGAGCAGAGAGGCGCCCCATAAATTGTACCAAAACTAAGATGTCTTGCTTCCCAGTGAGATGAAGGTGCTGGGCTTGGCACTTCACACACATTTTCTATCCCATGAATCTGCGCAACCTTATGAAGCCAGAATTCTCGTTACCCCCCATTTCACAGATGTGGCAGCCAGAGCTTGGAGAGGCTAAGCCACTTACAGAGAAAGTCACAGCTAGTAACAATAAGAAGAATTACCTTTTACAGAAGACTTTCTCTGTTAAGTGACTTCCATCCAATCTTTATCTCACTAAATCCTCATGAGGTAAGAGTTACTATTATCCCCATCTTTTCAAAAAAGGAAACTGAGGCTCCAACTCAGTATCTCACCCAAGGTTACTGAGCTCTTAGGTAGCAGTACCAGGGTTTTTAAATCAGGCCTGGGAAGGTCGGGGAGGAGGAGTCTCAGATCAGCAGAATCAGGGAAGACTGTGGAGGGCACACTGGCCGAGAGCTTAGCAACCCAGATCCTTCCCCAATCCCTTCATGGTCTCTGTGTGTCTCCCCTGTCCTCCCCCACTCAGTACTACTTGCATAGGGCCTCAGTTTATCCCTCTGTCAAACCCAGGAGGAAGGTGGAGGTGGGCCTGATTTCTTAGCAACTTTCCAGCCGTCATTTTCCATGACTCGATTCCCCACTGTGAGTTCTGGGCCACAAACCAGTTGGCTTCCTCCCTCCTTCTCTGTGAGACAGAGAGCTGGCAGGAGGGGATGATCCGCCTCAATTCTCCCACCTCCTTTTTCCTCCTCCTCCTCCAGGGCTGGGACACACCTACTCCAACTTTCTCAGCAGCCTCTTAGGGCGGGCGTGTGAGTACGCTGGGCTTTCCTGCTCTGCTCCGAGTCTCTGCACCTCTCTCTCGGGAGCCTGTCAGCCTGGTGTGTGGTGGAAAGGGCTCCAGCCCAGCAGCCCACCCTGGGGCATCCTCCCCTCCCTGAAGGGCATAGGTAAGGAGTGCGGGAGGATGGGAGGTTGGGGGAGAGGGTTGCGAAGCGAATCCATTCTTGTGTCTTGTTCCAGAGCAGGTGGGGACATTCCAAGGCTCTTGGAAGGTGGGGAGAGGACCAGGATTTGAGAAGGGCAGGCATGGTGGGGGTAGGGACACCTGGGCCTCGGGTGCCTAGGTACACTGAATGAACCCAGAGATATAGCCAGGCTAAGCCTAGGGGCTGGGGATCGGGGCCCAGGAATGGACAAGGCCAGGGTTTTAGATCTCATGAGGGAGCAAGGTCATATTTGCACATGTGAAAAGCTGGAATAGTGTCCTTAGAAGAATGAAAATCTCCACATGTGCTTTCTGGGGCTGAGCCTTCCAGGAAATGTGGTGACATTTTCCTCCATGTTTTTAGAGGGGGACTGGGAAATGTTGTGGCCAGGGAACCAAGAGGTGCTGGCTTCTTGTGTGTGTCCAGGGGGGCAAAGGAGTCCTATCACAGAAAAGCCACCTGGTGTGGAGGAGGGAAGGAGGGCCTGAGGGACAGTCAGATAACCTGGCCAGCCCTGACTCTTGTGTGGCTCTTGAGGCACCCTGATTAGAACCTCAGCTTTCCTGACTATGAAATGAGGGTGCTCACCATCTGTAAGGACTGTAAAAAGCCATGAGTCTGAGAGGCACCAGAGGCAGCCCCAGGGTGGGGTGAGTGGGAGCAGTTCTGTTCCCCTGTCTTGGGGGAAGCAGGAATCCGATGCATATCTTTGGAGGCAGGTGAGCTGGAGTGGAACGCTGAACAGAGCCACCAGGCCAGAGTTCAGCCCTCCGCTGGAGAGAGGGTGTGCTATATGCCCCAACATGGGGAGCAGCAGAGCATGCTGGGGTTTGCCGAGGGCTCAGAAGGGCTGCCTCTGTCCCCTGCCACACTCTGGCACTGGAGGCCTTGGCTCAGGAGAGAAGAGGGAGGCAGAGAAGTAGGCTCAGGGCTCCTTTTACAGATGGGGAGCTGCACCTGGGCAGAGTAACAGAGCCCTCCATGCAGAACACTACTAATAGTTACTGTTACTGTTGGTACTCACTGGATGCTTCCTGCATTCAGGGACTGGGCTGAGGATGCAGTCATTTGAAAATTGTGAGTTTTTGAAGGAGGATGGAAAGAGCATTTCATTCTTCATGTCTCTGTAACTCACAGGCTGTGTGGTCTAAGATGATTCCATAATCTTTGGGCCCATATCCCTACATATAAAATAAAGGGGACTCGATTAATATTATGATCCATTCTTAACTGATTCACCCTAGTAAGACTGTTGGATAGGCAAAGCAGGAATGGCTGCCTATTTTGCAGATGAGGAACCCAGGGGCAAGCTGAGGTTTCCCCCAGTGTTCCCCACGGACCACAGGTTACACTGGGGCAGGGAGGTGCTGAGTCCATGACATTGGCTTGCCTGACAGAGTGCAACAGTGACAGCTCCCTCTGCCAGGAGCTCCCCAGGCCCCAGGTTTCTCATCTGTAAAATGGAAGAGGAATTAGAGGGAGTCAAGGTCTCCCTGGAACCGCCCCGTGATTCCATGACCCTTAGTGACCTTCTTAAGGACTCAGGTGACAGACCCAGAAAGGCAGGGACATTCTCCAGCCCCTCCATGTCAGCTGTGGCTGTGCTTTCTATAGGGAGGGATGGCCAGGCTCGCTCTACACCAGTCCTCTGTGAGTTGGGCCACCAGGCTCCACTCCCTGCAATTCTTCCTTGGGTGCAAATGAACTCACCTCAGGCTAGAAGTTCTCCTTCCAGCTGCCCCATGATATGCCATGGTGCTGGCACTCCTGCTGGCCAGGTGGGGCCAGAAAGGAGAGAATGTGGGGCAAGGGTCATATCTTAATGTCAGTACAATCAGGGACCTTCTGTACCTCCTGGATGGGCGCTGCCTTTTGGGCTCTTTCAAAACTGGACAAAGCAGAGCCTCTGGAATTTTCCCATGCTTCCTGGGTCCCCAGCACAAGTTGAGTTGGCTCAGAATCTCAATGCCACTATTTCTATGGCTAATGGTATTAATGCTTACATTTATAATGAGGGTTTCTAGACAAGCTTACAAAGACACGTGTGGATTCAAATCCTGGATATTATTAGTCGTGTGACCTGGGCCTCGACTTCTCTAAACCTGTCTCCTAATTTGAGAAAGAGGGCTAATGATAGTCCTTTTCTCAGAGATGGATGTGACATTTAAATGAGATCGTGCTCGTAGCACACAGAGTCAGATTTATTATGCTCACGTTCAACAATTAACTAGCCCCTCTGTTTCCCTGGGTGAAGACCAGCTCACAGTTCCCTGAAGTCATCCTTCGTAAGACAAATCAGAGTTGCAGTTATTAATTATTTGAGGGCTTTTTTTTTTGGGGGGGGTACTCTCTCTCCTACTAAGTGTTGCTTATTGCTCTGGCCCCCATGTCCAGCACAGCACCTAGCCCATCAGAGATGCTCATTGCATAGCTGCTGAGAGAACAAATGAATCTTCATTTCTAATTCATAGATGAGAACTATCACTTAGAGGAACTAAGCATTAGCCTGACCCAATCACAGATCAATAAGAGTGGGGCACAGAAAGATCTTTAGAGATAATCGAATCAGACAGATGGAGACGCTGAGCAGTTGGCTGAGGTCACACAGCAAGTGGGGGGTGGGGGAGGAGGCAGGACTACTCCCCAGACCTTTTCACTTGCCTCCTCCCCACTCTGCCAAGCCTGGCTCAGGAAAGAGTATTGCTTCCTAGTTAGGTCATCCGTCTAGGAGGCAGGCAAATTGTCCCAATTTGGGATCCACAGCCAGGCCAATGGCTACACTGCGAGTTGCCTTTCAGGGGACAGGGGACATAAACCTCATCAATTGTACTCCTCCCCCGACACCCACCAACACACACACACACACACACACACACACGCATGCACACACTACTCCATCACGACCGCCTGAGAGTTGGCAGTTATCCGTAATTGTACAGCTAGAAGGGTCCTCAGGAGCTCCCTGAAGTCTCCAAGAATCTTTGGTCCCATCTTATGGACAGAACCATACATTTTGAATTACTTGCTTCAAGTCACCAGTTTGTAATGCTGTCCTTGGTCGTTTGCAACCCACAGGGAGCCATTGCTGAGCACAGGATTTAAACACGGACTTTTTTTTTTTACCGGCCCTTCTGTGTGCCTGTCGCCAGGTTAAACCGGTTCACAAGAGCCTCTGCTCTGCATAACTGCCCTGCAGGCTAGCAGGCGCTAGCCGGTAGCTCTTCCTCTGCTTTTCCGGGTGGAGACAGGAGACACTCAGAGAGGCTCAGCCACTTCCCGTCCGTCCCACAGCTTCTGTCCTCTGGGCACTTATTCACTACACCTAATGAGTGTGAACGGTGTTTCAGGCCCCCGGAGAGTCATGGTTGGGGGAAGGCAGGCCTATAAATAGACGGTTTAGTACCTTTAGGGAGGTAGTAAAATAAAGGCAAACTCGGACGGGCCTGGGCGCCCAGAGGAGCAATAGTTAGTCCAGTTATAGTGTCAACAAAAGAAGGCTTCTTGGAGGAGCTGGCACTGAATATCAGTTTTGAAGTCCGAGTAACGAAAAGGAAGAAAGGCAATTCAGAAAGAGTAAGTAGCATGTGTCAAGGCACGGCAGCTGTGTGCAGGAAACTATCAGCCGGGTGGAAAATGGTTGGAGGTGTGCACTGACAGGTAGGATGGGGCCAGGTCATTGAAGGCCTTATGTGACAGGCCAAGGAGTATGAAAGAGGTGATGGTTTAAACATTTTCCAGTTTGGTGCCTGTGGAAGAGAGAAATCCCTCCCCTTCTCTCATTCCCGAGTCTTTTCCCATTCCTGAGACTGGAGTGGCCCCTGCGAGGCACCTGTCCAACCCCTTGCTGGGGGGGCAGGGAGCCCACAGTGGAGAATTCTCCATTTTCCAGTTCCCGTTCAGCTCCAGTGCCCACAGCTGCTGGCCTGGGTGCAAGCTGGGCAGGAGTGTACATGCCTGCTGTGGGGTAATGTTAGTGTGCGTGTGCTCACGCGTCCCAGGTCAGGGCTGCTGTCTGTACCTGCAGCATCCTCTTTCCTCTGGTTCCTCTTATCAAATGCATGACAGCGTGGCACAAAGCACAGCATTTTAGATGCCCAGGAGCTGAGTTTTGGGAAGTGGCCGAGCTTGATATCAGTATTGCACCAGGGTTGGGCACATGAGCTCTGGAGCCAGGGTGCTCCGGCTCCAGTCCTGCCTGCACTGTGGTCTGTGACCTTGGACACATCACGCCACCTCTCTGAGGGTGCAGAATGCAGTGCTATCTACCTCACAGAAATTGTTAGCAGAACAGCCAGCACATATGAAAAACTCGCTAAGATCCCAGAGACCCAGGATTGAGTCCCATATCGGGCTCCCTGCTCGGCGGGAAGCCTGCTTCTCCCTCTCTCACTCCCCCTGCTTGTGTTCCCTCTCTGGCTGTGTTTCTCTCTGTCAAATAAATAAAATCTTAAAAAAAACAAAAAACAAAAAAAAACAAAAACAAAACTCGCTAAACATTAGCTACCGAGACAGATTTGGGGGCTCCCGAAGTCATGGGAATTGATCCAAGAGAATCATAGCATTTTGGAAAATTCATATCCTAGAATTTCAAACTCTTGGAAGCACATAATTAGAAGAACCCTATTAGATCCCTCGTATAAGTTTCCACTCTGTAAAGATTCCTTATACCATGTCTCTGTGCTCCTTTTTTCTTCTTGTAAACATTCAAGAACAACGTACATCAATTGTAAGTTACAGCTTGATGAACTTCACCAAGTGAACACAACAGTGGCTAACCAGCAACCAGAGAAAAGCAGACACCCCTAGCTCCCCAAGAGCCCTCCTGATGCTCCTCACTAGTCACTCCTCCATCCCCTCACAAACATGGGGATTACCCAGCCACCTGGGCCGTTGTCAAATACCTTCTTGTGGGGTTGTGTACCATCGTTAGTAGAACTCTAATTATTAGAGAGGCTCAGTGAAGTAATTTGAGAGTTGTAAATGAAACTTTACCTTTAAGTTGTTTTATTTTTACTGTCCTATTTTAGTGATAGCCTAGTTTAGGGCTGAGCTACCCAAATGCCTAGGGCTCTTTTTAAAAATACAGATTCCTCAGCCTCATCCTGAGTCTACAGCACTAGAATGTAGGATCTGGTGTGGGGCCAGGGAATCTGCATTTTTACAAGCTCCAGTGGAATTCCTGGTGGGGTCCAGCTCCATTTGGGAACCCCTAAACTAGTGTTTCAGAGCTTAGACTCTGGAGAGGCCATTTTTCCAATACACGTGCCATCTTACTGGCCATTGACCTGGGGCCAGGCACTTGGATTCCTGACTCTTAGTTTTTTCATTTGTAAAATGGGGATAAAATGATAGTCCCTCCATCCTTGGGTTGTTGAAGGACTCTGACATCCACAGGCCAGTGCTTGCTAAGTGGTGAAGCTACAATCAGCATGGCTATTCCTGAGAAGAATCCATCTGTTGTATGGCCACAGGAATGTTGGGCTTGGTATCTGAAGACTTGTGCTTGAGTCCTGACTGGGCCCCTTGCTGGCAGTATGACCTTGGCCAAATCTTTTGACCACCTCCCCAATCCCAGGTCTCAATTTCCTTTCTATAAAATGGAAATACTCTAGCTCCCCTCATAGGGTCTTTGAGGGGAATCAATCAACAGAATGGACTGGATAACTGCTCCGAGGGTAGGAAAATTCTGCAGGAAGTAAACCCCAGCAAACAGGGACTCAGCAGAGCCTGGGAACCCTGTGGAAAGCGGGCTTGACTTGCCCTTGCGGTTCTGTGGAGGGCGGGGTGGTTGGGGAGAGGGAGCTGCTGATTCCTTGGTGTTGCATGGTCCTGGTATGCCCTGGCAAAGTTCCTATGCTTCTCGGTTTCTGAGAATGTTCTCCTTCCTGGTCCTGGGGCAGGAAGAGTCCAAGATCCCATAAGCAATGAAGTCTCGCGCAATGTGCCGTCGTCAGAATGTTTTATTATTTCAATGTCTTCTATTAAAAGTTCTTTGAAGTCCTTTACTAGCATTTTCAGGAAACTTTTTAATGAAGTATAATATACATACAAGAAACACAAATCATAAGTGTGTGGCTTGATGAACTTTCCGGAAACTTGCCAGGTCCCAGATGAAGAAACAGAACATTACCACC
This sequence comes from Spilogale gracilis, assembly GCA_004023965.1. Lineage (NCBI taxonomy): Eukaryota > Metazoa > Chordata > Mammalia > Carnivora > Mephitidae > Spilogale > Spilogale gracilis. Next base: position 166,300 of record PITA01000240.1, read on the forward strand.
ATTCCAGAAACCTCCTTTGTGTCCCTTCTAGTCACTAATACCCTCACAAGGGCACCTTTATCTTACTCTAATCCACAGATAAATTTGCCTTTATGTAGTTGGACGAGTACGGTATGTCTTTTTTTGATATGGCTGCTTTTGCTCCACACTGTGTCAGTGGGATTCACTTATATTGTTGCCTACAGCAATACTTCATTTCTGTTGCTGCTTAATATTCCCTTAGAGGAGCATCCTGTATTCTGTTCTTGGGGGATGTTCAGGGTGTTTCTACTGCATGGCTATTATAATAGTGCTTCTCTGAAGATTCTGTATGAGTTTTTGGTGAGTATACATGCACATTTCTGTTGTGTCTCCTAAGAGTGGGACTGCTGGGTCATGAGGTGTATGTATGTGGATGGAACCCTCTTATTTTCTGGTTCAGTTCTATTTCCTGAAAGTGGAACATGGTTCATAGGGCTGAGTGTCTATCCAGAAGAGAGACAGACCTGACCACAGCAAGATCAACATTTCTTCTGGGCTCTGAGATGCTGATGCACAGATAGATCTGCAGATTCAGAGACTCTCAGGTGAAAGTCAGACACAGGCAGCAGACCTGTCACTTTCCCTATTCTGTCTGCTCTTCTAATCGACTCTAGAGATACCCCTGTGTCTGCTATGCCTGAGGGCCAGTGTTCCCGCCACAGTCGTCAGCAGACCACCTACGGGGAGAGTGTGCACTCGAGTGCACTGCAGTCCTACTCCATCAGACTTCTCGAGATGAGCCTCTGATTTTTAACCCACTGGCATTTGAGAAGCACTTCTTGGCATTTGTAGTCTTTTCCTCCCTTCCCCGTCCTTCTCCACAGGGGCCTAGGAGAGGGCCACATATAGGATATCCACTTTGAAAGGAGGCATGGTAGAACACAGGATCCTAATGGAAAAGATGATGTTGTTCAGCAGATCCCAAACACCAGTCCCACCAAAATCACCCTGGGAACTTGCTAAACATCTGATCCTGAGCTCCACCCCTAATGATTTTGTTTAGTAGATCTGGGGTGGGGCTGGCAAATAAGTCTTTTTAACCGCCATCCCCACCCCCTTGGGGAATTCCCAATGGTGGGAACCATTGGTTCCATTCAATGACTGGCCCTGTCTGGTGAGAACACAGTGGGCCCAGTGGTTGTGTTCTTTGTCTGCCATGGAAGAGTGTAGCACAGAGTTCCTATGGGAAAGAGGAAATCCGTATGGACTGAGCTCAGGGGGCTTGATGGTGGAACTCCAAGGGCCTACCAGCAGAGGCTGGCTTACATCTCATTAGTCTGCACCTTAGTGCTCACAATCATCCCTAACCATTTCGTGCCTCTAGCCCCGCAGTCAGGTTCAGCCAGCTGCACGCACGGACAGGGGCCTCAGAGAGTGGAACCTCCTGTCGTGCCCCACTGCTAGAATGCCTCCCCCTGCCTGCCCAGGCCTGCCTGCCTGCCGGCTTTGTCCTAGGCAGTTCTGCTCAGAGGGGTTTGGACTTGGCTGGACAGACAGCACGGCTAGGCTGGGCCAGGCCGGAGCAGGTGGGATGGAGAGGGAGGGCTGGAGATAGAGACTTTGCTGAGAATCTGTTTGTGGGGCTGAGAGGACACATGGTTATGTGATCCTTCCCCTCTCCCAAGTGCTATTTCCAAGCCTCCCGCATGGAGAGGCAGCGGATCAGGTCACACACAGGTGATCTGAATTTTCATCCTGCCGTGGCCACATGCTGGCTGTGTGCACTGAAAGTTAGGGAACCTCTCTGAGTCTCACTTACCTCATCTGCAAAATAAGGGTAATTATAAGGTTGCTGTGAGCAAGTTCAAAAGCTATAATGCGTGCCAAATGCTTACTACAGGGCCTCTCCACACAGTAAATGTTCAATAAATGTCAGCTGACCAGTGTCTGTACCTCTGTAAACATTTTGTGCTCCCCAAACCTCACCATCCTCTGGGCATCATTGGGAATAGCTCAGCAGAGGGTCAGCTCCACTAAAGGCAGGAGTGCAGGGACCAGTCCCAATTCCCAGATAAACAGTGGAGGTCCCATAAAATGAGGGGGTTTTGCTCAGCTCCCACTGCGTCCCCTGGTTGGCTCTCTGATGGGTGAATGAGGACCCTTGACACCAAAGGAGTGGGGCTCACCTTCATCACAGTGTCTGTAGGTGATTGTCCTATGTGAGCCATTGTGAGGACTGTTTTAGGCCCTTCATCTCAACTGAGCTTCACTACACCTTGATGATTATCTTCTCCAATTTACATGTGAAGAGACTGAAAGTCAGGTTCATTAGTTTACTCCAGGTCAGACAGCCAACAATGGTCACAAACCCAGGCGGGACTCAAAAGCAGGCTGCCTTAGGCTGAGGGGGTGGGGGGACTACCATGTTATATGGCTCTGACAGTAGCCCCCCCACTCCGGGGTGCCTGAGTTAGGGGTAGACCTGACTGGGAGTGGCCACTGGGGGCTGATGGAAGCTTTCCTTCCAGCAGCTTCTCAGAGCCAGCTGAGAGGAACAGGGTGGTTCCACTTGTCTGATGGCTATGGGGGCTGCCCGCTCCTGGGAAGGCAGCTTGCTGTGTCCTGGATAGAGAGGGGAGCTGTGCTGAATGGCCTCATTATACAGATCGCATAGGATGGGGCCCAGAGAGGCCAGCCCAGCATGCCAGTGTCAGAAAGGAAAAGATCCGGAAATTCATGTTGTTTGGGCACGTCCCCAACATTCTCCACTTTCTGTCCTCACTGCCACCCCACACCCACCACACTGCCCCCCTCAGCCTCTGCCTGACATCACATCGATTACCTCTCTGCACCCACTGCCGGGGAAAGGATGACAGGAATAGAAATTATTCTTGTTTTTTCTTTTTTGAGAGAGAGTGCAAGTGCACATGAGCAGAGGGAGGGGTAAAGGCAGAGAGACAGAGAGAGAGTCTTAAGCAGGCTCCACGCCCACTGCAGAGCCCAGGCCCAGCTTGACCTCATGATCCCGAGATTAGGACCTGAGCCGAAACCAAGAGTTGGATGCTTAACTGACTGAGCCACCCAGGTGCCCCAGAATAGAAATTATTCTTACTATTTTGATGCTGTTCAAGCTGCTGCTTAAGCTTTGTTACATAGATCATTGCAAGGAGAGAAGGGATGTCACAAAGACCCACGTGTGTGTGTGTGTGTGTGTGTGTGTGTGTGTGTGTGTGTGTGTAGAAGGGTGCTTCAGCAAGGAGCTCCCAGGACATAGGCTGGGACCAGTACACATTCAGAGAATAGTTCCCTCTTTCCACATGTACTTTTTGAACACCCAGTGTAATAGTAGTAACATTACTGTACTCTCACAATAGTGATAATTAATAATAGTAATAACATTAGCTACTTTCTATGTGCCTGGCACTGTGCTAAATGTTGTCCATGCAGAAGTTCATTAAATCCTCCATGAAGTAAGAACTGCTATCTCCACATCACAAATGGAGAAACTGAGGCAAGATAGACAAAACCATGCCCCTAGATGTAAGCAGAGGCAGGATGGAGGCCAGGTCTGACCCTGACGCCTGGCTCCCTCCCCCTGCAGTCTCTTCCTGGCTGGTGACTTTGTTAGTTCTGGAGGAGCCTTCAGATTGGGAGAAAGGTTGGGTTGGGGGAGCAGCTTGGTCAGTGGGAGAGCCCAGGAGAGGGAGATAGAGATCTGGTTCTAGTTGTGTTACTGCTGTGGTATGTGATTTAATACAATGCCTTCCCTTCCCCGGGCAGAGTTCTCCCATCTTTTCAAACAGATTAGACTCCCAATCGTTTTCCAACTGTGCCCTCAGGAGGCCTGGGACTGTCACAGAGATGCCTGGGAGGGTGGCGGCAGCGGGAAATGGGAGACAGGGCTCTGCACTCCCAAGTCACATCTACTGCAGCACCAGCTCTGTTGAATCCACTTTATAGAATGATAATGATGGTTCAAAAATAACAGCAGCTAGCATTTACTTCATGGCTGCTGGTGCCATGCCCTGTGTTAAACATTCAACATGAACCATCTAGTCAAACCTTCTAAACAACTGTCTCAGGTGGGTTCTCTTATTATCTCTCTTTTAAAGATGAGGAAAAGCAGAGGTTCAGAGGTTAGGTTAGTTACTCAAGGTCCCTCAATTTGGAACTTGGTTTGTTTATATATCTGAAAAGTCACCCGTTTGCAAAGGATTGCCATGGGATCTGAGCGGCAAGAAGCACAGACACAGGAAGTGCCGCACCAGACAAGGCTATGTAGCTGCGATGATCCAGCCTCGGCAAATTGTGCTATTTCTCTGAGAGAGGCTCTCTAGTCCTCTGGGCGAGTCTGTCCCATGACTTCTGAATACAACCTTCCTCCCTCCCAGAGAGCCGCCTCAAACCCAGAACTTCAGGACAATCCTTCTCCCCTTTCCTTACTTCTCCTCACATACAGGGACCTCCTACTGCCTTTCCAGTCAAGAGGAGAAAATCAAGGGTTCCTACGGGCCTTCCCACAGGGCTGACTTCACACTCGTGTCCCCATCTGTCCCAGGGCACAAATATAGAACATAGAGGAGATGCTCTGTTCCTCTGCTTGTCCCTCAAACCTCTTACAGATAAATACTATCCTCTGCCCTGCTGAGCTGGAGCTGGTTTTCATCTTACAAACTACTATGGCTAGAGAGCTCCCTAAGAAATGGGCAGGACTCCTCCCCTCCTGCCTCTCCTCCTGAGCCCACTGCTTCTGGGGTGCCTCTCATTCATAGAGTTTTCAGCTCCAAACACAAAGCCCATGGATCTATATGGGATCCCAAGAGGAAGAGACCTTGCTCCCTCTGGGCCTCACTGAGGGTCAGGGTTCGCGAACCAGAATGCCTACAGCCAAACTGTCTCACAGTGTAGAGAGAGATGTGGGCACGAATGGGTTTCTCTTTCATTAGAAAATTGACCTTGATGATAAACTGTAGCTGAAAGACCCTCCTTGTCTGGGAAGCACTCTCAAGACTTTGGAGAACGCTTCTCCCTCTGGTCCATGTGCACGACCTCCTTGTTTCTGCCTTGGGGACTCTGCACTGCCTGTTCTTTTCTGTCTGAAGCCCTTTCTCAAGAAGACGTTGTAGTCCTTGCCCTGCTCAAATGTCACCTTGTCACCCTGATTTATCATCTCTTTCTTTTGGCTTCTAGAAGAGAATCCCCACAAGAGCAGGGATGTCATCTGTCTTGTGTTTTGTTCTGGAATGTCCTCACAGGGTGGCCCTCAGTGAATAAGTATTGAATGAATAAATAAATGAATGAATGGATGGATGGATGAATGACTTTGGCAGAGGAGGCCCAATAACAAAACATTTTCTCATGCTTCCCCACTTTGTCCCTTTGTGTCCTCAAAACCCAGGTGCCTGGAAGCCCTTTGTTTTCTTCACATATCTATCTCTCCAGGGTCCCATTAAGACATTTAATGGTCCTAAGCACTAAAGCCCCTTCATCCATGAAAAAATATTAGACGTTATATCTTATGGAAATGTCAGTATAAAGATAAATATATTTTTCTATAGAAGAATATTTCCTTCAACCTAGAAGTTTGTTTTCTTTCTTCTGCAAATTCAATGTAAATTAAAACATTCTCATTTACAAAATGAGGGTCATAATAGTGGTGATGTTGGTACAATAATTAACTTGCACTATATTCCAGTCCCTAAAAGTACCATGGATTCTGGGTGTGCCCACTGTGCCTACTAGATAGGGAGACCCTGCATCCTCCTCTGAATCCCAAGCATCCCTGGTTCCTGGCTCCTATGCCACGTTCTCTAGAGCTCTAGAGCTGAGCTGGCCAATACAGTAGCCTGCAGTCATGTGTGGCTATTTAAATTTAAATTAAATAAAATTACAAACTCGGTTCCTCAGTTGTACCAGTCACATTTCAAGTCCTTGATAGCTACGCATGGCTAGTGGCTCCCATCCTGCACAACCAGATATAGAACATTCCCACCACCGTAGAAAGTTCTTTTGGAGAGTGCTGCTCTAAAGAATTGGCTCCAGCTACACCAGCCCTCTCTGAGTCTCCCTTCTTGGAATATGGATTCCAGTTCTTGGGTGGCACTTGAATCCATCACCTATTAGGTGGATGAACCTGGGCAGAGCCTTCAAATTATATGAGCCTCAGTTTCTCATTTACAAAATGAGGGTCATAATAGTGGTGATGTTGGTACAATAATTAACTTGCACTATATTCCAGTGCTGGTTATTTGTCATGCATTGACTCATTCAGCATTTTCAGCAACTCCGTGAGACAGGTACTTAGACCATATCCTTTTTACTGAGACCAGAGAGGTGACATAACTGCCCAAGGTCACACAGCTGGTGAATGGTAGAGCTGGGATCTGAAACCAGGTCTATCTGACTCCAGAGCCCATTTCCTTGACTATCAATTCTACCCAGGGCTGTACCCCCTCCCTCAAAACCTAGTGAGATAATGCATTCAGATTTTTCTTTAACTTACGGATTACGTGTAGATATGACAGTATACTTTTTGTCATCAACACTAATATTGGAATACTAATGACGAACGTGCCCCCCAGTTCCAGGTCCCTTCCCCCATGACCTAGGTGAGGACTTCCTTTGTTGGTTAGCTCTGCCTTCTAATTTCAGGTGTGGGCAGGCCTGGCCTTTGACAGCTCTCTTGAGAGCCTCTCAGTCCACTGCCATTTCAGGCTACTATTTACCAAGCTATTATTGGTCCTAATAAGGTGTTCCTCTGCGTCTTTTCCTCCCTGTACGTTCACCTATCATATTATCTGTCTCCCCTGCAGCCCTGGGAAGTAGGTAGGAGTAGCTATTATTATCTGCAGTTTACAAACAGATAAAGTGAGACTCAGAAGAGGTTCTGTGACCTTCCCTAGGTCATACGACCCATCAGGGGCTCAAGCCACTGGCTCCTTTCCTGCGTGTGTTCAGTTTTTTTATTTGTTTAGTTACAGGACAACCTGGCAGGGGCTACCTACAAACTAGCAAGTTACTCAAGGGTTCCTCCAAGTTTCTGAGAAGTAAATCAAGACTCTTTCCCCACAGGGAATTCCAGTTGGCTTAACCCAGTAGAGCTGCTATTCAAGCCCAGTCCACACCAGAGTGGGAGTCTTGAATGGAAAAATCTCCCTTTTGATCTGACATAAGATCTCAGCATGTAGTTCTCTTCTGGTCCTGCTTCTTCTCAAAAGTATTTAGTGGCTCCCTACTACTAAGAGGAAAAATAACTTCAGTAGCTAAAGACTTCATGACTAGCAGTTACCTGGAATGTCAATATTCTTTCACTGATGATTTAATTCTGGTTCAAAGGTACAATCCCTCCTGTCCCTCTCTACCTTCCAGCTATTGTCACAAATAGAATATATTTAGGATTCTTTCTTGAGAGGGAGCAGGAGCCAGCCCTAATACTGATGCCTGAGGCAGACACCATGGAGGGGAGGGGAGGGGGATCAGAAAATACTTACTGAGGGCACCCAAATCCACACTAAGTTTACATTTGGATTTTGTGGGGAGTGTGGACATTACCCAATCCAGGAAAATGAATCCAAGGACTCTTTATTTCATGAAAGGCTCTCCAAACTTTAAACGATATCTCATCTCATTGCTTCTTCCTACAGCCTAGGAAATTCAGAGCACCCACATTCAGGAAGTCTGGCTGTGTGTTTTCAGTTCAGCCATCACCTTTCTGGGTGGTCTTGGTGTGCTGTGCAAATCTCAGTGTCCTTTATCTGTGAAGTGGGAGTAAAAGGGCAGATGTGCTTCTTAGGAGTATTAGGTGGCTAGAAATGAACATCTGGGACATGCTATGAAAAGGGATGGTGTTGGGCCTTGAAGGATAATGTCATCACTAGTCTGTGTCTGGGTACTTCTATGAGGGACGGAGGGTGGTACATGGGGGGAGTTTCATTGCCAGAAACAAAGTCTGACAGTTGGAAGAAATCTGATAAAATCTTCTTTAGTGGGAGTTTGATTTGGCTTTAAATTCCTCCGAGTACATCTGGTTCCCCATGGAAGGAACAGAATTAGTCACAGACCTCTAGAACTAAGGACTAAAGTCACTGTACACAGGCCATTACAAATATAGATCATAGTGCATTAGAATTCTAGCACATCCAACTCTGTGTCTTAGGACTTTTTTATGACAGGGCACAGGATATTAGAGTAGCAGAGCCCCAGTTTGTCAGATCTAGAGGGGCTCCTAGAGGCTATCTATCTAGTTTTTCAAAGCTGCACTTCCCAGTAGGGTGAGGGACAAGCTTGTGGGCAGGGCCCTAGCCCTCAAAACCCCTGCTTCTAATAGTGTAACTCTGCTTTAACTTATTTACAATTTCATTAGGAAAAAAGAGATTCTGCCCCTGAAAGCAATAGAGGGGTTTCAAATCATGGATCCATTCCAGTCCCTTCACCCAACAGACAACACATCATTTACAAAGGAGGAAAGAGGTTCACAGGGCTTAGGTGACTGACCTGATCCGGACACTAGGGATCAAATGACTTTTGACCCAGGTGTCCCAAGAGCCAGGATAGCTTGTCATGAGGACCACTGAGCGAACATCAGTGAGTGTGCAAGCGTGATTCACAGCCAGCGGAAATCCATTCCTGCCTTTGAGGGCTATTTTAGGGGGTAGTGGAGACCACAGGCCTGCACAGGCCAAAGAATCATACTTGTATGAGTTGGAAGAGACTTTAGAGCTCTTCTTGTCTCCCTCAAGGGCAAGTATCCCCCTAGAGTAGCACAATCCTTCCCAGGTGGCCACCCAGACTCTACCCGGGCTCCTTAGTGATGGGGAGCTCTGTATTCTGAGATGACTCAGTCCAGAATTGCACTTGAGGTCACTGACCAAAAGAATGAGGAAAGATCTCAGAGCATTGCTCCTCCCATTTGTGCTTAGATTTTTTATCAGTGACTTGGATAAAGACATGGATGTCACAGCCACCAAGTTTCTGAATGTTGGAATCCAGATTCTGAGAAGCCAGAGCAGCAAGTTGAAGCACAGGGTGAAGTGTATCGCGATCTCATTAAAGCCCTACAGCACTGAGTTGGAGGAAATCAGCTCAGGAAGAACAGACTGGGGATAGCATAATAATACATCTGAGAGTTTGCATTACCTACAAGCTCAGCAGTCAGTAGTATTAACTGGCTGCTAAAAGTAATAGTAGTTGGTAATATTTGTTGAAAACTCTGTCACATCTTATATTCAGTATTTATGTACATTAACTCCATTCTTAAAATAGTATTTTGAAGGAGAGAAATAAAAGTCAGAGATGGTGAGTCACTTGCCCAAGGTCACACGCCAGAAACTATGTGCTATGAACCACTTTCTGCTGTCTTCCCCATCTATGAGATGGGTCTGGGAGTTCTAAGGAGGCAGATTTGGTTCAGACATATATTATAAAAAGGTCCATTCATGAAGCCTCACCCCTGCACTTGCTCACACCTGTGCACGCACAAGCCCCATGTCTAACAACTTCTTTGCTCCTATCATATTCATTCTGTCAAGCAGGCATATACCATTAATGTATCCATACAACTATTCAAAAATTGCCTCCTAAGTACATGTGTGTTCTCTTGCAAATGTGCACCTTCACCCACATGCAGATTTTCCTCTGAGTCTGGGGAGCCAAGAACAGGAGGCCCCACCCCAGACAAGCGCCTGCTCGCAGCTTACCAGAACAGCCTGTGGCTGGGCCAGCAAGCTTAGACTTGATGAGAGACCAGTGGCTTCCTGCTCCACTAGGGCTCAGGCTGGACCTTCTCCAGAGGGTTCAGTGGACCCCACCCTCACCCCAACCTTAGGATTTGATTCTACCTTGGCTTTGCAAACTTATAATAACTAATATTTATTGGGTGCTTTTCTATGGGCCAGGAGCTATGCTAAGTACATTAACGGGCATGATCTTATTTATGTAGTCTGTGTAAAACCCTAGGAAAGCAGTACTCTTAATAGCCCCATGTTACAGATGAGAAAACAGAGGTTTGAGGAGGTTGGCTTACCCAAGGTATGTAGTTGGCAAGCAGTGAAGCTTGGACTTAACCCCAAAGGGTCAGATTCACAAGGTGCCATAGCTTCTCTTTCTGGCAGTGTGGCAGTTCTTTCTGGAGGAAAGAGCCTGGCTCTGCTTCTTACCCTATGACTTCGGGCAAGTCTCTTTCTTTCTCTTTTCCTTCCTTCTTTCTTTCTTTCTTTCTTTCTTTCTTTCTTTCTTTCTTTCTTTCTTTCTTTCTTTCTCTCTCTCTCTTTCTCTCTTTCTCTCTTCTTTTTTTAAGATTTCATTTTATTTCTTTATTTGTCAGAGAGAGATTGAGAACAAGCACAAGCAGGGGGAGTGGCAGGCAAAAGGAGAGCGAGAAGCAGACTCCCTGCTGAGCTGGATGTGGGACTCCATTCTAGGACTCTGGAATCATGAGGCTTAACTGAGTGAGCCAGCCAGCCAGCCATCCTGGGCATATCCCTTTCTTTTGGAGGAACTTTATATTCTGGCTTCAAAAAGGAAAGGATAATCACTAACAGTTCTTTCTGTTTTCATTCTGTTATTGCTTTTCCTAAGTCCAGATCCTTCCAGTTTTCACCTATTGAGTAGTGTTATGTACCAAGCACTGGGAATTCATGCATGAATAGATACATAAAACTCTTGTCTTCATGGATCCCAGGGTCTACTGGAAGAGACAGTCACTAAATAAATTAGCAAGACTATACTGGCTGGTGATAAGTGCCATGAAAAAAAATGGGGTATGATAAGGAAGGGTGCTAGAAAGGAGACTACATCAAACTGGGTGTTAGAATGTGACATTTGAGAGCTGAGCCAAGAAGAAGGATAATAAGAAGGATCCAGCCATATGAGAATCTTAGGTAAAGGGAAACAACATGTGCAAAGGCCCTGAGGTAGACCCTAGTTTGGCATGTTTGTGGGGGAGAAAGCAGTCCCATGTGGCTGTACCTTGATGAACAATGGGGAGTGCTGGGAACTATCATCAGAAAAGCAGGCATGTGGACTCACGTGGCCTTGTAGGTCATAGTAAGGAGTTTAGATTTTAATCTGAATGCTTGGAGAAGCCACTGGAAAATTTTAAGAAGGGAAGTGGTCTAGATTGATTTAGGTCTTTGCAAGATGTATCTTTTAAAAAAATTATTTATTCGTGAGAGAGAGAGAGAGAGAAAGAGAGAGAGAGAAAGCAAGCACAAATGGGGGGCAAGGGGCAGAAGGAGAAGCAGACTCTGCACTGAGCAGGGAGTCAGGATATGGGGCTCGATCCCAGGATCCTGGGATCATGACCTGAGTCAAAGGCAGATGCTTAACTGACTGAGCCACCCTGGTGCCCCTCACAAGATGTTTCAAAATAATGGTCCTCGGTGCTGTGGACTGGGAGGGAAGCCCAGGGAAACATGTCTCTGCACCTTGCAAACCTGTACACTTGCCTAGGAATAGTGCCAGGAAACAAATGTCCAGACACAGGCCCTTCCTCAGCAAACCACTCACCTGGTCTGTGGGTCTTACAGCTTGAACACAGCCCTGCTCACCGAACCCTCATCCAAGGGTGCATTCTCTTTGCATCTTACTCCTTCCAGAGAGACCCTGCCCCTGCTCCCTTCTCTAAGCTCATCTCTGTAAGGCGCCTGTGCGGTGGCTGAGCAGTGTGTCTTGTTGGGGCCTGCCCTATGAGGGTGCTGACCTGGTGAGCAGGAAGCTTTCTGCAAAGCAGGGCAGGCTGAGAAGGGAGGCTCCGTGCACCCTAGGCTTGCTGGGCTACAGAGTGAGCAGAGCTGGGACTGGGGTAAGAACTCATTTTTCCTCAGGGCTTCAACTTCCCATGCAATGCCCCCCTGGGGGATTGGGGCCCACATGACTCAGAGGTCTACCCCCTCTTGCAGGAAACTGTGCTGGGGATGGGGTGAGCAGAATGAAGGGAATATGGCTTTTTCCTGTGGCCAGCTCCACTGTGAGCTCCAGTAGTAAGTGATGGGTAAGAGTAGAGGGTGAAAAGGATGAAGAATAAACACGCCAAGTGTAGAATCTGCCTTCATTCCTTCTGCCTCTTCTCTGAGGTGCTGGGCCTGGGGTGCCACTGATAGGATTTCAAGAGACAGATAATGGTAGAGAGGCTGGAAGGATGGGGCATATTCAAATTATTTTCGTCACAGGCTTGCAGATCCCAAGTTAGGCAGACTCTTCCACTCCTGCCTCCTATGTTGGGATGCTCCCTGTAAGGTCTTTTTTTTTTTTTTAATATATATTATTTTATTTTTTCAGTGTTCCAAGATTCATTGTCCATGCCCCACACCCAGTGCTCCATGCAATATGTGCCCCCAGTACCCACCACCAGGCTCTCCCATCCCCCTACCCCCTCCCCTCTAAGACCCTCAGTTTGTTTCTGTGTCCAAAGTCTCTTATGTTTCATTTTCCTCCCTGAATTACCCTACTTCCCATTTCCTTTCCTTCTCCTACTGTCCTCCACATTACCCCTTAAGGTCTTAAAGAAGCTGCATTCAGCTCCCTCAGGTCCCTGGAAAGACAAGGATGCAAGCCTCTCCTTTCCCCTCTTGCTCCAGGAGTTTAACTCTTCCTTGCCTTTGAAGAGCAAAGCAACTGGAAAAACAAGTCTTGCCCGTTTCATCCAGGAATGCTCTGCACATCTGGCTGCCAGCCACGAAGTTCCTTGGAGTCAAGACTCTGATGGGCAGGCCAGGCACCAGTCTGGTGTATGCAGCCTCATACTTTGCTTCTGGAAGGCCTAGTTTGGCAACCAAACTTTGCCTTTCCCCACTCCTCTTCTATCTTCTCCCTGTCCTTACCCCGGAGGTTGGACTTTTAACCCAGGCTGGAATTCATGAGCCAGGTGGGAAATGGCATGGGAGAGATGGGAGCCACAGCAGGTCTTAGGGGGAGAAGTACTAATTCATGGCTAGTTAACAACCTCCAGGGACTAGTTCTTTCCTGGTCACCCACTATGTGAAATGGGGCAAGACTCACCCCCTCCCCTAGGGCTCCATTTCCCCATTTATGCATGAGGAGTTGGGTGGGAACTCCATGTCTCAAAGGTCCATTGCAGTGCTGACATTCCAGGAGATTTGAAGTTACAGGATGAGTCCGAATCAGGCCCTATCCAAAGAGACTAGCAGTGGAATAGGGACAGGTAAGCCTGGGATAGGGGAAGCAGCCCTGGACTATGATGCAAGGAGCCTCAGGTCTAATTCTTGCTTCGCTTCTATCTAGCTATAAGGCCTTGGATGGGTCCCTTTCCTTTATGAAACTGAGTTTCTTATTACTAATAATAGCCAATATTAAGTTAAAACTCAGACACCCTACCGAGTCATTTCCTTTTGTTATTTCATTTCATTTTCACAACAATCCAACGAGGTAGATAATATCCTTATCCCCATGCTACAGAAGAGGAGAACAAGGCTCACAGAGGTTAAATAACCTGTCCAGAAAATCACCCAGCTAGTAAGTGGTGGAGCCAGGGCTGATGGCCAAGCAGCCTGATGCCAGGCCCACAATCTTGGTCACTTTGCTCTTTTGTAGGCCCTGCATGTGCACATGCAGCTCAGTTTGACTGGACCTCAGCCTTGACATAAGAGCTTTGTAGGAAGTTCCTAGAGCCAGATTACCAAGCTTGGGTCCCTGGTGGAAACTATTCTACCATCACTGGGGAGCCATTGAAGATTTTTTGGGAAAAGGAGTCAAGTGGTCAGGACTATGTTGTATCTGCCAGGTGCCCCAAGATAACACTTAAACTAGTCTGTGAGTCTTCAAATACAGGGTTTCTTAATCTCAGCACTATTGACATTTGGGACTAGATCATGTTTTTGTTGTTGGGGGGTTGTCCTATGTGATATGGGATGTTGAGCAGCACCCCAACCTCTATCCACTAGATCCCAGTAGCTCCCCCTCCCCCACAAGCTGGGACAGTCAAAAGCGTCTTCCGACATTGCCAAGTGTCCCCTAAGGGGCAAAATCACCCCAGCTAAGAACCACAGCAGTAGGAGCCATTTCTTTCCTAACTTACACCCTTTTTCTTCTTTTTTTTCTTTTTTTTGCCTAGGGTTTCAGGAGTTTTTCCATCATGATTATTGCCTTCTTGGGCTTTGTCATCTTCTTGCTCCATTGTACAAACTGTGAGAAGCCCCGAGAAGGGCTTGTCTCCTCTTCCACCTGGCGCTTCACATACTCCCTCTATAATGCAACCATCTATGAAAACTCTGCCCCTAAGACCTATGTGGAAAGCTCTGTGAAAATGGGCATTTACTTGGCCGACCCCCAATGGGCAGTGAAATACCGGATTATCTCTGGGGACGTAGCCAATGTGTTTAAAACAGAGGAGTATGTGGTGGGCAACTTCTGCTTTCTGAGAATAAGGACAAAGAGCAGCAACACGGCCCTTCTGAACAGGGAGGTACGAGATAGCTACACCCTCATCATCCAAGCCACAGAGAAGACCTTGGAGTTAGAAGCTTTGACTCGTGTGGTGGTCCACATTCTGGACCAGAATGACCTGAAACCACTCTTCTCTCCACCCTCATATCGAGTCACCATCTCTGAGGACATGCCCCTCAAAAGCCCCATCTGTAAGGTGACTGCCACAGATGCTGATCTGGGCCAGAATGCCAAGTTCTATTATGCCTTTAACACGAGGTCGGAGATTTTTGCTATCCATCCCACCAGTGGTGTGGTCACCTTGGCTGGGAAGCTCAATGTCACCTGGCGAGGGAGGTATGAGCTCCAGGTGCTGGCTGTGGACCGTATGAGGAAAATCTCAGAGGGCAATGGCTTTGGTAATCTGGCTGCACTAGTCATCCACGTGGAGCCTGCCCTCAGGAAGCCCCCGGCCATCACCTCGGTGGTGGTGGCTCCACCAGACAGCAGTGAGGGTACAACCTATGCCACTGTAAAGGTAGAGGCAAACAGCTCAGGTGCTGAAGTGGACTCACTAGAAATTGTTGGTGGTGACCCTGGAAAGTACTTCAAAGCCATCAAGTCTTATGCCCGCAGCAATGAATTCAGTTTGGTGTTGGCCAAAGACATCAACTGGCTGGAGCACCTTCATGGATTCAACCTCAGCCTGCAGGCCAGGAGTGGGAGCAGGCCTTCTTTTTATTCCCAGATCAGGGGCTTTCACCTACCCCCTTCCAAACTGACTTCCCTTAAATTTGAGAAGGCTATTTACAGAGTTCAGCTTAGTGAGTTTTCTCCTCCTGGGAGCCGCGTGGTGATGGTGAAAGTAACCCGAGCTTTCCCCAACCTGCAGTATGTTCTAAAGCCATCCTCAGAGAGTGCAGGATTTAAACTTAATGCTCGCACTGGACTCATCACCACCACAAAGCTCATGGACTTCCATGACCGAGCCCATTACCAGCTACATATCAGAACTTCACCAGGCCTGGCCTCCACCACTGTTGTCATCAATATTGTGGACTGTAACAACCATGCCCCCATCTTCAACAGGTCTTCCTATGATGGTACCTTTGATGAGAACATCCCACCAGGCACCAGTGTTTTGACAGTTAGTGCCACAGACCGGGATCATGGAGAGAATGGATATGTCACCTATTCCATCACTCGTCCAAAAGCTGTGCCCTTTTCTATTGATCCTTACCTGGGGATCATCTCCACCTCCAAACCCATGGACTATGAGCTCATGAAAAGAATTTATACCTTCCGGGTACGAGCATCAGATTGGGGGTCCCCATTTCGCCAAGAAAAGGAAGTGTCTATATCTCTTAGGCTCAAGAACTTGAATGACAACAAGCCTATGTTTGAGCAAGTCAACTGCACGGGGTCTATCCGTGAAGATTGGCCAGTAGGAAAATCTGTAATGACCGTGTCAGCTATAGATGTGGATGAGCTTCAGAACTTAAAATATGAGTTTGTGTCAGGCAATGAACAACAGTATTTTGATCTAAATCATTTCTCTGGAGTGATATCACTCAAACGCTCTTTTATGAATCATACTACTGGTCAACCCATCAGCTATTCCCTAAAAATTACAGCCTCAGATGGGAAACACTATGCCTCACCCACAACTTTGAATGTTACTGTAGTAAAAGACCCTCGTTTTGAAGTCCCTATAACATGTGATAAAACAGGAGTATTGACACATTTCACAAAGACCATCCTCCATTCTGTTGGGTTTCAGAACCAGGACTCTAATGATGACGACTTTATTTCCTTAAGTGCTTATCAGATCAATCATCATACCCCCCAGTTTGAGGACCATTTCCCACAGTCCATTGACATCCTTGAGAGGGTTCCTGTCAATACCTCCCTGGCACGCCTGGCAGCCATTGACCCTGATACTGGCTATAATGGCAAACTGGTCTATGTGATTGCAGATGGCAATGATGAGGGCTGCTTTGACATGGAGCTGGATACAGGGCTGCTCACTGTAGCTGCCCCTTTGGACTACGAAGCCACCAGTTTCTACATCCTCAATGTAACAGTGTATGACCTGGGCACTCCCCAGAAGTCATCCTGGAAGCTGCTGACAGTGAATGTGAAAGACTGGAATGACAATGCACCCAGATTTCCTCCTGGTGGATACCAGATAACCATTTCAGAGGACACAGAAGTTGGAACCACAATTGCGGAGTTGAAAGCAAAAGATGCTGACTCAGATGACAATGGGAGGGTTCGCTACATCTTGCTAAGTCCCACAGAGAAGTTCGCCCTTCATCCCCTCACTGGGGAACTGGCTGTAACAGGACATCTGGACCGGGAATCAGAACCACAATATATACTCAAGGTGGAGGCCAGGGATCAGCCCAGGAGGGGCCACCAGCTCTTCTCTGTCACTGACCTGATAATCACATTGGAAGATGTCAATGACAACTCTCCTCAATGCATCACAGAACTCAGCAGCCTGAAGGTCCCAGAGGATATGCCTCCAGGAACTATTCTAACATTTCTGGATGCCTCTGATCCTGACATGGGCCCTGCGGGAGAAGTGCATTTTGTCCTGTTGGATGATGCCCATGGGACCTTCCATGTGGACCTGATGACCGGTGCACTCAGTCTGGAGAGAGAGCTGGATTTTGAGAGGCGGGCTGGATACAATCTGAGCCTGTGGGCCAGCGACAGTGGGAGGCCCCTGGCCCACAGGACCCTCTGCCATGTGGAAGTGATAGTCATGGATGTGAATGAGAATCTCCACTCTCCTCATTTTGCATCCTTTGTGCACCAGGGCCAGGTGCAGGAAAATAGCCCCTCCGGCACCCAGGTGATGGTAGTGACTGCCCATGATGATGACAGTGGCTTGGATGGGGAGCTCCAGTACTTCCTGAGGGCTGGCACCAGTCTTGCAGCCTTTAGCATCAACCAAGACACAGGTACTGGGAGTGGGGTGGATGGGAATGCCAGGTGCTGGGAGACAATGGGCCTAAGTAGATCTGATCTCTAGGGAGAGCAGAAGAAAGAAGGCAAACTGCAGGCTAAAAAGAAAGGCAACAAATAGGGATTCTCCTTTCTGTCCCTTTTATTTTAAATTTATCTTTATCATACTGGAGATGTGTGTGTGAGTGTCTTCATTTAAGTCAAATCACCCATCTCATTGGCATCTGTGTACACATTTATATACACACATATACTACATAGTACATATTAGATATTATATATAACTGTTATATATATAACATATGTATATGCTTATAGAGGTATTCCATCATGGTTATACATTTTTATATATAATTTAAAAATGAATAAATTTTTTTGTGTCTCACCTCTCCAGATAAAATCTTTATTAACAGTTTGGTCTATAATCTTGTAAATTTTTCTTCTTTGAATCTTATATATCATCACTGTTTACTTTATTGTATGAGAAAATAATACAAAAGACACTAAGTCTGCAATACTTTTTTCCCCATAACATAACACCAGGATAGCTTATATATCAGTGCATATAAGTATTTTCCTTTCTTTTTTAATAGCTGTATTTTATTCTATCATATAGATGTAACATCCTTGATCATATATTTTTGCTCATATGCATGAATCTCTATAGGAAAAACTCTTAAAAATAAAGTTGCTGGGTCAAAGGATAGTGCATATTTTCAATGTTAGTAGATAATTCCAAATTTCCCTGCAAAAAGGTGGAACCAACTTACTTATTCCTTTTAAGCTTCATAGAAAATAAGTACAATTCAATGAACACTGGCAAGCACCCTCTGCTTGTGAGGTTCTGGAGATAGGCACCCTGGGGGGAGATCCCAAGTGAATAAAGTAGGTCACTGTCCTCAAGGAGCTTACAGTCTGATGGGCAACTTATTTCCAGGGTGAAGGGCAGGGTGATGAGGTAGAAAGAGCATTAGACTGAGAGTCAGTGATAGACCCAGCTCTTCTGCCCACTTGCTACAAGATCTTGATCAAATCACATTCTTTCTCTGGACCTCCATCTTCCTACCTGAAAAGGAATGAGGTTCCTTCAGTTCTAATATGCTATGGATGTGGATCTTGGCCCTCTCCTCTCATACAAGTCCTTCCAGCTCAGTGTGAGAACTTAGGGTGTAACCTTCTTTTGCTCACTATTGGACCCTTGACCTCTAGAACAGTGCTGTCCTATAGTAAGCAATTCGTGGAGTGAGTGAACTAATAAAGACTCTGAAATCATTAAGATGCTGGAAAGGGGGACAGCAATTTATTCATCAAATCCCTAACTCTTAAATTGGTACCTACAATATCTGAAACTTGAAGGACCTGGTTTAAGGACACTTGTCATGGGCCTCTGTTAGCAGAGAAAGGCTCTGAGAGGCTCTACAAAAGGATATGAATTCCCCTGTTTGACTCAGCTCCCACGCCATCTTGGCAGCAGTCCCCTTTTCTTGTGGAATTCCTATTTCCATAGTACCATTTGGGGACTATTAAGTAAGGTGATTTCTAAAGCTATTGTGGGCTCTAAAATATTTTGGGTTTGTCCCTAGGTATGATTCAGACTCTGGCACCCCTGGACCGAGAATTTGTGTCCTGCTACTGGCTCACGGTACTGGCAGTGGACAGGGGCTCCATACCTCTCTCTTCTGTAACTGAAGTCTACATTGAGGTTACAGATGTCAACGACAACCCACCCCAGATGTCCAGGCCTGTGTTCTACCCCTCTGTCCGGGAGGATGCGCCCTTTCATACCTCTGTGCTTCAGCTGGATGCCTGGGACCCGGACTCTAGCTCCAAAGGGAAGCTGACCTTTAACATCACCAGTGGGAACAACATGGGATTCTTTGTTATTCACCCTCTCACAGGTAAGGACCTCAGAAATCTTGGTGAATTGGGATCTCTATCACAGTACTTTTCAAAGTTTGGTGCTAGACCAGCATCATCATCAGCATCACCTATGAACTGTTAGAAATTCAAATTCTGAGGCCCCACCTTACACCTACTGAATTAGAACAGGGCTGGGGCCTAGAACTCCATATTTTCTTTAACAAAATATCAAGGGGATTCTTAAGTGTGCTAAGTTTGAGAACCACTGCTCTACAAAGTCTGTGTCTCTGGGAAAATAAGAATATGCTGGCTTTCCTTCCTCGGGGCCGAGGGAAGCTAAGCAGGTTGCCTGGTGGTAAAGTTGGGACTATTTCAGACCTCCGAGTGCTCCCAAGCCCACCCCTACCCTGAGTCACAGCCACAGATGAAATCTCTTAACCCTCATTCTAAACTGACCTCAAGTCTGCCCACAGAGTGGTGGCAATGGAGAACCACTTCAGCGGAGTCAGCCATTTCACAAATATCTATCCTTGGCCCAAGGCCATTGGGACAAGGACAGTGGATGGTTTAGAGGAATCCATAGGTCATGAGCTTGCAGCAGTGAACCAGTCATAGCCCACAGAGGTGTTTTATTTGGCTCACACAAGTTTCAGTAATGACTTTTCAAGTTGTTGCCAACATTTAAATATTAGAAAATTCCATAAGACATGCTGGATTTATGGTTGCTCATAAAAAATCAGGAGATCTGGCTACACATTTGCACAGGACTGCAACTGCCTGGATCCAATGGCAGCTTTCTATGCAGAGCAGGTGTATGTCTTCCAGTCCCCACAGTTGCCTCACTCCCTGTTGTGCTATTCCCAGCCTGCTCCCCGAATCTGTACTATCGGCCTGGCTCCTGTTGGATTGGAATTTAAGAGCTAGCTCCCACTACTGTGGATATGTCTTCAAGGCCACATCTTAAACCTAGAGGATGAACAATAATCCTATAGCAGAGGAGGCTGATGCTTTCTCCTCTGAACCCAAGATCCTATTTTCTGGCTGCAACAATTCACTCTTTTTAAAAAATTATTTATGTATTTTAGAAAGAAAGAGAGCACATGCGAGGGGCCAAAGGGGGGGGGGGAGAAAGAGAGAGAGAGAGAGAGAGAGAGAGAGAGAGAGAGAGAGAATCTCAAGCAGACTCCCTGCTGAGCACAGAGCCCAACTCCGTGCTCAATCCCATGATCCTGAGAACATGACCTGAGCTGAAACCAAGAGTTAGACACTAACAGACTGAACCACCCAGGTGCCCCTCCAATAATAGACTCTTGGAAGGACAGAACCCTGGCAAGACTGGAAGAGGTAAAAAGAGAAAAAAACACTCTCCCATCTTTGAGACAAAAGGAAACAAAGAGGAGCATGAGCCTGAAGTCCTGGTACAGACAGTGGGTGGAGGACATGAGTGTGTTTGAACAGAGACATTAACTTTTGATCTTAGGGAATGGATTAGCCCTTTTAGAAGGACCATTTAACCCTGGAAAATAGGCCTAAACTGGCTCTCTACCTGGGTCCATCCTGTCCTTCCCCTTTTGGAAGAAAGAAGAAATCTCTCACCTAAGGCACTGGCTTCTCAGCATCTTCCAAACCCCTCTTCTGTTTACTTTCAACAGTTCCGTGACACAGGGTCTGGCAAAATGCCCAGAGAGCAGAGATGTTCTTAGTCCTCCCACAATTGAGGAAAAGAAATTTTGAACAGCATGAACATTTAAAAATAAAATAATTAAGTCATCAACGGAACCCCCAGCCCACCTTTCTTACCACCATTATATTGTCCCACTTCCTTGCTTTGATACCTTGGATGGTTTCCCCACATCCTTAAGATAAAGTAAGATCCTGTTATGTCTCACATATTTGGGTCTGATATGGCCCATGCTGACATTTCAGGCTTCATCCTGCCTTTCTCACCCTGCCACTCTCTGGTTTCAGCCACGTGGCCTATTCCAGTCCATGCCCTGTTCTAGCACATGGCCTTTGCACACGCTGTACTTTTTTCCAGAAGTTTCTTCTCCTCTCCTTTTGTCTGGCTAACTCCTGCTCTTTTTTTCTAGCCCAACTGTTTTTTCTTGAGATGAGTTTTTCCTGATATGACAATATATCTCCTAGCACAATCCACTCCTTTCTTTTTTAAGTATTTATCACATAGAACATTATATTCATTTGTGTGATTATTTCAGTAATTATCCCTGTCCTCCACTAAACTTTAGACTTTCTAGAAAAGGAACTCTGACTATTTTTGCCTTCTATAATATCTTCAGTGCCCGGCACACAGTAGGACCTCAATGAATAAGAGGGAAATGAATGAATCTCTGCCAGCATCTAGGATCTCTAGGAAAGTTAGGGTTTCATGCATTTGTTCAGCAAATGTTTAAAGGTGTCTGCCCTTATGAAGCATTTAAACTGTGTGCTATGTTGAGATGTAAAGATAATGAAACACAGTTTTAGGCCTGGAGGAATTTGACCCATCATATAAAAGATCTGGATATAAAAAACTGAAGGAACCAGTGTGAAGGAGCCCTGTTATAAGATATGTGTAGACATGGTGCTGCAACTGCTCAGAGGGGAGAGGGAGCTGCTTGGTGTGGTATAGTAGCAAGGGCTGCACAAAGCAGGGGTGGGTATGCGGAGCCGAAGAAGGAGGAGGACTGACAGGCAGCAGCCTTTGAGGACACCTGGGCAAGGAGAGCCATGCAAGCAAAAGCCAGCAGGCAGGATGAGCCAGCAAATAGGTCAGTTGTCTAAAGGCAGAGCCCATACCCCCACTTACTCACTCGCATAAGATCTGGGAACAGTTACTTAGCTGCTCTATGCCTGAGTTTTCCCACCACTGAAGTGCAGAGGATAATGGCCCCCTCCCGAGTGGTTGTGAAGATTAGATAAGTTAATTGAGAGACATAGAGAAAGAGCTTGGAAGAATGGCACACAGGAGCTCCATAAGTATTGGCTGTTAGGATCCTGAGGGAAAAGGAGCTGGGCAAGTGGTTGGGGTAAGACCTAGACTGTTGTGGGTCAGGGTGAATGGTATAGAAGGATCTGGAATCCATCAGAAGTGGAATTGATAGTGATTGGAAAATCACTGGATGAGGAAAAGTCAAAGATAGGCCTGAGATGGGTGATGGGAAACATTTGTTTGGAGAGGAGAAATGATGAAGGCCCACCTCATGCCTGGAAGGGCACTCAGTTGGCCCTCACACAGCCCTGTGGGGTGGCTCTGCCATGTCCCCATTCTACACAGCACATCCTGGGAATCCCAACACTGACTTCAGAGAGGGGTATGAGGATCAACAGAGACAATGACCCAGAAGCCACAGGCAGCAATTATAGGGACACTGGCTCTTAGAAGATCAGGGGATGTGGTGGTGAGAGAAAGGAGAGAAAGAAGAAAAATCAGAGACAGAGAACAATGTGTGAGATTCAGAGAGGTAAATAGGGGTTTACCAGTAAACAGCACTGGAAATGGGAGTGCATGTGATTAGTGGCAGAGAGGGGTAAGGAAGAGAGAAGGAGGATGGTGAAGGAGAAACAGAGAGAAAGAGAGACAAGACGGAAAGGGACAGGAGGGGATGGAGAGAGAGAAGGTGCAGGGAGGAAAGCCAGCATGGAGTCAGAGGGAAGGTTTACCAGGTGAGGCCTTCTCGCCTCTGCACTCTTCCTGGGAGCCCCCTGGATCCTGGGTCCTTCCTTGTCAGGACCCCTTTCTTGGCGATGAGCTGGGTGGGGTCACCTGGGACAATATTCACTCTGTCCCAGCCAAACGTGTCTTTCTTCCCTGACTGAAAGGGCCTCTGGATGTGTTTCTTTCCAGAAACCGTCTCTGCTCCCCAGCCCCCATGCCTGCCCTCGGTCAGGGAAGGAAAAAGTCAGACTGAGACTGCTCAGAGGAGATAGGGAGTTTGGTTCTACCGGTGACTTTGTCCTACCGCAAAAGGCAAGAACACTTAACTAACAGAGGCCACTCATCACATGCACTCCCATTTCCAGTGCTGGAGGCTCCACCCCAACACTGAATCCTCCTCCCCTCTCCCTTCACTGAGCCCCCATCCCCATACTTCATTACTCCATCATTTAACTGTCTAAACAAGATTAAAAAAAAACTTACTGAAAATTTCGGGTGACTCACTGACCTCTATCTGCTCTGCTTCCATTTAAGAGACCTTCCCTCCCCAGCCCTGATTGCTCCACAAGGGCTGGATGCTCCCTTGCATAACCTCCATCTTGACTTCCCTGATGCCTATAGAGAATCTTCTATCCTTTGTGGTCTCAGGTGGCCTCAGTTTATAGTCATAGTGCCTCAGAAAATTAAAACTAAACTTACAGATAAGTAAATCCATCTTCCTCAATTTCAGGCAAGCTGAGAGGAGCCCAGAGGATACAAGCTGCCTCCCTCCTCTCCCCCATAGTACTTTGTGCATGGCACCCCTACTAATGGTGAAAGCAGGACTTAGGTGAGATTCCTCTCCTACTTCCTCACTTCCCCTTCTCCAGAGTCCCATTCCTCCTTAATGTCCTTGTCCTCCAAAGACCAGAAAAATTCTGCCCTAGGATTTGGATGTATCTGCAAACTCACCCCCAAGAAAGAAGCCCCCGGAACCTTTGCTCAGGTCTCGCTCCTTCCACCTCTCCCCCAGGTCTCATATCCACAGCCCGGCAGCTGGACAGAGAGAACAAGGATGAACATATCCTGGAGGTGAGTAATGGTCTCAACTCATTCACTGGGTTCAAAAACTTCCTGAAGGAGTCCAAGCAGAAGCTGACCAGGCCTTGAGGTGACACGCATGTCTCCAGGCACTGTGGCTGATGAGGGACCTGGGCTCAGGGGGGAGGCTTTTCTTTTCTTTTTTCTTTTTTTTTTAAAGATTTTGTTTATTTGACAGAGAGAAACACAGCCAGAGAGGGAACACAAGCAGGGGGAGTGAGAGAGGTAGAAGCAGGCCTCCCACGGAGCAGGGAGCCTGATGTGGGACTCGATCCCAGGTCTCCGGGATCATGACCTGAGCCGAAGGCAGTCACTTAACCAACTGAGCCACCCAGGTGCCCCGGGAGGCTTTTCTTAAGCTGAATCTTGCCATCACTGGGTGATGATTCTAAGGGGTTTCCCTGGCTCTCCAGCACTAGGAAGGGAAAGAATCTGAAACCATGTCTGGGCTCAGCAGGAAGCACTGATTGATTAGGAAAGCCTGTAGTGAGTGTAGGAAGAGGGAGTGGTACACACGTGTTATGTACTTGTTGAGTCTGGTTTCTAGCCCATCCCAACAGCCAGAGAGAGAGTCACCCCAGGTCAAATACTAGGTCAGTAGCTGAGCCCAGATGAAAACCTGGACCTTTGTTCTCTATATCTGTGGGTTCTAGGATGTTTCTAAAATCAAGTAAACATCCCTGGAGCCCAATCCAACAAGAGCAGTCAGCAAATCAGAAAAGAGGGGAGTAAATCAGAAGGAATCTAGTTATGCGCCCTCTGGAGCAATCTGTAACTGATGAACAGGCATCTCTTCTAATCTTAAAGACATCAGGTGGGAGGGACACACAATTTGAAATAAATTGGCCTTCTGTGCTCCCAGGTCTGCACATTCCCTTTGTCAGAAATAGGTATTATTAGTAAGCAGCTGTTAAATGGCCTTCTGGGACTGAGATATTCTCCCTAGTTCAGTAGAAGTATTTCTCTTTAGACAGCAAAATATTTTAAAAATTCAGAACCACTTAGAGTAGAAATGTCCTATCTTGTAGGATGCCCTTGGGGCTATTGATGCATGGGATGATTTGCCCCTACTTGTAATAGCCCCTGATTCTGAAATTGTCTTAGTGCCTTTTCTCTCCCTCTGGATTTCATTTCATGCATCGGTCCACATGCCTGACTCAAAAGGTACCACCCACTCCCTCATAAACATCTTGCCATTTGTTTTTTTCTAACCTCCAGTAGCTTAAGGAAACTGGAGAACAAAGCTCATGAGAATTACAAGCAAATAAAAAGGAAACGATCCCCAAGAAATGGCCCATGGGCCTCCTGAGTAAGGAGGATGAACTTTTCCCTAGAGCCTCTGCGTCTTGTTTTCTTCCAATTCTTTCCGATTTCTTTCTTTGCTCTTGCTGGCTTTCCTGTGGGCGAGGTTACCACAGAGCTGAGTTCCAAGTAGGTGAAGTTATGCTAATGAAAATCACAAGCATATACCGAAGAACAGACTGGCTGCTATTTCCAGGCTGTGGACGGCAGGGGTAGTGGTAGGGTTGCAGTGGGTGGAGATGCATATTCACTGCTTTGCATTTGGCAATTCATACTCTATTCTGTCCCCAGGTGACTGTGCTGGACAACGGAGAGCCCTCCTTAAAGTCCACCTCCAGGGTGGTGGTACGCATCTTAGATGTCAATGACAACCCCCCCGTGTTCTCCCATAAGCTCTTCAATGTCCGCCTTCCAGAGAGGCTGAGCCCTGTCACCCCTGGGCCTGTGTACAGGCTGGTGGCTTCGGACCCCGATGAGGGTCTCAATGGCAGAGTCACCTACAGTATCGAGGAGAGTGATGAAGGGAGCTTCAGTATCGACCCAGCCACAGGCATGGTGTCATCCAGCAGCACCTTCACAGCCGGAGAGTACAACATCCTCACGGTGAGGAGGGGATGGAGGCTGCAGAGAGGGAACTATCACAACTGCTAAGGTATTTTCTTTGAGGATACAGGGGAAGGGAAACAGCCATTAGGCATGAGTGGAGGTGGTACTCCCTTTCCTGACTTTCTCTAAGAGAAATGGGATCCCTGACGTCAGCCAAAGCATCAGAATTCTGAGCCTTTCTCTTTGAAGGCAATAAGGTCCTTGCCTAGGAAATCTGCTCTATTCTTAAAGGTAAGGATTTTGGTGAGAGTAGCATCGACTTTGGAGGTAAGCCTGGGTTCCAAGCCTAGTTCTGCCATTTTACGTCTGTGCAACTTTGGACAAGTCCCTGAACCTTTTTGAGGCTTTGTTTCATCATCTGTAAAATGGGAATAAGGACATTTTTCCTTGTAGGAAGCCAATATAACAAATGGCTAGGACGTGGACTCTCATGTCTGACAGCCTAAATCTGACCCCAGCCTCACTGCTGGCCAGGCAGATGATCCCAGGCAGCTGAACGCATTCCCCATGCCAAAGGGAGACAAAATGGTACCTTTCTCAGGGCTTTCATGAGAATTAAATAAGATATTGCACATACTGCTCTTAGAGCAGGGTCAGATACTAGTGCAAGCTCCATAAATTCTATTTACTTTATGAGTATGATTGTTAAGAAGGGCCATGTGCCAACTCCAGTTTAGGAACTAGCACACAGTAAGGCTTCAGTTAATGGTGGCTCTGATTATTTTTTCACTATGCATAAAGTTCTTGGGCACAGGTTATTTGTTTTGTTGCCCACTGTTCCTGCATCAACTAGCATGGTGCCTGTTTACAGTGAGCCTTCAACTATGTGGTGAATGAATGGACAAGTGGCTAAAAGCCCAGCTCCACCAGTCACAGGGTGCTCTGTCTCTTGGTTGGCCACCTAGGTCTTCTTTCTTGGCCCTAACCCTACACACAAAGCCTCAATTTCAGGTTTGACTTCTTTTCAGATCAAAGCAACAGACAGTGGGCAGCCACCACTCTCAGCCAGTGTCCGGCTACACATCGAGTGGATCCCCCAGCCCCGGTCCTCCTCCATACCACTGGCCTTTGAGGAGCCCCACTATAGCTTTACAGTCATGGAGACGGACCCCGTGAACCACATGGTGGGCGTCATCAGTGTGGAGGGCCGACCCGGTCTCTTCTGGTTCAACATCTCCGGTGAGAGCCCTAGGAGGGCCACCCCTCCCATCCTTATAGCCCAGCCCTGGTCCTCACAGCACAGTCCTTCTGAGCACTCTCATTCAGGTCATGCTCCCTGGCGGCCCCTCCTCTGGCTACGAGTGGTGACTGTCTCTTCCCTTATTCTCCGGGCCAGCGGGTGAGTAGAAGCAGCACTTCTGCCAAACTTGCTTTCCACATTAGCTATGGTCTCAGGGACAGCCTCCATGGCCTCACTGGTACACCACCCCAGCCTGAGTTGGGCAGAGCCTGAGTTACTCCAAGAGACTGGGAGACTCAGGAGAAAGCACAAGGTTGAATTTCCTCTCCTGCGTCAATGTGAGATCCATGTCAAGCTGATATCATTCA
This sequence comes from Spilogale gracilis, assembly GCA_004023965.1. NCBI lineage: Eukaryota > Metazoa > Chordata > Mammalia > Carnivora > Mephitidae > Spilogale > Spilogale gracilis. The sequence continues at coordinate 193,664 of PITA01000240.1, forward strand.
CCAGGAGCCTGAGGACCACTGTATCCTGGGGCCATGCTTAATGTTCTAATCCCAGGTTCCATCCTCACGATTGTGGGAAAGTGTCCATTCATTTTTATAGGAGACACTTGGGTCCAAGCTTTCATGGTCTTCTCTGAAATTCCTTTCTGTCTCTAAAGGTTTTGTTAAAATATCTGGGGGGAGGAGAATCATGGACTCCTTTGGGAATCTGATGAATTGTTTGGGAATCTAATGAATTCTCAGGCCCTCTTCCCAGAAAGATGAGCACACACACATTTGCATACAAATATAAGGGTTTATAGATTCTTTGAAACCTAGCCAGGGATTCCAGGTTAAGGATCTCTGAGAGTTTCAGTACCACATGTACTATGGAGTCATATGATGAGATTCCCAGCCCGGTTCAGAGAGTGAATGTACACCAGTCCCAAGCTTTTTGACCTCCTAGATCTAATTTCAATTCTGATTTACTATTCCTGTTTAGCTTTTTTTTCTCTGATACAAAATTAACACATGTACTCTATAGATCATTTAGGAAACACCAATGAGTGTGAAAAGAAAATTAAAATCACTCAAACTCCCACCAGTCAAAAGATAATCCACAGCTAAAATATTGATGACTTTCTATTTAGCCATTTTTCTTTACACACACACACACTCACACACACACACACACACACACACACACACCCCTACACTTAAGATTATATTATTGTTTTATAACCTTTTAAAATATAACATGAACATATTTCCATGCCACTAAACAGACTTCTATTTAGTAGACATTTAAATAGCTGCATATTAATTCTATATTTTAGAATTGTATAGTTTGTGAAATCAATTCCCTCTTGTTGAACAGAGTTGGTTTCATTCTTTCCTGCATATGGGCACCTTTAGACTCTGCAAACTGTCCTATAAGCCATGAGGTAGAGCTCCAATACTCCTGCCTGCTTCAGTCCTGGCAGCAGAACACACATTCTATGGCAAATACTGGACTTCCTCTGGTACTCATCAGTCCTTATACATTTACCTTTTTCTGTATCATCACTTCGATCTTAAAAAATTGGACAATAACTTGACAGGACCTACTGCCACCTCCTCTCAATGTGCTGGCCGAATCCCGGGGCACTACTACTGCTACCATCACGGAGGATGAGTGTGCTTTCCCCCCTGCTCCCACTCCAGGTGGCGACAAGGACATGGACTTTGATATTGAGAAGACCACAGGCAGCATTGTCATCGCCAAGCCTCTCGACACAAGGAGGAGGTCGAGCTATAACTTGACCGTGGAGGTGACTGATGGGTCCCACACCATTGATACTCAGGTTAGAGTCTCCCCGGGGACTTATAGAACTGAGAGGAGATGGGAAGCCTCCTTGGTTGGGATGAAGCTATAGAAGGCTTTCAGAGGATGTGGTGTACCTCAGAGGGCACTGAATTTGGAATCAAAGTTTTGCCCTCCAGTCTTACCTGATACACTTTCTACTCCTGTGCTCTTGGGACAATTATTGTTTCCACTGTGTGTCTCTATATAGTGAAGGGATTTGTCTAAATGAGCAGTTTTCAGTTAAAGATAGAGTTCCTTAGGGGTTACCATGGCTATGAGAAATGATGGTTAAGTGGTTTCCTGAATTTCTACTATGGTTTCAGCCAGAGTTTTATCTCTTTCAGATGTTGGAATTTCACAAAAAATTTCACTTGAAGAAAAGGCCCTTTGAGCCAGAATTTTGTTTTTGAAAACCACTAGACTGCATGTTATTTAAGGCCTTGTGATTTTAAAACCCTATCATTCATTCAACAATTATTTATAAAGTGACAGCTCTGTGCCGGGCACTGCACTAGGCACAGATGATATGGTGAAGAACCAGACAGTTGCTGACCCCTTAGAGCTTATGGTCTACCTTCTCTCCTCCCTAGGTCTACATCTTCATGATTGCCAATGTTAACCACAATCGGCCCCAGTTTCTGGAGGCTCATTATGAAGTCAGAGTTCCCCAGGACACACTGCCTGGGGTGGAGCTCCTCCAAGTCCAGGCCACAGATCCAGACAAGGGCAAGGGCCTCATCTATACCATACATGGCAGCCAAGACCCAGGAAGTGCCAGTCTCTTCCAGCTGGACCCAAGCAGTGGCGTCCTGGTAACTGTGGGGAAGTTGGACTTGGGCTTGGGCCCTTCCCATCACATGCTGACAGTTATGGTGAGTAAACTGAGAAATCAGGGAAAGATGCACTTGCATGTGGATGTGTGGAGATGGACATGCGCAGAGGCATGCTGAAGGTCCCCTTTCCCATGATGTGTACTGATGCTTACGATGATCCACTACATGACATGGGACATTTCATAGCCGACCAGGGGCACCTTCCATAAGGGATGCCTGAGAGTAAAGAAGAGGGGAGAGCTGCCAAGAAAGCTCCTGCAACCCTGGCTTTCTCTGGGCTCACTCTAAATACCCCCCAGCAGTTCTCTCCCTGCTCCATCACTGCATGACCACAACAGGGACTGACACGGTGTCAGAGATGGGGAAGGACCGGAGCCCGTCCCCCCTAGAGCAGGCACTGGGATGAGGAAGTGAGGCGTGTGGGGCACAACACTGAAGAAGGACTCACTTTCAGGGTTCTGTGCATACACTTTAGTGACCCTGAGACGGAGAATCCCTCAACCTATGCCCTGTGTGCCTCATGTGTCTCACTGTGTCCCAGCCCTGACCGGCCCACTTCTCTCATTTTATACCTGAGGCCTGCAGCGGGGCAGAGACTTGCTCACCATCATACAGTTCTTTATGATGGAACCAGAATCAAAACCAGCCTCCCTGACTCAAGATGCAGGGATTTTCATGCCAGTTTATCATCCTCTGGGCACATAAATATATATTAAAGGCTCTGCAAAGTCCTGCAGCAAAGAAAACTTTAACTTCATTTAATTCAGTGGTCCCTAAATTTAGTCGACCATATAATTTTTTTCCCCTTGTGTAACATGTTAACATCTTGAGGAACTAATCATCTCTGAGACCAAATTTGGAAAATACTGGGTTTCTGCTTATTTCTGCCTTTCTCCTAAAGTGGGATCATCCATGAAAATAGCTAACTAAGCCTAATAATCACTAATTTATAAATTTATTTTTTTTAAAAAAAGAGAGCATAAATGAGAGCAAAATTTGAGCACAGAGAGTTACAATTAGATGTATTTTCCACTGGCATTCTATTTCACTGACCTTAATTTAACCCTGACTCCTCCCATTCCATTTGCCGCTCATGGCATTATCCCCTTGAGCCCACAGGTCCGAGACCAGGAGATGCCCATCAAGAGGAACTTTGTGTGGGTGTCCATTTATGTGGAAGATGGAAACCTCTACCCACCCCACTTCACCCAGCTCCATTATGAGGCAAGCATTCCTGACACCACGGTCCCTGGCACAGAGCTGCTCCAGGTCCGAGCCATGGATGGTGACCGGGGAGCCAATGCTAAGGTTCACTACTCCCTCCTCAAAGGTGAGAGGGTTGACCATGAGTACAGAGCATAAGGGAAGAGTCTCTGGCAATAAGAAAAAGCATCAGAGGCATGAATTTGCAAGTAGATCAAATACCAGGTTCTCTAAGCTTTGGAAAATACTATTTCTAGATCATTCTCTGCGATTATAATAACCTAACTTAATGCACTTCCGAAGATGGTAAAAATAATAACTAAGGGCCTACTTAAGTTATGGAAGAATTTATATACATATTATATAAACTCACAAATAACTGTATTTGTAAAGGATGCTTATAAAGTCCACACAACATTTTAAAAATGTAGTATCTTTGTGCCTTTATGACAGAAAGGACCTATAAATGCCTTTTAAAATGTATGGTACAGTTTTAGGAATTACATTTAGGAGTAACATTTTCTGTTAGGGCCGTATCATGATTTCATCTGTTATATGGCTTTCCCCTGTTAAAAATGGGAACAATAGGGCGCCTGGGTGGCTCAGTGGGTTAAAGCCTCTGTCTTTGGCTCAGGTCATGATCTCAGGGTCCTGGGATCGAGGCCACATTGGGCTCTCTGCTCAGCAGGGGGCCTGCTTCCTCCTCTCTCTCTGCCTGCCTCTGAATATTTGTGATCTCTCTCTCTGTCAAATAAGTAAATTAAAAAAAAAATGGGAACAATATTCCCTGTGCCAGAAAGTCTTTGTAAAGTTTAAAAGAGAAAATGTATGTTAATACATGCTGTAACCTGTAAAATATTATAAGAAAGCCAAGGGTTTATTGCTATCATTGATAAGTGTTAATTATATATAATTAAAGAAATAAAATGGCAATATCTAGTATAGAACTAATTATTAATGATAATTTTAATGTTTGATAATTCATAATTAATGATATTTAATTATTATTTTCTTTAATAAAGTTAATACTCCATAGAGCTAGATGTTGTAGAGGGACAGAGTGAATGTGACTTGCTTTGTGCTCTCACAGAGCATAATGTTCACTTACTGCTTATATACTTTCTAGAAATCAGAACTTTTGCATTTTTTTTAAAAAACAGAAGTTGTTATATCTTTCCATGTGGTAAAAATCTATGCATCACAGAAGAACGATAATACAAATTCTAACCCATTGATTGCTTACTTTTTGTGATTTATGAAGCATACTCATATCTTTTGTCTCATTTTATCTCATTGATAACCCCATTGATGGAGGCACTAATTTTATTTTTCAGATAAGTTTAGTTTTAAAATATTCTTCTGATTATAGAAATAACACATGCTCATTTTTTAAAACATGAGAGAAGCATGAATATATAAAGAAGAAAATAGCACTCAGCCATAGTTTTCAGCACAGTAATTTTATGTATTTCCCTCTTAGCTTTTTGGTGCATCTTTTTGCCATAGTAAGATTGAAGCAAATATACAATTACGCCCCAATTTTTTCTCTCAGCTGTATAATATAAATTATAATTATGCCTAGGTAGTTTACTTGGCTACTTTTAATAGAACTAATTGTAAAGTGCAGTCTACCTATTGAAAGTGTGTTCTTTGACAGAACTTAGGGTTTGTATAACACAGGTAAATTGGGAAATCACCTCACAAGTCAGCTGGTGAATGGCTTCCATGAGTGGGGAGAATCAGATGGAATGCTTTGTGATGAAGCCTAGCTATTTGTTTTCCATTTAAATAATAAAATACACACCTGAGTGATAAAGAATAGTAAACAGCAATACTTCCCTGAGTGGAAGACCTGTACCCCTGGTGGTGAGCAGAATTATTCAGATGTTACTGAGTCATGGCATTAAATAGGTAATCATCTCATTACAAGAAAAAAAATGTGCCTATGTGAGATGATGGATGGTAGCTAAACTTACTTTGGCAATCACTCTACAATATACATATACATCAAACTGTTATATTGTAAACCTTAAATCAACACATTATATGTCAAGTATAGCTCAATAAAATTAGGGGGGATGTTAGTTATGCAAGATGAAATTCTAGAGATCTGCTGTACGACATTGTGCTTATAGTTAACAACATTGTGCTATATCCTTAAACATTTGTTAAGAGGCAGATCTCATGTTATCTGTTCTTACCATAAAAAGAAAGAGAGGGAGAGAGGGAGGGAGAGAGGGAGGGAAGGAAGGAAGGAAGGAAGGAAGGAAGGAAGGAAGGAAGGAAGGAAGGAAAACTGTAATAACTTTGAGACAGTTTATTTTAGGGAAATACAATTAATTTTCAACATTATTTTTTGTGGATCATTTAATATATAACTTTCTTTAAAACTTAAATTTGAAATGTTATCATGCATTCATCAAAATAAATATTAAATTTTAAAAGGGCCACAAAAAATAAACTACCAGATGTGGAGAAAGTACTCCCCCTTGATTCTCATTTGGGCTTCCTAATTAGTCAAGGACAAAGCTTTTCCTGGGTACTAGAATCTCTTTAATTCTTTTCTAACATTTGCTACTCTTTGTTTTTACCATAGAAAGGGGACAGGTCTCAGACTCCTTTAGCAAGCAATAGATTTTATCCAGATTTTAATAAGATATTTTTTCCCACTGTCTTGTTTCTATGGTAACCACTGATTTATGGCAAGCAATAATGATTTTCTTTTTTTAAAGTAGTGATACAAAAGTTGCCTGTTAAAATATTTTAAATTTAAGAAAATGGGTCAATTTAAAGGAAAATATCCATTCAATAATAGTACAAAATAGTAAAGCTAGGGGCTAGGTATTGAAAAAATTGTAAAGGCCAAGTGAGAATGCCTGAAGTTTGGGAAATCCAAGTGTGATAGAAAGGTGTCTTATGATCTGGGTTTTCTACCCAGTCTCTCCCCACTTAACTCTGTGCCATTCAACCCCCAAGCCTAATATGGAAGGCTCTTCCCACCATAGACTATACAGGGGACAGACAGAGTAGCATTTTAAAGTCTCTCTTATAAAAGCCACCACTGAAATTGAGTGGAGTGTGCTTTTCCTACAAAGCACAATTCCATTTTTTGCTTTCAAGATCTTCTGCAGCTTTGATTCACAGCTTAAGTTGTGACCTCAAAACTGAGTGATCATTTAAGCTGCCATTTATGGAGTATCTACTATGTGCCTCACGTAAGGTATTTTATAAAGTAAGCATCTTCCCTATCAATTGTATCATGACTAAATTCAGGGAACCCGGGATGTAAATTTTTGTCCAAGTTTTGTGTGATAGCCTCTTTACTGATCTAGAAAATATATCTTGAACATGTGGTAAATTTCAGTTTGTTTTGTCTTTTCTTTCAGGGAACAGTGAGGGTTTCTTCAACATCGATACCCTACTAGGTATCATCACTCTGGCCCGGAAACTTGATCAGGCAAATCATGCCCGGTATAGTCTGACAGTGAAAGCAGAAGATCAAGGCTCCCCACAGTGGCATGACCTGGCTACGGTGATCATTAATGTCTACCCTTCAGAGAGCAGTGCCCCAATCTTCTCCAAAGCTGAGTACTTCGTAGAGATCCCTGAATCAATCCCCATTGGCTCCCCAATCCTCCTTGTGTCAGCTACAAGTTCCTCAGAAGTTACCTATGAGTTAAGAGAGGGAAACAAGGATGGTGTATTCTCCATGAACTCATATTCTGGCCTCATTTCCACCCAGAAGAAACTGGATCATGAGAAAATTTCATCTTACCATCTGAAAATCCGAGGCAGCAATATGGCAGGTGCATTTACTGATGTCATGGCTCTTGTTTACATTATTGATGAAAATGACAATGCTCCCATATTCTTAAAGTCCATTTTTGTGGGCCAAGTTAGTGAAGCAGCTCCTTTGTACAGCATGATCATGGATGAAAACAACAACCCCCTTGTGATTCGTGCCTCTGATAGTGACGAAGAGGTTAATTCCTTGTTGGTCTATGAAATTTTGGAGCCAGAGGTTTTGAAGTTTTTCAAAATTGATCCCAGCATGGGAACCCTAATCATCATATCAGAAATGGATTATGAGAGCATGCCCTCTTTCCAATTCAGCGTCTATGTCCATGACCAAGGAAACCCTATCTTATTTGCATCCAGGCCTGTCCAGGTCATCATCAATGTCAGAGATGTAAATGACTCTCCTCCCAGGTTCTCAGACCATATATATGAAGTAGCAGTAGTGAAACCCATCCATCGGGGTATGGAGCTTCTCATTGTGCGGGCCAGCGATGATGACTCGGAAGTCAATTACAGTATCAAAACTGGCAATGCTGATGAAGCTGTTGCCATCCATCCCATCACAGGTCGTATATCTGTATTGAATCCTGCTTTCCTGGGGGTCTCTAGGGAGTTCACTATCAGGGCTTCTGATGGCCTGTATGAAGATACTGCACTTGTAAAAATTTTTTTGACACAAGCCCTTAACACAAGCTTGCAGTTTGAGCAGATTGTCTACAGGGCAACAGTGAAGGAGAATTCACGGGATAGAAAAGCAGTGGTGATTCTTGGTGCCCAGGGCAATCACTTGAATGACACTCTTTCCTACTTCCTGTTGAATGGCACAGATATGTTTCATATGGTCACATCAGCAGGTGTGTTGCAGACAAGAGGTGTGGTGTTTGACAGAGAAGAGCAGGACACTTATGCAGTGGCAGTAGAATTGAGGGACAATCGGACACCTCAGCGGGTGGCTCAGGCTCTAGTCAGAGTCTCTGTTGAGGATGTCAATGACAATCCCCCTCAGTTTAAGCACCTGCCCTACTACACAATTATCCAAGATGGCACAGAGCCAGGGGATGTCCTCTTTCAGGTATCTGCCACTGACCAGGACTTGGGGGTAAATGGTGCAGTCACATATGCATTTGCAGAAGATTACACATATTTTCGAATAGACCCCTATCTTGGGGACATATCACTGAAGAAACCTTTTGATTATCAAGCTTTAAATAAGTATCACCTCAAAGTCATTGCTCAGGACGGAGGAACCCCATCCCTCCAGACTGAGGAAGAGGTACTTGTCACCGTGAGAAATAAATCCAACCCACTGTTTCAGAGCCCTTACTACAAAGTGAGAGTGCCTGAAAATATCACACTCTATACACCAATTCTCCACACCCAGGCCCGAAGTCCAGAGGGACTCCGACTCATTTACAACATTGTGGAAGAAGAGCCCTTGATGCTCTTCACCACTGACTTTAAGACTGGTGTTCTAACAGTAACAGGCCCTTTGGACTATGAGTCTAAGACCAAACATGTGTTCACAGTCAGAGCCACAGACACAGCTTTGGGGTCATTTTCTGAAGCTACGGTGGAAGTCCTGGTGGAGGACATCAATGATAATCCTCCCACTTTCTCTCAATTGGTCTACACTACTTCAATCTCAGAAGGCTTGCCTGCTCAGACCCCTGTGATTCAATTGTTGGCATCTGACCAGGATTCAGGGCAGAACCGTGATGTCTCCTATCAGATCATAGAGGACGGCTCAGATATTTCCAAATTCTTCCAGATTAATGGGAGCACAGGGGAGATGTCCACAGTTCAAGAGCTGGATTATGAAACTCAACAACACTTTCATGTGAAGGTCAGGGCCATGGATAGAGGAGACCCCCCACTCACTGGTGAAACCCTTGTGGTTGTTAATGTATCTGACATCAATGATAACCCCCCAGAGTTCAGGCAATCTCAGTATGAAGCCAATGTCAGTGAGCTGGCAACCTGTGGACACCTGGTTCTTAAAGTCCAAGCGCTTGACCCTGACAGTAGGGACACCTCCCATCTGGAGTACCTGATTCTTTCTGGCAATCAAGACAGGCACTTCTCCATTAACAGCTCATCAGGAATAATTTCTATGTTTAACCTTTGCAAAAGGCACCTAGACTCTTCCTACAATTTGAGGGTAGGTGCTTCTGATGGGGTCTTTCAAGCAACTGTGCCAGTGTATATCAACACTACAAATGCCAATAAGTACAGCCCAGAGTTCCAGCAGCACGTTTATGAGGCAGAATTAGCAGAGAATGCAAAGGTGGGAACGAAGGTGATTGAATTGCTAGCCATAGATAAAGATAGCGGTCCCTATGGTACTGTAGATTATACCATCATCAATAAACTAGCAGGTGAGAAGTTTTCTATAAACCCCAATGGCCAGATTACCACTCTCCAGAAACTGGATCGGGAAAATTCAACAGAAAGAGTTATTGCTATTAAAGTCATGGCTCAGGATGGAGGAGGAAGGGTGGCCTTCTGCACTGTGAAGATCATCCTAACAGATGAAAATGACAACCCTCCACAATTTAAAGCATCTGAGTACACAGTGTCCATTCAATCCAATGTCAGTAAGGATTCCCCAGTTATTCAAGTGTTGGCCTACGATGCAGATGAGGGTCAGAATGCAGATGTTACCTACTCAGTGGACTCAATGGAAGACTTGGATGAAGAGGTCATTGAAGTCAACCCAACTACTGGTGTTGTCAAGGTGAAGGAGAGCTTGGTGGGATTGGAAAATCGGGCCTTTGACTTAAAAATCAAAGCCCAAGATGGGGGCCCTCCTCACTGGAATTCCCTGGTGCTGTTACGACTTCAGGTGGTTCCTAATGAAGTATCCTTGCCCAAATTTTCTGAACCTCTGTATACTTTCTCTGCATCTGAAGATCTCCCAGAAGGGTCTGAAATTGGTTCTGTTAAAGCAGTGGCCGCTCAAGATCCAGTCATCTATAGTCTAGTGCAGGGCACCACACCAGAGAGCAACAAGGATGGTGTCTTCTCCTTGGACCAAAACACAGGCGTTCTAAAGGTGAGAAAGGCCATGGACTATGAGTCCACCAAATGGTACCAGATTGATTTAATGGCGCATTGTCCCCATAATGATACTCACTTGGTTTCCTTGGTCTCTGTTAATATCCAAGTGAAGGATGTCAATGACAATAGGCCTATATTTGAGGCTGATCCCTATAAGGCTGTTCTCACCGAGAATATGCCAGTTGGGACCTCAGTCATTCAAGTGACTGCCAATGACCAGGACACTGGCAATGATGGCCAGGTGAGCTACAGGCTGCCAGTGGACCCTGGCAGCAATATCCATGAGCTCTTTGCCATTGATAGTGAGACTGGTTGGATCACCACACTCCAGGAACTTGACTGTGAGACCCACCAGACCTACCACTTTCATGTGGTAGCTTATGACCATGGGAGGACCATCCAGCTATCTTCTCAGGTTCTTGTTGAAGTCTCCATTACAGATGAGAATGACAATGCTCCCCAATTTGCTTCTGAAGACTACAGAGGATCTGTGGTTGAGAATAGTGAACCTGGTGAACTTGTGGTCACTCTTAAAACCTTGGATGCTGATATCTCTGAGCAGAACAGACAGGTCACCTGCTATATCACAGGTAAGGAAAACTGTCTTGGAATGGAAACACTGGGGTACATTGAAAAAAGTATAGTAAGAGGTGCCTTAAGACATGGATTTAAGTCCTAGCTCTGCCACCTATTAGTGATGTGACCTTGCATAAACCAGGACTTTGGTTTCTCCATCTATAGACTTTGCCTATTCTCATTCACCTTATAAGGATGCTTGTTAAGATCTAACTTGAAAGAGCTCTTGAGAGTCTCCTATAACTTGGAAAGTGTTTTTTTTTTTTAAGATTTTATTTATTTGACAGAGAGAAACAGAGCTAGAGAGGGAATAGAAGCAGGGGGAGTGATAAAGGAAGAAGCAGGCTTCCTGCGGAGTAGGGAGCCCAATGCAGGGCTCAATCCTGGGACTTCAGGATCATGACGTGAACCAAAGGCAGATGCCTAACAACTAAGCCACCCAGGCACCCCTGGAAAGTGTTTTGTAGAGAGGATTTCTTACTTCTTTAGGTGGAGTAGACAGAATAGAAGGGAGATACTATAAATGCTCTTAGTTAGCTTCTAGGTGATGGAGAAGACATCAATAGGTGTGATCCATGAAAATTCTGTCAGTTGACTCTTCTTGTGGAGTGTATTCTGCCTAGAGCAAGTTGTGGATAGTAGAAATGCTCCTTAAGTCAATCAAAAGACTTACGCGTTAGAGTGAAAACACTTCCAAAGATATGATTCCAGTTCAGTCCCTCATTACACACACAGGAAAACCAAAGTGCAGGTAGGGGCAGAAACTCAACCAAGGTCACACTCCAAGCTTGAGTCAGGTCTGGGATTAAAACCACACCCCCTATGAGCTATTTTCCCCAGTGGATACCTACTGCAAACCTAAAACCCCAACCCCTGTCCAGTGGCTGAGCTGGCCAAAAAAAGGAGTTTGTTTACTTCTCTCTCTTTAAAGATTTTATTTATTTGTCAGAGAGAGAGAAAGAGAGACAGAGAGAAAGCATAAGCCAAGGCAGAGAGAGAAGCAGGCTCCCTGCTGAGCAGGGAGCCCCATGCCAGATTTGATCCCAGGACTCTGGGATCATGACCTGAGCTCAAGGCAGACACTTAACCAATTGAGCCACCCATGCATCCAAGCAGTTTCTTTACTTCTCTATGTACCCTTCCCCCTATCCCGGGTGCCATGTCATTCCATCCCCATAGACATGGCTCCTTCTGCTATCACAGCTCTCTGACCAGAAATTAAAGAACCTAAAGAGGGCCAAGAATCTGTTTCTCCTATAGAAACAGATCCTGGAACAGAGTCATTTGAAATATGGAAACTTAGGGAAATAGAATCTTTTTTTTTTTTTAAGATTTTATTTATTTGACAGAAAGAAACACAGCCAGAGAGGGAACACAGCAGGGAGAGTGAGAGAGGGAGAAGCAGGCTTCCTGCCGAGCAGGGAGCCCGATGTGGGACTCGATCCTGGGTCTCCGGGATCATGACATGAGCCGAAGGCAGTCGCTTAACCAACTGAGCCACCCAGGCGCCCCAGGGAAATAGGATCTTATCATCTTATAATATCAGACTATGAAAAACACAAAGTCTTAACATCTCTGGGTAAGAGAATAAATGTCAATAGATAATTAATTCCTGGAATAGTTGAGTCTTGGAACTCTGGAATCTTGGAATCTCATAAAGCCATCTCCTCTATCAGTGATTGCTGCCAAGGAAAGATGACTCAGAAGCAAACCTAGTGGTCCATGGGAACCTCCACTTAGTCTGCGTCCTCATTTGTAAAATAAAACCTCAGAAAGCTTAGTGTTGTTGATCACTTCCCACTCCTCTACTGCTGAACAGATACTAGATACCAAAAGGTTCTTTTATAAAATTGAAATGTGCTTCTTTTTAACTTCCCCCAGTGCTTTCTAAAGCACAAAAAAATAAGAAACCTGCCCCTTAGCTACATATTTTAGAGTAAGTGGTGCTTCTCACAGTGATAATTCCACTTAATTGGAGGCCTTTGAAGTCAGAAGAACCTTTATAACACCAAATAACTGACTCAATATAGAACTGTGGGTCCCTAGTTAAGGGGGGGAAATTTTTGTCTTTCCTAGCAATCCTAAAAAAAAGTGTCATATGGGCAGCCACCTAAGGCACAAAGCCTGGTTCATTCCTATTCCTTGACTTCTGGAAGCTCTGTTCCATCTTTTTAGAGGGAGATCCCTTGGGCCAGTTTGGCATCAGCCAAGCTGGAGATGAGTGGAGGATTTTCTCGAGGAAGACCCTGGACCGTGAGCACATGGCCAAGTACTTGCTCAGAATCACAGCTTCCGATGGCAAGTTCCAGGCTTCAGTCCTTGTAGACATCTTCGTCCTGGACATCAATGATAACAGCCCACAGTGCTCACAGGTGAGAGCCTCATGAGGGTGAGGTGGCACTGGAGGCAAAGAAGTTGGAGTGAGGGCCAAAAGGAAGGAGGAAGACTCAGGGGACTATTTCTGAGGCCAGGCATCACTGATCAGTTCTTGCTTCTCCCCAGCTAGCCTCAGACTAGTGCCCTAGGCAGAGTGCATTCTAGATAATTCCTCCCCTCCACCCCTGGCATAGGGATGTCACCAAGCCCTTTAGAACTTTTGGTTCATATTTCTATACTTACACTCCCTTCAAAAGTTTACTCTCTGCAAAATATATCCAGAAGTAAAGTAACTTCTTCATTTTCCCTTCACCACTCAGCTTGGGCTCATTATCAAATACACCCAAAGAGAACTGCCCCCAGAGAAACCTCTCACTGACCCCCATGCCCATATTATGCACATCCCCACATCTACATGGGTGATACAGACCACCACAGATGCCCTCCTTGAGGTTATATGTGTACACAAACATGCGGACAGGGCAGTTACATTTTTTGCTGAGGACTTCATTTAATTTAACCCTAAATTTCCTGTGAAAACAAATGTTGAATGGTGGTGGTCGTGGTGGTGGTGGTGTGTGCGTGCACACGCTTGTGTGTGTGTGTGTGTGTGTGTGTGTGTGTGTGTGTTGGGGAAGGAATTGTGTTCTTAGAGGACATAAACAATCATTGTCCTATAGCTTTGTGTTTAAGAATTTTTAACTTCGGGGGATTTGTTTTACCTCAAAGTTTTCAGATAAAGTTAAACCATTAACATTTTACTTTATAACATTTTAAATTATAATAATTTAAATTTACATTAAAAAATCCAGCCATTCAGTATATCTACATAAATTCAAACTTATACATACTCACCCATATACACATAAACAAAGGATCATCTACAACTCTCTATACACATGAAAATACCTCTGCATATATACACACAGATACACAAACATATACCTACAAACAAACCCACAACATTCATCCATCTGTATACCCATCCATACATGGAAATATATGTGTATAACTCACACAAACATACTTACATGTGCATTTGCATATATACACTTCAGGGGTGGTCAATAGCATTACTAGAGCCAGGGAAAAGAGGCCTGGGGAGTTCATCTCTACACAGCCCACTCAGACCCAAAGCCTCCATCCAGATCACATCCAAGGGTTCACGTTCACCCACACCCTGCAGTGGAGGAAACAAGTTTGCTTGAAGCCTGTGCCGAGAGACAGCAGCTGTAGGAACACTGGGCTTCCAGGGAGCTCCAGCCTCTCCCCTGTGCCACCTATGAAGGTACCTGCAGTGGAGGGAGGATAGGAAAGGCCCTGTGGGCCATGGTGTCCAGACCTGATTCAGACAGGGGGTGAGTATGCAAGCATGACCTCACCACAGAGACCAGGATGCCTGGCCTGTGATGAGTGGCTTGACCTGACACCTTCCAGAATGCCTCATATCAGGTACTTCTCATCAACCTCATCCAGAAGTCTTGGAGGGCCCCTGTGGAGTAGGTGGTAGCAGGTCCTTCTAGCTCCAAGTGTGGGTTTTCAATGGTGGAACCTTTCACTCCTTCTATCTTTTCTGACTAGTCCTCTTGTCATCCTGTTCCTTGTTTTTAATCTCCATTTCCTTGCATGTTTCAACTTATTCTCTTTGTTCCACCCCTGCCCTGCTTCTCTTTCCTTCTTCCCCATCTTGCTCTCTGATGTCTCTCTCTCTTGGCTTCTGTCTTCCTTACCGTCACTCTGCCTCTCTTGATCTAGGTGTATCTCCCACAATCTCCCTCTTCTTTGTCTTCCATTTCTAGCTTCTCTATACTGGCAAAATCAGTGAAGATACATCTCCAGGACACTTCATTTTGAAAGTTTCTGCAACAGACTTGGATTCTGATACCAATGCTCAGATCACATATTCTCTGCATGGTCCTGGGGCAGATGAATTTAAGCTGGATCCTCATACAGGTGGGTTTCCTGAGCTTCAGGATCAAGCTAAGAACTTATTTAATGAATATCAGTGCCCAATACCATGCTAGCTAGGTTCCTCAGAGAAGAAATAGGAATTCACCTATCCATCCATCTATTCACTCAGCAAATATATTGGTACCATGTGCTAAACATTGCACTAGATGGTGGGGACATAATTAACAGACAGATAAGATCTGGGTCTTGTGGGAAAGGCACTTATTGAATCAGTGGGCTGAAATGTGCTGAGTTAAGAAAAAATGCAGGATACTAAGGGGAGGTTTGACAGGAGTGGGGCGGGGTGCTTGGGAGCAGAGTTAAGGGAGTGGTAGGGATGGACGCTCAAGGCAGAAGAAGAATTTATACAAGAACTTTATTTTAGGAAAGAGTGCATACATCTGAGGTCCTGATGGAGGCCCAGAAACTGGTGCACAGAGGGGAGGAGAGAGGCCAAAGCTGAGGGAGGGGGCTACAAATCCCTCTTTTAGGGCCACTAGAGGATTTAGGCAGGTAAGCTTCATAGTCAAAGACATGATCTCAAGATACATATGTTGCAGACCTCAATATATTATTGTAAGAATCCCAAGAGATGAAGTATATAGAAGTCTAGCCCAGGTCTGGCACATAATAAGAGTTGTCGATTGGTTGTCATTCTCATTATTATTAGAGGGCAAAGCACAGAGGTGGAAGCAGAGAGCCCTGCAGGGTTCTCTCACTAATGCCTGGGAGAGGTTTGAGCCCTGAGAGTGTGGTGGAGAAGACAGGGTGAGGTCTGCTTCCTTTGGAAGAGCAACCCCACAGTGGGATCCCTGTCCTGCTGCTATGGGGGAAGGCGTGGGGACGGGCAGCACAGAAGGTCCAGGTCACAGAGGGCCAGCTGCTGAACTTGGCTTGGAACCAGTAGCTCAAAGGATGGCTTGGAGATTCCTGAGCAGGGAGGTGGCAGGGGAGAGCGGTGTCCCAGGAAGCTGTCTGGATAGATAGGAGACAGCATTGTCCTTTTTCATTCCAGCATGGGCATGCTGAGTCACCCCAGGTAGGTTACCTAATCTTTCTCCGCTGCTATTTGTTCAGCTGCAGGATGATTGGTGGGGTCTTAAAAAAAAAACAAACTGGGTGGTTTTTCTCAATATGGAAATAATACATGCTCATTGTACAAAAATTCAAATGCTGTAGGCATGTATTATGCAGAAGTTAAAAAATTCCATATGATAACCAGCCCCTCCCCAAAGATAAGCCTCTGGAATACCATTTTGTGACTAGCTTTTTTTTTTTTTTTTTCCACATAGCAACACCTTACAGATAATAACAAGCACTACATAAAACTCTATCATAATTCCTGCTGGGTTGTACCGTATTTTACTGTATGGCTAAATCATGATATATTCAACCATTCCCTTTTTGGAAGACATACAGGGTATTTTGAGTATGCTGCTATTATCAACAATGCTGGAGAGAATATCTTCATATATACATTTTTATCCTTGGGTTCATTATTGCATAGGATATATTCCTAGATGTGTGATCGTGGACGAAAGGATAAACACATTTTATGTATTATTAGAAATTGTCTCCTTGCCCTTTAAAAATGTTGGGCCTCTTTATAGCTTGTTGGTGAGGAATTAGGGAGGTAGACAGGTGTGGGACTGAACTTCTTTCCTAACTGTATTATAGGCAGGACTGACTCCTTTGTTCTGACCCCTTTTTGTCACAGAGTGACAAAACCCTGTGTGCCTCTGGTTGTCTCGTATAGATACCTAGAAGGCAAGTGCTGGAGTAATGTCCCCCAGGGAAAGCTCACCTGCTGTCATTTCTCCGGCCAGGGGAGCTGACCACGCTTACAGCCCTGGACCGAGAGAAGAAGGATATGTACAGCCTTGTTGCCAAAGCGACGGATGGAGGTGGCCAATCGTGCCAGGCAGACCTGATCCTCCATGTGGAGGATGTGAATGACAATGCCCCCCATTTCTTCCCCAGCCACTGTGCTGTGGCTGTCTTCGACAACACCACGGTTAAGACCCCCGTGGCTGTGGTGTTGGCCCGGGATCCTGACAAAGGTGAGGAGGAGAAGGATTGGAGGCCCTTCACTCATAGGGTCACCTGGGGTGAGAGTTTGACTGTGTGTGTTGCTCTGGGGTGTAGCAAGGACTCTGTCTCCTTGCTAAGTCCATGAACACTCACAAGAGGAAAATATTTGCCTACAAACCGCATACCTATGTGCTAGGTGACAAAAGATTTGAGCAATGTTTTGAGGCTGGTACAGGGCCTTTCAGACTCATTGTCTCTCACTGGCTCTCAGGCCTGGAGCCCTTTCAATTCTGCCATTTACCCTCAAGGACATTTTAAATGCAAACAACTAACCTGAAATACACCAATCAGAACTATTCAACTCCAATTAATTTGCCACAAGAAAGGAATTTTTGGCACAAACTCTATTAAATTCCTTGATCCATTCTCTATATAATAAAGTGGAAACATTCTCATTATTTTACATTTGCATTTTAATAACACTGAAGTTCATTCCTTTTCTTTAGGATTTACAAGGTAAATTAGATTCATGCATAGGTATTTGTTCCATATTGCACCAATTATAACTTCGGCCACCATGATGCACTTTGTGTGTGTGCATATATATGTGTATAATATATATATATATATTACATATGTCTAATTTTCTTGAGTTTTAGCTTGGCATTGAAGGAGATGGGAGATTTGGGGAGGGATGTAGGGGTTCAAGGGGAAAAATAGAGCAGAGTCATCTAATGGCTACAAGGCCCTATAGTGCTCACTAGCTAGTACTTGCACACTTCCAGGGACAGGAAGCTCCCTAGTTCCTAGGCAACTGCTTAGGTACCTTCCATGGTACACACACCCCTCCCCCCACTTCCTAGCAGCTCCCTACGGACCTTCTGTGGTATGTCAGAGAATTATCAAGGGCTAGCTATTTTGAGTTGGCCCCCATCAGTCCTGGTCCCACCCTCTATAGTCACACATGTCTCCTAGACTTCCACCCAAAACAGCCCTTCCAAGGCCTGGATGTGGTGATTATCTGCTCAAGCCCCAAGCTTTCCATTCTGGGTGAAGAAGACCTAGTTTCTTCAATTACATGCTTCTGCTCACGCCCTCTTTCCAGGGCACATCCTGTGGCCTTGTACCAGTTTACCATTAATCCTTCAAAACTGTTATTATTCTAATCCAAATATTCCACCCAGATATTCCAAAAGATATTTTTCTCTAGAAAATCCTGGTCTCTCCAGAAAAATGCATATATGGGGGAATTGTATGGTATGCACATTTAATTTATGTAAATTCCACTATTTTAATAGGCAGTTTCTGCCACCATTCCACCAAAAGGGTGTGTGTCCCTACATGTATGTGAGATGTGAGACCCTCAGGCTCAGGGCACACATTCCTGCCACTGGGTGAGGATCTCATGGCTGAGCATTCAGTACTGGTGTTCGTCCTACATAATGGCCCCCAGTGCTTCATCTAGTACACAACCAAAGGACATAATAGAATCTATAAAAAACATAAAAACTATCTGTTTTGATTTGCTAAGAACTTTCCATAGTTATGTGTGTTTCCTTAACTTTTTGTTTTGACATAATTACTGACTCATAGGAAGTTGCAAAAACCGTATTGAGAAGCCCTGCACCCTCCCCTCACAGCTTCCCCCAATGGTGGCATTTTAGCTGTTGTAGGAAATTGGTACTGGGACATTACTGGTAACTGGACTATAAGCCTTACTCAGATTTCACCAGTCCTTATATGCACTCATTTGAACATGTGCATGTGAGCACACGTCTTTGTGTATATAGTTCTATTCAACCTTATCCCACATAGAGTGTTGTGTAATCACCACCACCGTCAAGATACAGAATTGTTCTATTACAACTCACTATGGATAGTTTTGACCCTGTACAATTTTCACTTTATAAGCTGGCCTTGGACTCTAATCCCCATGAAAACATTTTCAGAAAATTTTATAGTTTTGCAGATGCCCCACCCCCAAGAATCTCTCTATGAGGCTTTGAACCCCTAGCGAAGAATCTCCCACTGAGAGATTCTCACTCTTAATATAGCCTAAGCATGTTAGCCTTTATGGGGACCCTCACCCCAGGCCCTTCTGTGATTAGAAAGTTCGCTGCAGATGGGGCCGGAGGAGGGTCTCTCAGTATGAACCATACCCTTGGTCTCCCCAACAGGTGCCAATGCCCAGGTGGTTTACTCTCTGACGGACTCTGCCAAAGGCCATTTTTCCATTGAGGCCACCACGGGTGTGATTCGGCTGGAGAAGCCACTACAGGTCAGGCCACAGGAAGCACTGGAGCTCACTGTCCGTGCCTCTGATCTGGGAACCCCGATACCACTGTCCACTCTGGGCACAGTCACTGTCTCAGTAGTAGGTCTTGAAGACTATCTGCCTGTGTTCCTGAACACTGAGCATAGTGTGCAGGTGCCCGAGGATGCCCAGGTTGGCACAGAGGTGCTGCAGCTGGCTGCCCTCACTCGCCCCAGTGCTGAGAAGACCGGCTATCATGTGGTCAGTGGAAACGAGCAGGGGAGGTTCCGCCTGGATGCCCGCACAGGTGAGCCAGAGCCTAAGGCTGCCCCACCCTCCACATGTACCTGCACACACAGGGTCTTGGGGAACACTGACTTCTTCACACATGGGGTGTGTGTGCCCCATGCAGACCCTCCTGGGGCAAAACGTTTTTGGTTCTTTCTTCACTCTGCATCTCTCCAGGTCCCACATCTCTCTTCCACCCTAGGGCCACCTTATGTGGGGACCCCCTTTATTCCTCCATATCTCCACCCAGGATGCTTGGCAACCCACTCTCTTCCCACAGTTTGTAGTTTCATGGTCCCAGCTCAGGCCCAGCCCCTGGAGGCTGAGGCCACTTTCTGTCTTTGGGTGACCAATCACTTTCTGGAATCTGGGGCATAAGCTTCCCAGGGCAGAGCTACCTGCTTCCCTCCTATAGCTCTCTCCAAATATCCCAGCATCCTTGACTCTCTCCTTATTCTCATGAAGAAAACTAGGAAATTGTCTCTTCTTTCTTCCTAGCCACAGAAGAGTCTAAATCAGACTCACAGAAACTCACAGAAGGGCCGCAGAGGCTGCGCAGGTCAGATTCCTCCCCCACAGCACTCTTGCAATTGTACTCTCTACCTCCTAGAGCAGCTGTCTTATTAAGCAGTATTTTTGAATGGTACTATGGAGACTTCAAACATAAAAAAAATATAACAGTGTAATGAACCCCATGTTCCCTTCACCCAGCTTCGGTAATTGTTAATGTGTGCTCATCTGATTTCATGTTTGCCTTTCACCACCACTCCCATGCACACATACTGCATTTGGTTGATAGGTAGTATTTTAATTCTCTTTTAATCTCTAACATTTTCCTCTCCCTCTCTATTTTCCCTACCATCTAACTAATGAAACTTGGGTCATGTGTTGGGCAGATTTTTTTTCTATTTTGGATCGACTAGTAGCTGTATCTTTTTGATGTCATGTATCTCTCTAGCCCCTATATTTCTTATAAATGACATTTGGATTAAAGACCTCGATTAGGTTCAAGCTTAATTTCATGGCAGTAGTGCTTCATAGATGATGCTGGAATGTACTTGGCACTGTTAGAAGGCATATAATAATTGGTAGGTTTTCCTGAGGTTACGATTGACCACAGGCTTGCATGTTGTCAGCCTGACCCATCCATTATAGAGTTCTACATCAGCTGTCCTTCTAATGGTTTTAGCAACCTAAGACAATTATTTGCCAGATAAATTATTCATTAGGGGCAGCAAAATGGCAATCTTCTGATTTTATCATTCCTCTTTCAGTTACTAACTGGAATTATTTCATAAAGAAGAGTTTTCTACCATTAAATTTTTAGTTATCCAGGAACAGCATACTAAATCCTTCTTCTTTTCCAAATTTCAGAAAAATAAATTTATGCCCTAGCAGTTCATTGAACAATTTTGGGTATCATAAGACTGTTTATAATCTAAGTTCTGTCATTTACTAGGTGGGTAAACTTGGGCAGGTCATTTACCTGTTGAGAGCATCAGTTGACTCACCTAGAAAATGGGAACCACAGTTGTTCCTACTCTCTACAGAATTATTATTGATCTACATGAGAAAGATTTAGTATTACAGATTGAAGTGAGATTTCAATGAAATACTATAGAAATAAGTGAGGGAAACACTGCTGTTGAGGATGACAATAACAAAAAAGAGAGGAGATGGAGGGGAAGGGGTGGGGAAGGTAATGAGGAAACAAAACAAAGAGGGTGTTGTAAAAGTTGAAAGATGAGATGATGGAGAAGATGAAGGAGGATATGATGGAGGAGAAAGAAGAAATGATAGAGGAAATGATAGAGTAGATGAGGGAAGAGGGGAAGGAGGAGATGATGGAGAACATGGTGAAAATGATGGAAATGGTGAAGGAGAAGATGGAAGAGATTATGGAGGAGATAGAGGAGATGATGGAGGAGATCTGTCTCTCCCACCTCTGTTGCATTGCTTCTCCCTGGGTTTGGCTCAAGACCCCTCAGATCTCTGCTCTACCTTTGCAGTCCCAAATACTTCCTTACTCCCATCATCTCTTGTTTCCTCAGGGATCCTGTATGTCAACAAGAGCCTGGACTTTGAGACAAGTTCCAAGTTCTTCCTATCCATAGAATGCAGCCGGAAAGGCTCTTCCTCCCTCAGTGACATGACCACCATCGTGGTCAACATTACTGATGTCAATGAACACCGACCCAGATTCCCCCAGGATCTGTATAGCACGAGGGTCTCAGAGAATGCCATCGTGGGTGACATCGTGCTCAGAGTAAGGACCTGCAACTTTGCCCTTTGGGGGGCATGGACTTGGGTGGGTTTTTACCCCACACACACACACTGATGTCTACGAGCATGGGTTAGTTTATCAACTTATACACTATAGACTTAACTCTGACTTGCAGCCACTTGGCCAAACTGTTTCTCATGACAGAGGATCTCAGGGCTATGTTTGATAAGGTCTAGATCAGGTACTGATATAATGGGATATAGGAGAGACCTCAGAGGACCATCAGAGGCTCCAAGGTCTGGGAAGGGCCTGGAATATTAGTATGTGTATAGGGGGAGGGGCACCAAATAACAGCTCTTTGCATTTAAACATGTAATTGCTCCCTACCACACAGAATGAAACCAAACTCTGTATGCTCATATTCAAGGTTCTCTAGGACCTCTCTTTATTCTCCCTTCTGGTCTTATCTCCTTTCACTCTCTGACATGTATCCTATGTTCCAACCACACAGAAAGATGCATCTTTCCCTCACTAGCTTCTGCACTTTCACATATTCTGGGCTCATGCCTGGAATGGCTCCATTCCCAGAAGCCCTCTTTACCCTTCCGAGACAGATGTATGCTTTGCTAATCTCCCCAGGTAGAATTTATCACTGTGTTCTCTGTGTTGTCATAAAACTGGTCACACTTTGCCCCAAATTAGAATTAGCCATAAAATTAGACATTAAACTTCCTGTGGGTATACTCATTTTGGCACATCCCTCACCTCCTAGCTCAGGACCTAGCACCCTGTCAGTACAAGTGAATGAGTGAATGAATCATGGCATGCTGAAATCTATACTAGGGTATAAAATGAAGAGATTCCTTTGGTAGGGATGATTGTGGTCCAGGGACATATCTGTCCCCTTATACTCCTAGGGGCCAATGTTCCTTTCTGGTCCCTCCATTCATAACTACCCTCCCACTGCTGCAGGTATCAGCAACTGATGAAGATGGACCTGCAAATAGTGCCATCACCTACAGCCTGATAGGAGGGAACCAGCTTGGGCACTTTGCTGTCCACCCCAAGAAAGGGGAGCTACAGGTGGCCAAGGCCCTGGATTGGGAACAGGTGAGTATTGTGGGAGGGGCCCATCTGAGCTTATCAGAGCAGAGAGATGGCCCTGATGCATGTTCAAATGATGAACTGTGGTCAACACCCCATCCTGACTTCTCCAGACTTGTCCTCAGTGTCCCACACTTGTTTTCTCTGTGTGGTCTCTATGGCCTGTGAGGCCAGAGGCAGAAGAGGGACTAGGTGATCTTTAACCTTCACTGGAGGAGCTCAGGCTAGCCTCTTAGTATTGACCATGAATCATTAGATCATTATAATAAATTATCATTTGTTGAGCACCTGCTCTGTGCCAGGAACTTTGCTAAGTGCCTTATTACATTATGCCATTTGGTTCTTAAAATAATCCTAGGGGGTGGGCCCTGATATCCTCACAAATGTTTAGTCACCTTCTCAAGTTCTCATGGCTGGTAAGTGCTGGGACTGGAAATCAAACCTATTTCTTCCTGACTCCAAAACCTGGACCCTAAAATAGCATGGGTGGCTAATGGAGGCAGGCATAGGGGAGTGTCTCCATCTTATTTTTCTGAAAGCATTAGTGATGAGTCATGGGGCAGAACTGAGGGGTCTTGTTGCTAACTCTTCACTGGCATCTTTCTATAGACTTCTAGCTATTCCCTGAGGCTCCGAGCCACAGACAGCGGGCGGCCCCCACTGCATGAGGACATAGACATTGCTATCCAAGTGGTTGATGTCAATGATAACCCACCAAGATTCTTCCAGCTCAACTACAGCACCTCTGTCCAGGTATGCTTGAGCTTCCAGAGACATCCTGAAGACTTCC
Source organism: Spilogale gracilis (assembly GCA_004023965.1). NCBI lineage: Eukaryota > Metazoa > Chordata > Mammalia > Carnivora > Mephitidae > Spilogale > Spilogale gracilis. The sequence continues at coordinate 217,472 of PITA01000240.1, forward strand.
TCCTTCATTTCTTTCCTAGTGGAGGGTGCTCACTACTGATATCAGTCTACCCAAACAGTGGCTGTGACCTTACCACTGACATCCCTAATGGCAACACAGCCTGCTAAAAGGGACTATGAATTACAGAATTAAAAATAATCAGGCATTGTGCTAGGCACTTCTATCCATTACCCCATTTGGACTCACACAGCTACATGAAGTAGGTAGTACAGAGTCCCCCCTTACTTGTGGTTTTGCTTTTTGTGGTTTCAGTCAGGAAAATCCCTAGTCAATCACAGTCCAGAAGCTTGATCTCCTTCTGAGATATCAGAAGGTCAACAGTAGCTTAATGTACATCACATATTCTGTGTTCCTATGTCATTTACCTCACTTTATCTCATCATCCTCACATTATCACAAGAATGGGGGAGTACAGTTACTTTGAGAGAGGGAGACCACATTCACATAACTTTTATTATAGTATATTGTTATATTTTTCTATTTTATCATTAGTTATTGCTGTTGATTTCTTACTGTGCCTAGTTGACAAATTAAACTTTATCATAGAGATGTATATATAGAAAAAGTGGTATAAATGATATAATACTATCCATGGTTTCAGGTATTCACTAGGGGTCTTAGAACATATCCCTGTGGATCAGGGGGCCTACTCTGACCATTTCACAGATTTTTTTAAATGGAGGTGCAGAAATGTACCATAGCTAGAATGTGGCAAAGTTGGGATTTAAACCCAGGTGATTTTCCAGATCCCCAAGCTACTTCCACCATACAAACGGTTTACAAATGAGATCTAGAGAGGACCTAGGGATTCAATGGGAATTGTGACCATAAGAAGTGAGAGAGGTGAAGAAGGTAGAATCCTCGGTCCTGCTATGTATTAGCTAGAGTCACTCCATTTTTACTTGTTGGTATACTATGAGTATTAGTTAAGATGCTTTGACTACCAATAACAGATTATCTGACTAAAATATCATTAAATAATAAGGCCTTACTATTTCATATAACAAAAGGTGTGATGGTAGGAAATTCTATTCCAGAACTGGTTATTTCAGCAGAAAAAGAGAATCACAGCTTTGGGCTAGCTTCTTTGAAATTCCCTCACCTTCTGTCTCATGGTTACAAAGTGGCTGCTGCAGCTCCAGAAAAGGACTCCCCTGTCCCTCCCCAGGATCTGTTTTTATCAAAGAAGAAAGCTTCTCAACCCTCACCTAGTTGACTTCTCCAGTGATCAAAATCAGATTATATGATCACCATTAAACCAAAAACTGGCACAGGAAACCAGATTTTATAACTGACTTAGACCAATCATAGTCCATATCTCTCCTTTTTTTTTTTTTGAGAGGCAGTGGGAGAGAGCATGAGTGGGGAGGGGCAGAGGTAGATAGAATCTTAAGCAGGCTCCATGCCTAGTGAGCGGAGCCTGAGGCAGGGCTCAATCTCACAACCCTGAGATCATGACCTGAACTGAAATCAAGAATCAGATACTTAAGCAACTTGAGCCTTCCAGGTGCTCCAATCCATCTCTTCTTAATAAGGGCATATCCTTTCTGAGGATATTGGCACCCCAAACCTGACCAAAAGTCAGATTTTGTAAGAAAGGAAGGAAGGAATGTCTGTTGGGTAGGCAACCATTAGTTTCTGTCCATAAGGTTCTGTTTGTAGAAAGAATTTTATTGCAAAAAAGACAGTTAACAACCATTGTGTTACAGATACTGAATTCCCATGCTGTAGAACAACTGGAACGATACCCAGGGAATTGATTTTTCTTAGTCGAATGCTTACTCATTTTTAAATTTTCTCATTGGGGCGCCTGGGTGGCTCAGTTGGTTAAGCAACTGCCTTCGGCTCAGGTCATGATCCTGGAGACCCGGGATCAAGCCCCACATCGGGCTCCCTGCTCGGCGGGAAGCCTGCTTCTCCCGCTCTCAGTCCCTCTGCTTGTGTTCCCTCTCTGGCTGTGTTTCACTCTGTCAAATAAATAAATAAAATCTTATAAATTTTCTCATTGCATTGGGTGTTCCATTGATCTTCTAAGCAGGAAACCATTTATAGGTGTTCGGTTGACGCTATGAATCACAAAACTTCTGCATGGATCCCAGGCACTAACTAATTTATACACATGAATCCTCAGCTATGTGACCTTGGGCAAGTCACCTTCTGTACAATAAAGGAACTCTAAGAACCCTTCCAGTCTTAATGCGCTTTGTTTCTAAGATGCAGCACTGCCCTCAGGAAACTCCTGTTTAGATTGGCAAGGCCAACGACTAATTCACAGACTGGCAGAATGAATGAGTGATAACTCGAGGTCCAGACATAGCCTGAGAGCAGCCAGAGTGCTGAGGACTCATCTCAGATAAAGGGATCCAGAAAGATGCAAAAGGAAGGACTGGAACTCATTTTGCAATTTGATTTTCTGGCACTCTCTGTTTCAGGAGAACTTACCCATTGGAAGCAAAGTCCTGCAACTGATCCTGAGTGACCTAGACTCCCCAGAGAATGGTCCCCCCTACTCATTCCAAATCACCAAGGGGAATGATGGCTCTGCCTTCCGACTGACCCCTGATGGATGGCTGGTGACCACTGTGGGCCTGAGCAGGAGAGTCCAGGAATGGTATCAGCTTCAGATCAAGGTGAGAGTTGAATTGGGCCACTGGTGGTGACCATGGGGACAGTAATGTGCTGGCAAAAGGACTACCAGTGGTTCTATTATTAGGGGAAAATGTATAGAGCTCTTACTAGGTGCTGGGAACTAGGTTATGTGTTTCACATGCATTATTGTATTAAATCCTCACAGCAGGCTTTAGAGTGGGTACAGTTAACACCCCTGCCTTATAGATGTGGTAACTGACGTACAGGGAGGTTGAATGACTGGCTTAAAGTAATACTATCAGTAAGTGGCAGAGGTGGGTTGCTTCAGACCAAATACCCTGACCCTGGAGCCTGATCTGTGAATTCCTGCACAGTCTCTGGGCAGAACAACACTCCCACCCTGGCTCTAACTCCTTGAGTTTGGCCAGGACAGCTCTCTAAACCTCATAGGAACTGCTTCTGGGTCTAAACTGGAGAAGATATATACGTGTTTAGGGTGTTATGGTGGCACTACACAGGGTAGAGTGAGAATAGCCAAAAGAAAGTGATCAAGATAGTAGTTAAACATTTCTTCTTCATTCCATTCCCTCATGGAATGAAGAAAGAAAGTGTCTTATGAGAGGCACAGAGGAGACATATTCAGAGGGTGGCTGCCTCTGAGGTGAGGAAGGAACATCTGAGCTGGGACCTGAGTGAAAAATGGGCAGGAGAGTGTTGCGGGCAGGAACAAGATAAGCCAACTCTTGAGTTGGGAAAGAACATGAAGTGATCTGAGATGGGGTCAATGTGGCAGCATAGTGATCCTAATGGGAATAAAGCTGAAGAGATGGGTTGGGTGGATCATGGAGGTCCCATAGCTTGGGTGACCATACTACTTGAGGTCCAAACTGTGATGCACTTGAAAGGGAAAGAAGCACTAAAAATAGTTAATCGGTGATCACTGAGCCACAACAGAATCAATTAGTGAAAATCAAGACTGATCTGGGCGAACCCGGATGTACACCCATCCTAATTACAATAAGCCTTGGTAATACTTTTAGTATTACTACTTTCAATTCCAGCTAGAGAGAGTGGTGTGGAAATCTTGAGCTGATAATGAAGATGTAAGAAGTGGACAGACTAGGGACAAGCTCTGCATGGAAATAAACAGGAGTCAGTGATAGATTGGATATGGGGGAGAGAGAGAAGAATCAAGGGTGACTCCCAGGTTCCAGACTCTAGTGAAGATTGGGCGGTGGGGCCATTGCTGAGGCTGGAAAGATGGTGAGGTGGGGAAAGGACAGGTTTATGGGGTAAAACAAGGACTCTGTTTCACACATGTCACCTTTTAGGTGCTCATGAGGCATTGAGGTGGAGGTGTCCAGTAAGTAGCTGGGAATGGGAGTCTGCAGTTCAGAGGACAGCCATGGGCTAACAGAGAGGGTTCTCAAAGATAAGGGCATGGACATAATTGCCTTCCAAGTGATGAACTCGGTCTCCTGACGTGGTCAATTGCTCAGTAACTATCTGCATCACCCTCTCTTGCACTTGTCTTGTACTTCTGCTTCTGTTCACTTAGGAGGCACTAAAGGCCAGTAAAGAAATGGGCTATGGACCCAGGTTCAGATTCTGCTCTGGCCCTGCCTGCTGAATGACCTTAGGCAAGTTACTTGACCTCTGAGCCTCAGGGACAGCTTTTGTAAATGGGAGACTTCCTGGTATCTATCTCATAAAAACAGTTAGAGTTATAGTCAGGGTTGATAGGATATCTCATATCACATGTCAGAAGCATTAGAAGTGACCAGAAAAGTCTGCACTCAGTTGATACCAGCTGTATGTTATACTTAGCAGCAGTATTAATTACTGTTGTTGCTATTGATATCCCACTTGTGTTACATACAAATCCCAGCACTAGGTGTAATTTCACAACTGTTCACCCACTCAAAGCACTAGAATACATGTGAACAAAGTATTACTGTATGGAAGGTTATGGAGACCCCTGCTGACAGCTGTGAAAGAAATAAAGTCATTGAAGGAAACTTTATCCTTGCTAATCTGGACAGAAAGTTTCAGGGAGGCTTGGCAAAATATGAAAGGAAAAGGCATTTTTAATTTACATTCTTTTCCTTGTGCAACTGAGGTCATAGCACAGCCTTGTTAGAATCTTCAGTGGATTTTCATGACTCTGACCTAAAACCTGACCTTGTGTGCTCCTCAGCCCATCAGTGACAGGGTGGCCTCCCTTGTACCCATCTCTGGTCCTCAGCCCTGCCCACTCGCTCCAGCAGCTGTGGCCCTTCTGCCTCATTGGGCTCACCACATTCTTTCTACTCTGGAGCTTGACCCTTGTTGTTCCTTTTGTCACCTCCTCTCCTCACCTCTTCTCATTCCTTAGGACTTAGTTCAGGTATTACCTTTTCCTCAAGTGTCACAACTTCCCTCCCACCTGATCTGAGTTAGGATCCTTTCACTCTTCAGATCTCTCCCATGCTCCATTTATCTCCTTTACAGGATTTTATCCATGTCTGACATTTTCTTATTTATTTAGTAATGTACTGATGATCTCTTTTTTTCCTGATTACAGCAGAGGGCCTGGCCTGTAGAAAGCACTCAGCACATATTTGATGGCTGACCTGAGGAAGAAATGCCCACCCTGACCCTAATCACTAATAAAGGGGGATCTCAAAGAGAACCTCTTTAGGCTGATAGGGGCCACAAAGGATGCATACTGGAGTCAAGAAGAGACATTTCATGACTCATTTAAGAAAAGAGAGAATGAGGGATGTTGGAGAGGAAGGAGGCTCAAGTGTGAGTGGCTGGAGAGATTTAGGAAGAGGCTCAGAGGAGGAAATGGAGTTAAGTCTGACTGTGTGGTATGGGGTATAACTCCCTCCACAAGACCTTCAGTGCTTTGGAGTTACTGTTCTCTTTCTCAATTGTGATGACATGCTGAGCCTGCCCTCAGGCAGAGAGACATGGCTGTCCCAGGAGGCCACAGACAGCTGTAATAATGCAGTCATGTGGTAATGGCCATGCTTGTTTTGTCCACAGGTGTCAGACAATGGCATCCCTCCCCTCTCGTCTTCCACATCCGTCAGTGTCCACGTCATGGAGCAGAGCCACTATCCACCCTCCGCCCTCCCACTGGAGATCTTCATCACCACAGGGGAAGAGGAATTCCAGGGTGGCATGGTGGGCAAAATCCATGCCACAGATCGAGACCCACAGGACACACTGACCTACAGCCTAGAAGGAGAGGACATGTTGGCCAAGCACTTCTCAGTGGGTGCATCCGATGGCAAGATTATCACCACCCGGGGCCTGCCTCATGGCCGCTATGCATTCAACATCACAGTCAGTGATGGGACCTTCACCACCACTGCTGGGGTCCACGTCCATGTGTGGCATGTGGGACGGGAGGCTCTGCAGCAGGCCATGTGGATAGGCTTCCACCAGCTCACCCCGGAGGAAATGGTGAGTGATCACTGGAGGAACCTGCAGAGGTTCCTCAGCAACAAACTGGACATCAAACGAGCTAACATCCACCTGGCCAGCCTTCAGCCTGCAGAGGCCTCAGCTGGGGTGGACGTGCTCCTAGTCTTTGAGGGGCATTCTGGAACCTTCTACAAGCTCCAGGATCTGGCAAACATCATCACTCGCTCAGCCAAGGACATGGAGCACTCGGTGGGAATTCAGATGAGGTCAGCCATGCCTGTGGTGCCCTGCCAGGGCACAAGCTGCCAGGGTCAAATGTGCCAAGAAACGGTGTACCTGGACCCCAGAGTGGGGCCTACATACAGCACAGCCAGGCTCAGCATCCTGACCCCGCGGCACCGCCTGGAGAGGACCTGCCCCTGCAATGGTGAGGAACAGGCTTCCCAAGACAATCAGCACTGTAGGGCTCCGCCAGACTGACTGTAGGGATGGAGATCCCAGGAAGGCCCTGTGGGGTAGTCAGAGAGGAGTTTTAGTAGGACTAAAGGCCATAGGCCACCATGGGATGTGTAGCGGCCTCACAAATTCTAGTCATGGAATAGCACCCTATTCCTGGCCACTTTGTGGATTTTTGAAAATAACAGTAAGGATACAAGAGGCAGTTAGCATGATGACTGAAAGCACAGACACTGGCATCAGACTGCCTGGATTTAAATTCCAGCTCTGCCATTTGCGAGCCAAGTGACCTTAGGAAAATTATCTAGCCTCTCTGTGTCTTTGAGCTGTTAATGGGATTAAATGAGTATTAAATATCAAGAGCCTGCCTAGAGATGTGCCTGATATAAAGAGAAAGTGGTCACTTACATGAGTTACAAATAGTACTACTATTACTACCACAGCCTGGTGGTTATAACCTCAGGACTTAGACAGCTCAGGTTTTAACTCCAGCTCCATCTCTTACTAACTGTGTAACCTTGGGTGGGTTACTAAGTCCACTGAGCTGTAGATTCTCACCTATAAAATAATGAAAATAGTATCATCTGCTTTTTCAAGTTGGTTTGGGGAGTAAATTACTTAACAGATATAAAAGCACTTAACCTTTGTCTGGCCCATAAGTGCCCTATCTAATGGCTTTCATTCACATGGTAGCAGTCATTGCTACAAGGACTCTGCCATGTGCAAGCACTGTGTATGTTACCGAAACTGAATGTCACCAACACCCTACAAAGCAGGGTCATTAGTTCCAACTACAGTTGAAACTGAGGGATGGGGATTGTATTGGTTTACCTGAAACTGCTCGGCCTCCAGTGAAGGGCTGGTTGTCTAAATACCAGTGTGTCCCACTCTAAAGCCTAAGCTCTTCACCCAGCTCGACAGTAAGTCAGTTTCTTCCTGTGGACTCACCCCAGCACCCCTGGCATCAAGATTCCATGCCCTGGACCAGCTCAGGAGCATTGGCAAAAGGAAAATGACATTGCCTCCAGTTCACCATCTCCTCCTGCCTGACCTGGCCTACCCTTTATGGGTTTCCCCGTTTGCATTTGGGAAACTCTTTCTCTAAATATCTGTGGACTTTCTCCAGGCCCCACTATATTTAGGCTGAGTGAACTACTCTTGGCTGTGTGTGTGTTTATGGGGCACAGTGGGGATGGAGGAGTGCTTCCCTTCCATATCTCTTGCTCCAGAGTTGCCTGCAAGGAAAGCTGTGATGGCCAAAGGTTCTCTCTTGGTCACCTGGCACAAGACAGCAGAGGTTCTAAAATTCATGCTTGTGCAACATCATCTGGGGAATGTGGTTTTAAAGAGACTCACTCCTGGGTGTTACCTCCAGACTGTATTATTTAGAAGGTCTTGGGTGAGGCCTAGAATTGACATTTTGTATGAAGTTTTTATTTTAATTCCAGTAGTTAGCATATAGTATTGTATTAGTTTCAGTTGTACAATATAGCGATTCACCAATTCTGTACATTATTCAGTGCTCATCACAATAAGTGTACTCAGTTCCCTTCACCCATTTCACCCATCCCTCACCCACTCCCCTCTGGTAAACCATTAGTTTGCTCTCTATAGTTAAGTCCGTTTCTTGGTTTCTCCCTCTCTCTTTCTCCTTGGAATTGGCATTTTAACCAGCACCTCAGGCAATCTGGAAGCAGGTAGTCCAAGGACTGCACTTCGAGAAATACTAGAGAGGCTGGCTTGACAATCACCAGAATCCCTAGGAGGAGTGATTTGTTGTTTTTAAAAACATTTTGGTGAAATGAAATACGGCATACAGAAAGATCTATATGCCACAATGTACAGCTCAACTAGTTTTCCTGAACCAAATACACCCATGTAACTGGCACCTATAGCAAGTATCACCACATGACCAGCTTCACAGGAGCCCCTCTTGCTCGGTCTCTCTTTCAGTCCCTACACCCATCGTGGGGAGATTTTTAAAATGCAGGTTATCATATGCCTCAGAAACTAGTGAGTCTTAATCTCTGAGGGTAGAGCCTGGAATTCTGTATTTTAAAGTTCTCTCCAGCTGATATTCAGCCAGGTCTGGGAATTCCTAGATGATCCAGATCATCTTCAGCCTCCCGTTCAGGAACGACCTGCTATAATAGAATTGCCCACAGTAGAGAGTTTTAGATCTACGATACAAGAGACTCAGGATCTTGAAATCCTATGTGCCTCAGGCTTCCTGGTTCTTCTTTCTCCTCTTGACTTTTGTTCCCTTTCTTCAACAATCTGAGGTATCTGGGGCCTATACAACATCTCCCCTTGCCTGACCACTGATAAGTTTATTCATACTGAGGTTTTAGGGATTTAACAACTGAACTCACTTCTCGGGGGAGGGTAGTGCTTAATATACATATAATACAGCATTCCCCAAGGTAGCCAGCAGAATGCTATTTCCAGGGCTTGAAAGAAGTGGTCCCCATAAGAGGGTCCCATAGTTAAATAAGCTGGAGAAAGTCAAGATGAAGTGGAACCTCCTGATTCTGCAACTATGTACTAACAGTTGCTACAGGGGGATACACATGCAGAACTTCACAGAATTCCGCACCACTTCCTTGATCGCAGTGACTCCCGACCTTCAGCAGCGATGCATTTGGATACGTGCTTCTCAAATGGTTACATTCCTAATGATGAAAGCGAGATCTTAAGACAAAGGACCCTTGTGGTACTCCTGAAATCACACATATATGCAAAATCCTCTCCAATTGTCCCTCCTTCTCCCCCCACCCCAGTGATGTCAGAAAGAACACAGAAACTATGTAGGATAGAAATTTTGATTTCCACACATTTCCTTGGTAACATTTCTGGCTTGATTCTTGCTTTCTTGTGGTTTGAGATGATAGTTCCTGACTCAAGCTGGAATCCAAGGCAAGGGTCTCTGGGGCCAAAAGAAGGTGTATAGGGTGATGGCCTCTGGATGCATGATCCTGGACAGGTAACACCCCCACCCACCAAGAAGCTTCACTTCTATAAGATTTGAGCAATGTAAGGGGCACCTGGGTGGCTCAGTTGGTTAAGCGATTGCCTTTGGCTCAGGTCATGATCGCGGAGTCCCGGGACTGAGCCCCGCATCAGGCTCCCTGCTCAGCAGGAAGCCTGCTTCTCCCTCTCTCACTCCCCCTTCTTGTGTTCCCTCTCTAGCTGTGTTTCTCTCTGTCAAATAAATAAATAAAATATTAAAAAAAAAGATTTGAGCAATGTCACCCAAAGGTTGAATGAGACAAAGTCAGTTCGAGGACTCTGTGGGGACCTTGTCATGTGGAGCTGACATCTCTGCTTGCTTCTACAGGTACTGCCACAAGATTCAGTGGACAAAGCTTTGGGCGATACAGTCTTCCAGAGACACAGAACTGGCACATCCATTTCCGTCTGAAAACACTCCAATCACAGGCTATTCTACTGTTCAGCAATGAGACAGTGTATGTCTCCCTGAAGGTAAGGCACTGCCAGCCTCAGAGATTTCGTGTGGGAGTGCCAGCCTAGGAAGGTGGGGACAGCGTGAGGAATAGCCACGAAGCCAAATTTCTGGCAAAGAAAACTCTGCGTGGTTTTCAGGAATGCTGGTGCAACTACTGGGTTAAGGCACCAGACTTTCCAGTTGTAATGGCCCAAGCCCCCCACCTGGAGATACACAGCCAAAGACAACAAGTTGGGCTGCTCTGTGGGAGGACAGAGAGAGCCTCTGAACATAGAGGGAGAAATGGGAGGCTACCTAGTCATGGTAGATTTGTTTTCTTTTATCACTTTTGCTGAGTAACACACCAGTGTTTCCCAAGATGGGTGGGAGGCTGGTGACCAGTAGGGCGCTCAAGACTACAAACCCGATTATTAAGTTACATGGAATCACATGGGAAAAAAATTAATTTCTTTTTTCATGGTCTTTCAGCCCCTCTGATTATAACTTGCAGAATATCTTAGTTTGCCTGCCTGATGTTAACATCTCCAACATGAAAGCCAATCTCCCACTTTGACAAAGAACAAACAGATTTTGGCAGCTACTTAGAAATTAATTATTCAATAAATATTTACTGAGCATCTGCTAAGTAACAGGCACTGTTCTAGATACTTGGGTCTCAGTGAATAAGACAAAAATCCCTCTGAAGCTTTTACCCTACAGGGGAAGACTGACAAATAAACATAAACATAGTAACTCAGAAAATCACAATTTGTTCAAATGTGATAAATGCTTCGGCTTTAAAAGAAAAAAAAGAAAAGAAAATGTTAAGGGGCATTAGGACTGTGGAAAGGTGCAATTTTAAGTAAGGTAAACAGAGAAGTCTTCACTTAGTAGGTAACTGAACCATAATATGGAAGGGGTAAGGGAATTAGCTACGTAGACATCTGGAGGAACAGCATTCTAGGTAGAAGGAATAGCAATGAAAAAAAATGTTGGTAAGAAAATGTTTCACATGTTTAAGAACAGCCCAGATGTGTATATGACCTGAGTAAAGTAAGCAAGGGAGACAGTAGTAGTAGGATTTGGGGTCAGAGATACAATGGGCCGAGGGAGTATCTATAAAGTTCTCATAAGCCATTGAAGGACTTTGGCTTTTACTCTGAGAAAAATGGGAGGGCATGAGAAGGTTTAAGCAGAAAACTGACATGACACATTCAAAAGGGTCACGGCTCCTGTGTTGATAAACAAGTTTAAAGAAACAAGGATAAAAGCAGAGACCACCCAAGAAGGTACTGCAATAATTCAGGTGAGAGATGATAGTGGTCTAGATCAGGGTAATGACAGTGAACTAGGAAGAAGAGCTGAGATTCTAGATAGATTTTTGAAGGTAAAACCAACAGGACTTCCTGATGAACTGAATGAGGGCTGGGAGAGAAGGCAAGGAATAAGACTTGGGCTTGAGTAATTAGAAAGAATGGAGTTGCTGCCAACAGACCTGGGGAAGGATATGGTAGAGCAGGTTTGGGAAGATCAGAAGTTCAGTTGTGAGATGTAAGTTTGAGATGCCTATTAGACTTCCAAGTGGAGCTGGATGAACAAGTCTAGTGTCTGTGAGAAAGGTCTGGGATAGAGATGAAGATCTAGGAGCTGTCAGCATATACTTAGTATTGAAAGCTACAAAACTGGATGAGATCACCAAAGAACATAGACTGAAGAAAAGAGTAGACCAAGTATTCATCCTTATGATACTCCAAACTGAGATGTCTGGGGGAAGAAAAGGTGCAACCAGTGATGTTGGAGGAAAACCAAGAATATTGTATCCAGGAACATGTATCACGAAGGAAGGAGTGACCAGCTGATAACGTGCTGCTGAGAGGTCAAGTGAGATGGGAAGTGATATTAATCTTTGGACCTGGTAACACTGAGGTCACTAAATACCCTGGCACCAGTGGTTTCAGTATCCTGGTGGGTGGTGGGTGAGGGGAGTTGAATATTGCTGCAAAGAGGGAGCAAAGAAAGAAGGTGATCTCTGGTGGGAGAAGTGGGTTCAAAACAACTTTTTTAAAGATTAGAGCAATAATAGCATGTTTGTGTGATGACTGGAATGGTACAGTAGAGAATGAACAAACAAAGATGTCGGGAAAAGAAAGGAGAGTCAATGAAAAATAGTCCTTCAGGAGGTTAGGGGCGGGGGTGGGACTGAGTGCATGAATGGAGAGACTGGCTTCCACCAAGGTGGACAGATGTGATGGTAAGAGTGCCTGCAACACCCCACCTGATTGTTGAGAGCATCAGGGGTTCAAGGAGAGACAGGTTGTGAAAATAGTTATCTGGGAGAGTAAACCAAGAAAGATAGCAGCATAATTAGGTACCACAAAGGGCTCATTTGAAACTTGCAGTCATGAAATTAATAAATAAGCAAGGCTGCGTGTTTTTCTCCAGCTATGTTCAGCTCAATGATGCTCACACACAGTAGGGAAGAATTGGATTTTACCAGATTTGTGTGTTTGCCAAGTGAGTAGTTCTATCAAGTAAGAGAGGACAGGAGTTTGGCTATGGAATTTAAGCTGGATAAGAAGAGAAGTGAAAACCTTACAGAGATTGAGAGACAATGAAAAGATGGTGGGACCAATGGATTTGTGGTCCTGGCTAAGTGAAAGGAGTGATTTAAGGACAACGTTTTGAGTCTACATACTGTAATAATAGTAAATTTCCTTCTAAGTAAGTATCTGTATAGGTAGTATTCAACCAGGGCAAAAATTGGAAAAGTGATGTACAAATCGCTAACTTCTACAAAACACTGGATTGAATTTTCAAATTTCACCCAGAGAAAGCTCTACACCACCCAGAGTGACCATAGTAGCCCTACCTCTTGGGATGAGATAAACTAAAATGAGTTAACCCAGTGGTTCTCAGACTTCTTGATTTCCGGACTTTTTCACACTCTTAAAGATAACTGAAGATCCTAGGGAAATTTTATTTATGTGGGCTAGAGCTATCAATATTTTCACTATTAGAAATTAAAACTGAGAAGTGTTAAAATCTTTATTAATTCATTAAAAAATAGCAAGAAACCTATTACATGTTGACATAAATACCATATTATCGTGAACAATAATTACATTTCCCAAAATTAAGAAAAAAGAAGAGTGGTATGCTGAAACATTTTTGTAAATCTCTCTTATGTATGGCTTTATAGTAGTCAGGTGGATTTTCATATCTACTTCTGCATTCATCTGTTGTGATGGCACATGTCTGGAAATCACTGCATATTTGTGAGAGAATGAGAGTAGAAAAGGCAAATAGTGTTTTAGGATTATTATAAAAATGGTTTCCCCTTGTGGGTCCCCTGGAAAGGTCTTGAAGACCCACTTTGAGAACTGTAGAACTGTTGAATAAAAGAGTGGGAGTGAGGGAGGTTTTTGATGTCCTTGAGGGCCGACCTGAGTAGCAGAGAGCTACAAAGAAGAATCCAAAAGAGGCAGTCTCAGTCAGCAAGGCTTCTCTGGGCTTCAGTTTCCTCATCTCTGAAATAGAGATGCCATCCCTGCCCAGACCATCCCATGGAATAAGGTAAGGGCCAAATGAGATCATAGAACAGCACTTCAAGGGCTTTTATACTCTACAAAGACGATGTTTAAAATACTCTTGAAAATCCCCAAATATTATCTCTCTCACCCATGAATATACAACCAACATTCTTTGCACTGGTAGCCTGTTAGCTGTACTTTTTATAAGGACTTCTTAGCTTTGCTGATGCCATCTGGGTTTTCTTTGCAGCTGGCTAATGGAGTGCTCCAGCTGGAATACCACTGCCCAGGTGGTTTCTATGGAAATCTTTCCTCCTGGCTCCACGTGAATGACCAAGAGTGGCACTCCATTGTGGTGGAGGAGACAGACTCTTCCATTCGCCTCTTGGTTGACAGCTCAAGCAATGCCTCCCTTGTACTCCCACAGAACTGCCAGGGTTTCAGGCCTGAAGGAGACCTCTTTCTGGGTGGCCTTGTTCTCTTGCATTCTTCCCCAGTTGTGTCCCAGGGTTTTGAAGGCTGCCTGGATGCGGTTGTGATCAACGGAGAGGCACTGGAGCTGCTGGTCAATGGCAAGAAGTCATCAGGCTTGCAAGAGAGTCAGGCCCTCACCCAGTGCTGCTCACACAGAGATGACTGCAGCCAAAATCCATGTCTCAATGGCGGCAAGTGCTCACAGACCCGCGGGGCAGGTAAGGGCTGGAAATGACTCCAAAGTTTGTTCCCAGGAGGCTCTTCAGAAGACCCCAGCATGTTGAACTAGCAATCATATATCACTGGAGAGTTTACAAAGTATATTCCTTCTGCACAGCCCCATGAAGGAGAGACGAGCTGAAAGAAAACTGTCAATGGCTCCATTTCATGGCACAGGAAACTACTGGGTTATGCAAGGGGATGCCCAGATGGGTGAAGGAGCTCGCCCAAGGTCACAAGGCTGTTAAGTGAGAGAGATGCAGATCCCAGTGGAGCACTCCTCCCCTAAAGAGAGAGATACTAAATGTCTCTCTCTTTCCCTTACTCTCTCATAAATAACAGGTTGGGATCCACTAGTTGAAACTAAAGGAGGCCAAGAGTCTTTGTTCTCCCTCAACAAGGACTGACTTTCTACTTGTTTGGATGGGGTACTGGCATGAACAGGGACTTCTGGTGCCACAGGTTAAGTTCATCACATACCTTAGTGTTAACGATTGGTCTGTGTCAGGTTTCTCTCTCATATTGCCCTTTTCCCTCACCAAACCAAGAGATAAACATTTAAAGTTTTTAAATGAGTTCTTGCAGAATGTATATTACTGATTTTACACATGCTTGAATTTCTAATTATATGTGATATATAATTTTTTTTACAGTTTTCCATGCACGCTGCTACACTTCATATTCATTGCTTTTATTGTAGCTCCATACCCCAATGTGAGTGTCTGCACTCACATCTTTCCTCTCTACTCAGCTAGCAACAAACACCCTGGTGGCTTCAACACCCCACCTCCATCAACACTGCTGCATGAATATCATCATACATATATTCTTCTTGTGAACCTGTATGAGAACTTCCTTCACATACACACACACATACACTCCACCAGGGATGGAATTCACATACCCAGATGATGTAAATCATTATTTTGACTAACCCCTGATGAGAATAACAGAGTTGTCATGAAGCTTAAATGGGCTGATACATGCAGATGGTTAGCATGGTGACTTGTGCTTAGTACGTGTTGTCTAGAATGATTACTGTTCTTTAGATACCTGTTCTCTGCAGACTATATGTCTTTTGAGGCCAGGATCATGTCTTCTTGTCCAGTAGCGCATCAGTGCCCTGCGTGGTGCTTGTCATAGAACGAGGCACTCAATAACTGAACGTGGACATGCAGATCTGCAGACATGCCGAGGCCCCCCCCTCTGCCCTGGAGGGCCTCTCAGCCTACAGCTGCCTGACTCTCTTTCCTCCTCCGGCCCTCCCTCCCAGGCTATGTCTGCAAGTGTCTCCCCCAGTTCTCAGGAAGGCACTGTGAACAGAGAAGGGAGAACTGCACCTCAACACCCTGCTTGGAAGGTGGCACTTGCATCTCATCCCCTGAAGGTGCCTCCTGTAACTGCCCTCACCCTTATATGGGTGACAGGTAAGCACAGGGAAAGCTACACTTGCCTTTGGCTCCTCACCCTGGGTTTGGCACCACTAGGAAATGATCTCTGCACTCCCGCCAATGGGAGACCAGGAGCCGAGTGCTCCAGCGACCTGGCTTCTCAGACTTTTCCATGTGCTGAGGCTTCTCCCTCCAACCACTTGCATCAGAACACTCAGGGAGAGAGGGTTCTTAATAAGGTTTCTCTAGCCTTATTCTGAACGTACTGAATCAGACTCATTAGACTGGGGTCTAGGAACCTGCACTTCTAATCAGCTCCTCAGGCATTTCTAATCTTTCCTAAAGCCTGAAAATGGCTGAAGTTCTTATTATCTGCCTCTGGACAGTGGCTTCTGGGAGAGTGGCCTGGGGACAATGACTTTACTAGGTAAAAACACTGCTGTGGGTCTTGAACTCCACTGGAAACTATCTGTGCCTTGTATTATACTGGTCTGGGGGACTGCAAGAATCCTTAGATCCCTGGAATCCTAGAGGAAAAGAAGCTTGGTAATTATCTGGTTTTATGGCTCCCCTGTTTGGGAGCCTTTAAAAAATTATCAGGGATACTTGTGAAAAATACAGATTTCTGGACCAACTACATCAGAACCTCCAAGGAATGAGGCCTGGGATTCTATCTATAACAAGCTCCCAAGGGATGCCCTTGCTGTCAGCATGTGCATAATAGAGCTAATGATGTAGTCCACCCACTCACTTTACAGATGAGGAAACTGAGGCCCAGAGAAGGAAAGGACTTTTCCAAATTCCCTTTCCCCATGTTTTTGTGACTCAAGTCCTTTCTCTCAGCACCTGGCATTTCCAGCCCCACTGCACGCCTCACATAGATGCGTTGGCAGGATACTGCCTTGCTGAAAGTGGTGGTGTTTGCATTTTAAAAGAAGAACTTGGAGAGGATAATGTCTAAACCAAAAGGACAAAGTGTTGGTGGTGAAATTGTAGACACTGGGACTCAAGTAGAATGAAGGGAGGCTTACTTAATATCCCTCAAAAATGGATGAAACTGGCCACAGAAGCCTCCTAGGAGCCTTACACCAATGCCAGGCTGACAGTGACCCGGGAGGTCATACAATTCCAAGTGCTCACTCTGAACAGTTGTCCAGTGGAAGGTTTGTGCAAGAGCACACTGGGTTCCTGTGACCTCCTGAAGAACAGTGGGCAACACTGGTGCCCAGCTGCCATGGCTGGGTGCTGCTGACTTGTATCTGGGACTCTGACATTATTGCTGAGGACAGCTGGGTATGTTGGCTGCCTCCACCACAGTATGTGGTTGTAAATCTCACCTCAGTGGTGGAGTGTATATCCAATGCCTAGATCACATGAATGGGAAATAACGGATGTGTCCAGAGCCTAGATTCCAAATGGTCATGAATGAAGCTATAGCTGACTCCCACATCTTCCTGGTGGAAGATGGAAGGCTCTGATGTTGGTATGTGTGATTGTTATCATCCATTTTCTTTTTTTTTTTTTCGTTTGGCTGAAAATTGGGGAAGGTAGGCTTGAGCCCAGGGGTCCAGAAATCCTTGTGAGAGGGAACATGGAAGGGGAAGTATAGTTAATTAACCCCCTGACTACTTCTCTGTCTCTGTAGGTGTGAAATGGAAGCAAGGGGCTGCTCAGAAGGACACTGCCTAGTCACTCCTGAGATCACAAGGGGCGACTGGGGGCAGCAGGAGATTCTGATCATCACAGTGGCCCTGCTATTTATCATTTTTAGCACCATGGGGCTCCTCTTCTACTGCCGCCGTTGCAAGTCCCACAAGCCTGTAGCCATGGAGGACCCAGACCTCCTGGCCAGGAGTGTTGGTGTTGACACCCAAACTATGCCTGCCATCGAGCTCAGCCCATTGAGCACCAGCTCCTGCAACAACTTGAACCAACTGGAGCCCAGCAAGACCTCAGTTCCAAATGAACTTGTCACTTTTGGACCCAGCTCTAAGCAGCGGCCAGTGGTCTGCAGTGTGCCTCCCAGACTCCCACCAGCTGCGGTCCCTTCCCACTCTGACAATGAATCCATCATTAAGAGGACATGGTCAGGCGAAGAGATGGGTCAGTATAGCCAGAGGCCCTTAACCTCTGGAATTGATGGAATAGGGTGGTAGACCTAAACACTCCATTAGGTGAGACCACCATCCAGTCCAATGCCTTGGGATAGGATATGAAGGGATGTGCTCAAGGTCATAGTACACTGGTAGGCTGGATAAGGAGGCTCAAGGACATAGTACACTGGATGCCAGGTCTCTGGACTCAAAATCTGTGGCTCATTCCACTACACCATGATCCCTGCCTCTAAATTCCAACTCACTCCATAGGATTGATATCTATGACAGAAACCTGTAGACTCTGGGTAGGGGTAAATGGGATCCCTGGGGTGAAAGGAGGACTTCTGTTCCTTTGTGCTTTTCTGGAAAAGGAAAGAACAGTGGTCCAAGCTTCTGGTCACCCAGGTTGGAGGTATGGTAGCCTTACCTGACTGACCTAGAGGAGGGCTCTACACCTCTCTCCTATCTTTGGCTCAAAAGGAGGTGAATTTGTAAAGCACTTTAAATTTTCTGGCTTATTCACCAATAGTTTAAAAAGGTGTTTTCATAAACTTAGTGCTGATATAATCAGGACCCACACAGTAACTTCTTCTAATTCACCCAACTATTCAGTAGCAGGGACAGAGCAAGGACCAACGATGCCTGCTCTCCAATCTTCCAAGTCACATCTCATTTAATCACCCTCTGTGACAGATGCCATCACACTCCCCCAGTCCAAACTGTGCATCTCTTTCCTTCAGTTAAGAAGACATAAGTCACCATTAGGAGTTGGGGTGGAGTTGCTGTTTCCAGAAGAGGCAAGCAGGCTGCCTAGAGTCATCCACATTTTACCCTTATTCACGGACTCTTAGATCATCGGTACAGATTTGCAATATGAGCTGGCTTTGGGTTAAACCTCTGGCCTTGAAGCTGGCCCCACTGAATTCTAGATACCAATCTAAACTGCCAGAAACAACACACATCAATGGCCACATACCCACCCACTCTTTTGCCCATTTCTACCACATGCTTAACTACGTATAGCAGCTATAAGGCTTGCTGAAACCTTTACCAGGGAAACTCGGCACTCACCCTATCTTGTCATTTTCAGTGTGCCCAGGTGGAGCTGCAGTCTGGCCCCCTACTTACTCCAGGAAGGAACGCTGGGAATACCCCCACTCGGAAGTGAACCCTGGCCCTCTGCCACCATCACCTCACCACAACCAGATGCCACCCATGATGCCGGACCCCACTAGCCTCTATGGGGGCTTCCCCTTTCCACTAGAGCTGGAAAACAAGCGGGCACCCCTCCCACCCCGTTACAGCAACCAGAACCTGGAAGATCTGATGCCCCCACGGCCCCCCAGTCCCCAGGAACACCTGTTGCCCCCCTCTCTCAAGGAGTACACGGCCATCAGCTACTACCACTCACAGTTCCGGCAGGGAGGGGGAGGGTCCTGCCTGGCAGAGGGGGGCTACAAAGGGGTGAGTATGCGCCTCAGTCGGGCTGGGCCCTCTTATGCTGATTGTGAGGTTGGGGGTGGGCATCCCACAGGGCGGGGCCAGACCCAGGCTCCCCCCAACTATGCGGGCTCTGACATGGTGGAGAGTGATTATGGGAGCTGTGAGGAGGTTATGTTCTAGCTGTCCTCAGAGAAAGGTAGGTAGGAGGCCAAAGACTTCGCACCTTCCTCCTGTCTTGTAGGAGTGAGTTGAGCATGGCTGGAAAAGTGGGAGGGAAGCCCCCATCCCTAGTTAGGCTGCCATACCTTGAAATGTGCTCTTGCAGACCCCCAGTGAGTCCCTGAGGATGGAGGGAAGCTGAGGGTGGAGCTCCAAAAACAGCACTAGAGCCCCCAGCAGGAAGGGGATTTACAGAACAGTTGCCCTGGAAAACCAGGACAAACTGATTCCTGGGAAAGGCAAGAGGCATTCTGTCTCATTGATCGCCATCTCTGTTCCCAGGGAGGCAGCTTTGTCAGGGAGCCTTTTTACACTTGCCCACAGCTCCATCTGGGGGCAGAGGCAGGTCTACCTGACAGGCAACTACTACATCAGCTACAGAGACAAGGTGCAGGGTCCTCTGATCCTGGAGGGCCACAAGGTATCCTCTAGGGGCTGAGATGAGCAACAGGTGAGGTCACCAAGTCACCTGTGCACCCTGCCTCATTCACGTGTAACTGCAGCCTCTGCTCCTTGTGAGGCCCTGTGCTAGGCCTGGGGCGACAAGGGCTCCGGAGGAGCATCACTTGGCCTCAGTCTTCTAGGGGCCCACTCCACTAATGCAGGGTCCTAGGAACTTGCTCTGCCTCTTTAAGCCATACAACTTTCCACCAGCCAGGGCCTACCAGGATGCCTGCAGCCCTGAACCTTCTTTGTTAAGGAATTCAGACCTCATGGAACTCTGGGTTCTTCACCCCGAGTTTCTCAAGCACTTTGGGCCAAAGGCAGGAAGGATATAATTATTCATTTTTAAAATTCTTAGGCACTTTTCAACCTTGCTGTCTGGATGAGTTTTCCCCAAGGGATTTTTCTTCCCTAGACACAAGGAATTAAAAGCTCCGCATTCAGGGCATCAGGGCAGGGTGGAGACGTGGAGTGGGACATCCGTGTTCAGGCTGGACACTCTGCCTTTTCCTGCCCCTCCACCTCAGATGCCTGTCAATCTAAGTGTTACCTGCAGTGACTCAACCCTATGCATGGAGGGTCAATGTGGGCACGTGTCTGCACATGTGGGCACCTCACGTACAGTGTCTGTACATATGTAGCCAGGAGTGGCAGGGGCTGGAGAATCCTGGTGGCCTTGCCACTCCTGCCCCTACCAATCCCTTTCTCCGGTCCACTGAATTTTCATTTGTGTTGTTTCTGGAGCCAGGAGTCAAAACGAAGAGCAATAGAGACTCTCGCCCACAGGGTTGCTGCTTACAGAGAAGGAGCTGTGTGGGTGAGAGCATATTTGCTAGAATGGCTCACAGCCGTGTGTGTAACTGTGTGTGAGTGACAGCATGCACAGTTTCACTGGCCATTTGTTACTATTATTTTTTAAATAATAAACTGTCTTTTTTATGGTTATTTTGTACGTCATTTATCCTGTTTGGGGTTGGGTCAGAGGAAGGGCATGAGGGTCTAGAGGCCCTGCTAAGCTGAGGTTCATAGAATTTGGGGGCCAGAAGGGACCCTTGAAGTTGTCAAGCACTGTGATTCCCAAACCTAGCAAAACAGCTAAAATATAGATCTGTGAGCTCCAAACTCAGACAGAAAATCAGAACCTCTGGGGCAGAGCCCAGAACACTCTTCAGGGAAAACACCTCTAATTCCAACACAACTGTACACAGTTAGTGGACAAGCCCATTAATCAGCAGGTGAGTGAGCAGCCTGGGACAAAACTTCGGGACTGCTGACCCTGACCAGCACCCTCTGCACCACATCGCACTGGACAGGAGGAGTGAGCTTTATATTTCTAGCATAGGCCTTGGGAAGCCAGGCCTCCTAGTGCCCAGAGCCAGCCTATGGCTGCTGCCTCACAGCTTACTCCTGAGTGGATGTGAACATCACCAGGCAACTGTGACACAGGCCTTGCAGGTGACACTGAGACTGGAAATCCCAGTCCCTGCCATTGAGTTCCTGGTGCAGGTGGGCAGGAAAGGCACATCCACAAGAGGCACCACAGCGCACACACGTATGTGGCCTTGGGCAGGTATGAATTTGCTTCCTGTTGTTTAGAAGCACAAACAATAAATGGTGACCATTATACTAGGAAATAATATGAGATAGTATGTAGATAAGATTAACTTATCAGAACTGTGCAGGAAATCACATATAAGCTAGTCCAGTGTTGCCCAGACTTCTATTGTTTTGCTTACCACATTTATGATTTTTGTCCTAATAACACCTGTATCATTATTTACTTAATTTTTTAGTGCATTCCAATTTTTAAAAAATATTTTCATTCACCCTAAAACTACATATCAATAAACTAAAGGTCTTGAAAGTTACCAGTTTTTCTACAACACATGAAAACACACAAATATTCAGGCTTTTAAAATGACCGTCTGTTCCTGATGTTCCTCATTCCATGTCCCACAGTGAAGGGTTTGTCTGAGGTCCTGCAGGTAGAACTTCACAGAAATAAGACCCACATTCAGGTCTGCACCCAGTATGGGTATCTCCCTACAACACAACTTGCTCTCCCTGGGAAGGGGGAGCCTCTCTCCACTCAGCCCAGCTTTCCACAACAGGCCCTTTCTTCCCATTGTCTGCCCAAGCCTGCACTTTCATGTGTCAACCAGAGGGCGCTCTGGGCTCAAAATTCAGCCTACTGGGCTGAGCTAGACCTGAAGGTTTTCAGGGAAATTCTCCCACCTTGAGTACTCGGGGCTCTGGTTCCAAACGTCCGGAGTCTTACACAGCTTAAAAGTGGCAAAGAACGGCAGAGATGAAGGTTTCCTGACTTCCAGGCTGAGCATTTTTACAGTTCACTATGAACTGTGAATCATCTTCAATTCACTGGTACTTGCTATATGGCACTTGTCAGGTCTTGTCTCATCTACTTCTCACAAAAACCCCGTGAGGTAGGTACTGTCATCTCTATTCACGGGCAGAGGGACAGAGACACACATAAATTAAGTGGCTTGTAACTTATGTCAATGACTTAATGTGAGGTCACCCAGTTCAAGGGTGACAGGGCCAGGATTTAATCCAGGGTTGTCTGACTCTAGATCTTTGCCTTACATTTGGGTTTGTGAGACAAACTGTAGACACAGGACATCAGGGGATGGAGGAATAGCACCAAGGAGGACTGAGAGGGCTTAACCTAATGAGTTCACGGGCCAAGAGTGTCCCCATAATTCTAAGTGGTAGAAACAGCCAAAGTTTCTGAATCCTGGGAGGTAGAGTCAGCTCAACCCAACCCCAAGCCACTCGTGTGACCGTCTGTCTAGTTCTGAGGCTGGATGTGCTGAAGCAACCTTGAGCACTGTTAGAGGACTCACAACCATGTCCAGGGTGGGAGGGCAGCTGGAATTCACTGGACAACAGCAAAGGAGTTATGAGTCCGCTCATCCAGAGGGCTGTGGAGGAGGCCTGCACAACCATGTATCACATGGCCTAACAGAGAAACCCTGTGTATCTTCCAGAAATTGGAGCACCGCTCTGGAGGGGACACATGAGGTCTTGGGAGGAGGACTTAGGCCATGGCTAGAACCTCAAAATGAGTATCTGGGTGAAGAAGGGAAGAACCCAAGGCCTTGGGGGAAGAAAACCATTCTCTTTTGGACTGAAGATTATGGATTCTGAAAGATAGAAGGAGAAAAATATGACAGTATATAAAGCTTGGAGATAGGAGTGATTTTCCCAAGGCCCATGGCTAGTTTGGTATAGAATAGCTGGTCCATCCTGATATCCCATGCTGAACTGGTGAATGCCAGCCTACGAGGGCATCTGGGCCCAGGTGCTGGACAACAACCCATACTTCAGTATCTAAGGACAGACTTTGGAAGACCTCGAGCAGCCTCTGAGGCGAGGCATAGGAAGTCTCACTGGGTAAAAATCAGGAACTTTCTCAAGGACCCCAGCTGGAAAAAGATAAGCCTTTAGAATTTTCTTAAGATTCCTCAACAAATCTATAGGGTCCAACCAAGGAAAATAACTTGGTTAGACTGATACAAAGTTAAAATTGCTATATATAGCAATGCCAACTTCTTAGAGGCCAGGCTCCATTCCCTACTAAAGGAAACAACACTGAATTTAGTAACCGGATGATCCAGATACAAGATTAGCCCCCACAGACAAGCACTGGGAGATCAAGCCCGATCAGATCAATGCCTCAAGCAGCCCATGATCTAGGGAGTAGCGAAGTAGTCACAGCTCTCTAGGGTAAGTAGAGATGAGGCTAACTAGAGAAGGGATGTTACTGCTCTGCTGAGGAGGGAGTCATAAATTATGACTGATGTAGCCAGGGAAGGTTCTAAACAGGAGCAGCCATCTGAGCTGGATCTTAAAATTGAGCTTCAGATTTAGCACAGAGAGAAGGACCAGCCAGGGTAAGGGAAAAGCCCAAAGCAAAGGCCTGGAGGTTTTACATATTTGGGCACAGGTGGGTAGTCCTGTTATGTTGTGGTTGGCATATGGGAGGACTTAGGCAATCAGACTGGGGTCTGGAAATGTCCCCTTCCACTGAGGGTTGTGACTGACAGAGTTAGTGGCAGGGAGGCAGATCTCAGGGGCAGTATGAGGTTTGGAGTCAGAAGAACCTTGCTCCACCACTTAGATTATTTTACCTTTTATGCCTCAGTCTGTGAAGTGGGGATATTACCTGTGCCTTCCCTCACTGGACGTAAGTACTAGATAACAGAGCCAACGTGCTTAGCGTAGTTAGCACAGTAAAGGCCCCAAAGATGTTATATATTTTATTGCTACTATTAAAAAGGCAGATCTTTTTGTAGTATCCATAACCACACACTTACCTTTGTTCCATGGCCAAGATAAAAAATATATCCCTCCAGTTAGGGGTAAGAAGGAGCTTAAATGTATTAAGGCAGTAGTTCTCAAGAGGAAAGGGGGATGAGTTCCACTACCCAACCCCCACACAAGGCTACCTTTGACAATGTCTGGAAACACTTTGGATTGCCCCAACTGGCATTTAGTGGCTAGAGACCAGGGATGTTGCTAAACATCCTACAATGCACAAGACATTCTCCACAACAAAGAATTATTCACCACAAAACGTATATTATACCAAAGTTAAGAAACTGTCCTAAGGAAACACACGTAGGGTTTATGCAGCATTATAGCAGCTGGGAACCTGGCCCGAGGCAAAAGTACACTTATGCCAAGAATAGCAGTTATAGCATATGGTTTTGCTCATTTACAAAGAGGCACCATTCTGGAGTCTACATTTGTCAGAATAAATATCAAAGTGAGAACAAAACAGTAGATAATCCAACAATATATAAAAAGAATAACACACCATGACTAAGTAGGATTTAATCTAGGTAAGCAAGGATGGTCCAACATTGACAAATCAATCAATTCAATCCATCATATCAATAAGTGAAAAAAGAAAAACTGTAAGATCATGTCAACTGACAAAGAAAAAACTGGACAAAATTCACCTAGTTATGATTTTTTTTAAAAAATCTCTAAGTACAGAAATAGAGAACGTCTATAAAAATCTTAAAGCTTATATCATAGGTAAGGGTGAAAGACATAATGTTCTCTCTGTAAGACCAGAGACAAGATTAGAATGTTTGCTGTCACTGACACTTTTTTTTTTTGACATAGTGGTAGAAGTTCTAGCCACTAGAGTAATAAAAAGAAAGTATATGGAATAGGAAAAAAAAAGAACTAGAACTATCTCTATATGCAAACAACATGACTGTTTACACAGAACACCCCAAGAAATCTAGACAAAAATTCATAGAACTACTGAGTATAGACAGGCTGTAGGGCACAAAATTAGCATGCAAAAATCAGTTGCATTTCTACAGACTACCAATGATAACATGGAAATTGAAATTAAAAACATATTACTATTTACAATTGCTCGAAAGAAAACTAAATAATTATACATCAAAAAAATTTTACAAGATCTGATAAATGGCTAAAATAAAAAATAATGGTAATGCCAATGCTGATGAGGATGTGGAGAAACCAGCTCATTTATACATTGCTGGTAGAAATGTAAAATGGTATGGCCACTCTGGAAAATGGTTTGGAAGTTCCTTTTAATACTAAAAATGGGCTTACATACAAGTCAACAATTGCACTCTTGGATATATATCCCACAGAAATGAAAACTTATTTTCATGCAGGAACATGTACCCGAATGAATATTCATAGCAGCTTTATCTGTAATAGCTGGAACGGGAAATGATGCAGATTTTTTTCTGTGGGTGAATGGTTAAACCAACTGTGGTACATCCATACCATGGAATATAACTTCACAATAAAAAAAAAGACAAACTATTAATACAGGCAACAACCTGAATGTTCATCAAGGAAATTATACTGAGTGAAAGAAGCCAGTCTCGAAAGGACACATACTGTTTAATTCAATTTATATGATGTTTGTGAAGTAACATAATGATAGAGATGAAGAAGAGATTAGTGGTTGCCCAGGGTTGGGGATGTGGGGGCAGTGCAGGAGGTGACTGTTGTCTTTACTGGGACAGCATGAAGGAGTCTTGTGGTGATGGCACAGGTAAGCATCTTGACTGGTGTGGTGGAAGCTACACATATGAAAAAATTGCTTACATCTATATATGAAAACACACACACACAAATGAGTGTATATGTGATTGAAGAAACTGAATGAACTCTATATATTGTGCCAATGTCAGTTTCCTGGTTTTGGTCATGTACTATAGTCATACAAGACTTTAACACTGGGGGAGACTGGAAAAAGGGTGTGCTGGACTTCCCCAGGCATTTCTTTGCACTTGTGAATCCATACTTACTTCAAAACAAAAAGCTTTAAAATTTTTAAGAAGGCTAAATTTTAAAATACATCACTAAAGAAGACAGGTCAATGGTGAATAAGTCAGGAAAAGGTGCAGGACATCACTAATCATTAGGCAAACACAAATTAAAACCACAAAGAGGCACTGCTATATACCCACTAAGCTGGCTAAAATTTAAAAGACTATAATAGGAAGTACTGGTGAGCATATGGAGCAACTGGAGCTTTTTAAAATTGTTGGTAGGAATCCAAAACAGCAGAGTCACTCTGGAAAAACAATTTTCCAATTTCTTACAAAGTTAGTATACACTTACCATACAAACCCACAAATCCACTCCTAGGTATTTACCCAAGAGAAATGAAAACAAATGTCCCCGCAAAGGTCTGTACACAAATATTTACAGCAGCTTTATTCATCATAGACAAAAACTAGAAGCAACTCAAACGTCCAACAATTGGTGAATGAAAAAACAAATTATGGTTCATCTATACAATGGAATATTATTCAGTAATAATAAGAAATCAACCTAATGATACAAGGTATGATATAGATGAATATAGAAAGGATTATGCTAAGTCAAAGAAGCCAGACAGAAAGGACTCCATACTTAATGATTGCATTTATATCACATTTCGGAAAAGGCAAATCGAGAGACAGAAAGATCAGATCTGTTGTTGCTAAGGGCAAGTAGGCATGGGGATAGAATTGACTACAAAGGAGTACACAGAAACTTTTTAGGATAAAACAAACATTCCATATCTTGAATGAAATGGTAGTCAAATGTGTTTGTCAAAACTCATCAAACTGCACACTTAAGAAACAGGCGAATTTTATTACATGTAGATTATACTCCATTTTTTTTCTGCCCAAATGGTGGAGAAGACCAATAAATAACCAAGGGGCTAGAAGTTTACCAGTTAAAGATACACAGTTTGTTGCATATGTCTGCAATGAGCAGAGTCTGAGGAAGCAAGCCTATTTAGCAAAGAGGCCCAAGTTTAGGGTCCAAATTCAGTCCACTGTCGCTCAATTTATGCCTCCAGCAGTGCAGTGGGCTTACCTTGAGGGCTCTTGTTACCTGGAAGAAGGGGTTATTCTATTAAGTTTAAACATGAGCAGGGACAAACGTGAAGCGGTGAACAATTTAAAAGGTTCTGAATGCTCTCTACAAAGGAAGTGAGCAAGCTATGACTGTAATGAATGGATGCAAAACCACAAAACAAGTAAAACTGCTTCTGAGTCTTGGTTTTCTTCAATTCAGCTAATATTTCAGAAAATGCTTCATAACCTCTCATGCCAGGAAATTTAGAACATTCCTCTATCCCTCACAGTAATCCCTAAAGGGGAAAGACCTCCCTCCTGAGGCTGTAACAAAGAGGGGGAGGCAGTCAGTGCCTTTGGGAAGCACTTGGGTTCCGGAATCACAGGGCTTGCTATGGTGTGTATCCTAATTCTGCCACTTACTGGTTGATAACTTGGAACAGTTACTGAATCCCTGTGACTCCCCATTTCCAGAAATAATACTGATAATCAGTAGTCATAATACATTACCTGCCTCCCTCTCTCTGTAAAGTGCTATACTTCGGAAGTGTGCCTCGAGGCCTCAGCTTTTCAATGAGTCCAGCTCAGCAGTCACCCAAGATTGGTTTTCAGATCACCAAGGAGGCAGCTCAGATGGTGTGGTTTTCCTTCTTAATGTGACAACAGGGGACAGGAATCATCTCTTCCACTGTCCTGACATCAATCTTCCCATTTCAAATATATATACATGCATGGAGGGGGTGGGATTTCAAGAATTGGCTTATGCAATGGTCAGGGCTGGCAAGTCCAAGATTTATAGAGCAGGCTAGCAGGCTGGCAACTCTTATACAGGAGCTGATGATGCTGCAGCCTTGAGGCAGAATTTCTTCTTCCTCACTGAAACCTCAGTTTTCCTCTTAAGGCCCTTCCACTGATTGGATGAGGCCCACCCACACTTTGAGAATAAACTTTTACTTAAAAGCAACTTGATTATAGACATCAACCACATCTACAAAATAACTTCAGAGCTACACCTAGTGTTTGACTGAATTACTGGGTTATTCAACATTATAGCCCAGCCATGCTAACAGATGAAAGTAACCACAGTATCGTCATCTGATACACACAGATAGGGTTGAGAGTTCCTACTCAAGTTTTCAATAAAAGTGGGATTGTCTAACAGAAAAACAACTACCTGGGCCCTTTCTTGGGAACTCTCCATTTCATAGGTGGTTCTATTGTTTGCACTACTCCCTGGATTGAAATCTTTGACATAAATGACAAACATTTTGACCTAGTAAGATCTAGTAAAGAGATCTGAGTGATATTTAAAAAGAAAAAAAAAGTGAAAACAAAGATGCAGACCACAACCTCTCAAAATAAAAAATAAAACTCATTTATTGATAAAAGAAAAGTTTAACACATGATCCACGTGCAGAACCCAAAAGAAATTCTTCTGTGAGCTCCTTCATGGTCTACATCTCTACACATACCACAAGAGAAATAGACATCCATGTAGGCACATACACAGGATAATATATGTGGTACTGTCTGGTTACCAAGAACTGGGGATGGTAGCTTCTCACATTCACCTTATTCACACATTCATTGACATGGTTTACAAGAGAGTTACATTAATTTTATTGTTCACTAAGAAAAAACAGCTTCCCCAGCATCACCTTGATTTAAACAAAAGAACACAGCTTAAAACAGGCACCCTCTGCCCTTGTCCCCCACTCCCCGCTCTGGTAACCACATATCAGCACCACTATATTCCCTGGCCTGAGAATGGCCCAGTGGTTCAAAGCCTCACAAATAGCAGAACTAATTAAATTGTCTAAAAAAACTGACCATGATTTCAAAGACAAACCACAGCCTCTCTTTTTCCCCTAATGGTCCTGGAGATTTGTAATGTACTTTGGAAAATTTAATTCTGAGGCAGACTTGGAGACAACTCCCTAATCACGTCATGCCACTGGCACTCTGTGTCTCTGCTGTCAGGAAGTAGCTTTGTGTTCTGATCACGGCCAATGCAGTGGCCTACCTTAACATCCGATCAGCTATGAAATAAAACCCACTGATATGGACCCCTTGGCTGTGAGTAACGAGTGAATAGAAAGAGCTGTAAACAGACATAAAGTGAGATTTTGCACTTCCAAAAAATATGAGGTGAATATGTAGTGTTAAACAGAGATGATAGTCTACAATTTAGGAAGGGAGACATTTAAGAAGGAAAACAAAAGCCAGGAGAACAGGAAAGGGCAACAGGTTTCCTAAAGTTCCTTTCTAGGATCATTACTTTAAGACAACTGAAAAAATGGCAAATTGTATCTTTTATGGGGATAAAGTAAGTAGTGAGCACCACCAGCCAATGAATTTGGCTGGAGAGGTGAGTGGCAGAGACGGAGGGTGAGCTGCAGGTTCTGAGCTTAAGACCCGGCACACCCGGCACACATTCACATATATCTGGCCGGTATTTGTGCAGCTGAAGGGCTCCTAGCAGTTGGACAGCAGCACAACATAAATAATGACACTAGTGAGTGGTGACAACTTCTAGGAAAATTAAACAGAAGATGACAGATCATGCTCTTCAAATGCAAATACCTGCATGTAAGGGGAGGTACATTGCCAACAGAGAGTTGGAAATCTCCCAACAGCAGCATTTACAGGAAGGAATAAGGGGCTCAGAGAAGCTATCTCAGGGCTAATGGACATCTGAGGCTGCACTGGGGAGCCTGGGGGAGGGACACAGCGCCTAACAGTATAGGGCCAAGAAAATCCCATGTTTTGTCTTAGGTCCCATAGATGCAGCCCCACACTCCAGAGAGCCTTGCTCTGTTGTTCCTTGATCAGACTTGATTTATGCTGGGCCCTTTTTACCAGGCACTAGAGCAGGGCACAGGGAGAAGCTGGGCAGCTGGTTCCTAATGAGCAATGGGAAGAAACCAACACATGTTCCCTGACTGAAGAAGCCTCATGGGCAGAAGAGTAAGCTTCCCTGAGCTGGCCCAGAGGGCTGTTTCCAGAAAAAAATGGTTTCCTCTCATTTCCATCTTCTGGCTGACCCTTTACTTGACAACTAAATGCACAACCAGAAAGGCCCACTGACAGGATCCGCCATGTCTAGGTCTTCTGAAGCAGCAGGAGCACAGGAAAAAGAACAAACTGGGAGAAGGCAATGCCAGATTAGCTTCCAGAAGCCCCAAAGCTCGTGCCATCTCTCCTACACACCACATTTCCCAGGCCAGGGAGCCTGAAGGAATAATTTGAATTTTGTGAAGACCTGGGGTCAGAGGACCACAGTTTCGTACTGCCCAGTCCTCAGGTCCAGTCTTATTACCCACCTGGACAGGATGGCCTCTAGCAGCTCCCTGAGTCCCAGAAGCCTCTACCATAGAAGCTGTGGACAGGACACACATCTGACCCTTCAACTGACACACACCTTCTCACTGCAAACAACTCTCAGAAGATGGCTGCCGTGGAAAGATGGCTGGAGCCTGGGGCTTGCACACAGAAGGGGACAATCCTTAAACCCACTTTGGTAACTTCAAGGCTGAGGCTTCATAGGGCAGGGTTGCTGCCACCCCCAGCTAGAGCCTCGGTCATATAAGCACCTGCTGGTAACAACAGAAAGGACGGGTGAAAAGTATCATTCTCCTAAGGGAGACCAAGTCACAACAGATCATATCTCCCTAAGTTAAAAATTATTAGTAGGTTGGGAATCACTACAATGATAATGTGGCTTTGGAAAAGAAGAGAAAGAAAAAGCTAGGGCTGGGGCAGGGGCAGGGTCACAGCCCTTACAAGCTTTGGTGAAATACAAAAAAACAAGACTCCTGATGAAGCTGTGCTGCTCTCTAACTTGCAGGAGGAACTGCATCTCTAAGGAAGCAAGAGCTTGGGGACAGGAGTGGAGGACAGCACGTCCCTATTCCATGTGCATGAACACACACATACACATAGAGCTCAGTGGACGGAGAACTAAGGAATGACCACCTGAAATAATTCTCACACCAAGAGGTGAGGAGAGGCAGCCAAAAGCAAGGCAATGCATCTTTCTGTGCTTTCTTTGCAGTTTATTCCCAAATCTGAAGGCTGACCTTGAGGTGAGCCAACCCTGAGGCATGCAAGGGAGGGACAGGGCCACAATCGGTGTTTAGAACACAGGGGACCAAAGTTCCTACCAAGTGGTTCCCTTTAGAAGTCTAGGTCATGGAGGCAGCTCGGGGCAGGGCACTGCTTCTGCCCTGTCCCCTGTTGATTGTAAACAACCAAGCACCACACATAGTTGTCAAACCAGCTGCTTCTTAATTCTCTGAACTTAATTTCATGCTCTCCGTGCACACTGGCATCATCTTCTCAAACACGGCGAAGTGTGGGTTTCTTCCCGACAGCTGGCAACCGAATGCTATCATGCCTTGTGCTTGTCAGGGCCTGAGGCTGAAAAACAGGCCTGAACGCACAAAGCGACCATTTTATAAGCCTCCTGTGGACAGAAGCACGTCCCACTCGGCCATCCTTTCCTTGGCCTTGTGCACTGGAAAACATATCCTGAGTCCTTCATATCTTCTCAATATGAAATCAGGCTGGTCAGTGGGAGGCAAAGTATGCGCCTCCTCACATAGGTACACATTTAGATGATCCTGATTAAAACCTGTGGGGTACTCAGCTCAGAGTGCTGAGGACCTAAGCACACATTTCCTGGAGCAAGTTTCAGCAGGCGAAGCCTAATGAAAGTTTACTGAGGAAGGAACAAGTCATAATAACTCCAGATCTAGAGACAGAGTCTAAAAACAAAAGTTAATTTTAAATAAAATATAAATATTTTCAATTTAGGCAGCACTTGATATCTTTCAGAAGCTAAAGCAATTAAGAATACAATACTGTGACCCAAGTGAGGAATTCAGAGACAGTGTTGCTGAGGGTCACAAGCCAGACAGAGTAAAGATTAAAAGCTCCAGCTTTGGGAGCTGGTTTTAAACTGCTAGGTAGGTCCAGACACCTCCTGGAGACTTGAATAGGTAGGAGGATACTGAGGTAAAATATTTGGGAGAGGTCTGAGAAAGAGATAGGCCCAGCCTTATAAGGAAAGGGAGTTCCCATTCATTTAATCCAGGACTGGGCCTGGAAAGGAGAAAACATGAGGTGGGGATGCTAAGATTTTTAAATAAAGTGAGCTGTGCAACAGGAATAGTTTGGGTGAGGTGGGTCAGAAGCAGGGGCAGGTAAGGGAGGAGACATGATGAGGGAAAAAATGTTGAAAAGTTCTCGGTTAAATTAAGTGCAAATGAATAGGGATGGCAGGGCCACTAAGAGGGACCTCTGCATATCTGCTGCCCACTCTCTCCCCTGCCCTCAGCCCCACCTGGCCCAGGGTACCAAGGTATCAGGCAGAGAGGTTCCCCAACAGCAACCTTGCCTTTCCCCAGAGCCTGAACCCTACCTGAGGCTTTGGGGCCAGATGCTGGAGAACACACAGGGTAGGTGGGGTGGGCAGCTGCAGGGAATGCACCCAGATAGCTATACAAAGGCACCGGTGGAGTTGATGAAGATGGGAGCACTGCTTGGCTGGATCAGCTCGTAGAGGGCCTCATATGTCCCCACCACAAAGCCCACGAAGCCCAGGATGCTGATCAGGGCGTCCTTGGCGATGGTGAGGGGGCTCATGCCCTCCGAGTAGTAGGTGGTGATCTCCAGGAGGGGTGGAATGATGAGAGCCAGGGCACTGCTGCTCACGGACCCCACCAGGGAGATGACCAGGTCCAGGCGGGGAATGAGGATGGCCAAGATGCCTGCAGGAGAGAGGACACGCCTGTTCAAGACAGCCCAGAGCTGGAAGAGATCTCCTCACTGTTGAGCAAATTTAGCAAGTGTCCTTCTTCTCGAATGGAGAGCTCTGAAGAAACTCATACATTATCTAGTCCAATCTCTCATTCCACAGATTAGAAAATAAATGCCCACAGGTGTGAAACAACCTGGGTCTCACTGCAAGGTTGGCAGAACTGGGACTGGAACCCAGATATTCTGGCTTTCAGCTTTTCCTGCTACAGGACATGAGTTCTATCTTTCTGAAGCAAAGGAACAAAATTACATTCCAGGGCAGTGTGGTCCCTATCAGAGGAGAGAGACTGGAGCAGAAAGGGAGGTGGACTACTTCTGAGCGACTGGTCATTTTCGAACTACTGAGGGTACCTCCAACACAAACATCTCTACTTCACTGACAAGGAACAAAAGGGGTGGAAAGCAGACCTTCTGGAACGATATCACATTGAACCCCATTTCACAGAGCATTTTCCTACAGGGCAAGTAGAAGCAGTTCAGTGTGCGGGCTGACCTGAGGAGCCAGGCCCCACACAATGAACACGTGCCTGTGCCAGGACAAGCTAGTGGCTCCCACACCTGAAACTTAGGCACAGGGTTATGTGAGGGAGGTGAAAGTGATAAAAACCATAGGCTGCATTAGGAAGTCCCATCAGCTTCCACACCCCAGCCACGACTGCCCTGCTGTGTAACTACGGGGAGAAGGCTTCACTGACCACACTTACTCCAGTGCCCACTGATCCCACCATGGGCGTGGGGGCTGAGGGCCAATGTTTCACAAGCTTATGGAGGATTATGGGCTCTGGAATTAGGTTGTGTTTGAATCCTGGCTCTGCGTGAGTGTCACTGGGGGAAGCTACAGCCCCTTTTTAGTCCCTAGTTTTTTTTGTTGGCAAAACGAGGATACAAAAGGCTCCTGTGTCACAGAGATATCATGATGATGAAATGACCTGACACAGGCACATAACACAAGGCCTGGCATTTAACAGGCTCCTAATACAGTTCATATAATCATTGCCAATATATATATATTGTTGCCCATGAAAAGTGCATCATTAACTCATTAGTAACAATGTATTTTGATGAACTGTCATCCCCACAGACTCCAACTGGAGGTCCTTAGCATTGAGACTGGGATCCAGAGCACATCCCTGACCTCACTCACTCCCATCAGTTACATTTTATGTGGGGGCTTCCGTTCCAACTCCATTTCATAAAGCAGTGTAGCCAAATTGTTCTGAGGAAGGCACCACAGTGCTGAGATTGCCAGAATACCTCAGTCGAAGGCAGCCAATCTTACCCACAGGTCAATTTAATTCCTCTGGTGGACTGTTTGCATTGATCACTGTTTCTTTGGCTGAACTACAGACAAAAAGGGACTGGGTTGCATTTAGAAGCCAGGTTTTATGAG
This sequence comes from Spilogale gracilis, assembly GCA_004023965.1. Lineage (NCBI taxonomy): Eukaryota > Metazoa > Chordata > Mammalia > Carnivora > Mephitidae > Spilogale > Spilogale gracilis. Next base: position 251,775 of record PITA01000240.1, read on the forward strand.
AAGCGCTTGCTTTTAAACTGGAATAGCTCTCCCTGCAGTAAGAGAGGCATGTGAGTCCAAGGCTTACCAGGGGAGGGACAGATTCATTTCCTGTCTCACATTTACTCTGAAGTTATTATCAGCTTAAACGAATTCAGTTCCTTATTCACACCTGCAAGGACCTATGCCTAACGATACTGTCCTGGGGAGCAAAGACCCAGAATACTTCCATCATTGACTGAATCTGGCTCGGGTCCATGGGTATATAACCTTACAACATTATTATCATCCTCAGAGAGGTTAAATGATAGAAAATGACAGACCTGAGACTAGAATCCAGGACCTCAAGTCCCTGGTACAGTCACAACACAGAGCTGATGACCAAGAAAATGTAGAATGATACCGCTGATCAGCAGAAGAAGAACAGGAGGAGTTAGATGCTGGGTTAATATAGAGTATGAACTGTTAACACAGAGTATTAGCTGTTAATACAGAGTATTAATGGCAATCGTTCAGCAGAGAATTGGTATACAATCAGCCCTGATCTCTTTCTACTTTGTAAAGGAAGTAAGACAAGGGTTTTGAAGCCTGATGACAAAAGGGAATAAAAGAATACTGAGTCTCAGATCTGCCTCTGCCACGGGTTTACAACCTGGGGGTAATCCCCTTCCTCTTTCCTTATTCTAGTGTCTAGCCATAATGGCAAGTATCCATTAACACCTTCACTGTTCTGATGCCTTCAGGAAGTCCACAAAAAGTAGAGGCTTTTAACTTACCTCCAAATTAAACATAGTCTGCTTCAGCCCTTAGCTCTTTCTAAATAGAGTTGGTGATATCCCTCAGATCTTCAGGGTTAAGTTTGGAGGAAAGTTAAAAATATAGAAAGCTGATAACAAAATGACTTTCTCATCATGGACACCCAAATGCTCAACAAGAGTTGGTCTGCTGTGTGATCTAGAAAAGGACACCTGCCCTCTCTGGGGTCTGGGTCTGCATCTGCTTAATGTCAACCTCACAGTGATGGCTCCCATGGTTCCAATTTAAGTGGGTAGTGGGATGGTAATAGCACCGAGGCAACAATCAGAACAGAGCCCTAGGAGAAGCTGGTACAGGATGGTGGTTAACAGTGAAGGCTCTGGTCTCAGAACCTTGGCTCCAACCTCAGCTCTGCCACTAACCAGCCAGCTACTTAACCTACTGCTGAATAGGGATAGCCATATGAGATCATTCACATAAAGAACTTAGAGCACTAAGTGTGCAATGAATGCTTCATAAACGTGAGCTAATGCAACCATCAGTCCTAGCACGAATGAGCTCACCATGTGGAGCCTCAGCTTGGTCACCCATGAGGTCAGGTGACTGTACTAACACTGGATGGTCACTGAAGTCTCACCCAGCTCTGAAATGTTAAGGAACTATACAGTGCTGGTTTAGTCATCTAGGAATGTGTTCTGGGATATGTCCCTCAGTTCACTGTCAACTGGGAAGCACCATATACTGCTCAACGGTGGCAGAGCAAAGCAATGGGATTCCTCTCCTAGGACACAGGGTTGTGCCAAAAACACAGCCTCCAGCCTGCGTAGTTTGTGCCATTAAAGAGAGTGTGAGTTATTCTTCCGGTGTCAGCCCCTCCTTGGTCTCCATGAATGCTCCAGTCCACTCAAGAGAAGGGAGATCTTTATCAGAAACAATGAGCCCAAGGAGAAGAGAAGTTAGATGCCTGCCCAGGCCTTCCTGCCTCTGAGACTGCTATCCCCCTCCCTCCCTCATATTAACCTGCAGGACAGATGGTACTTCATGATATGACTTAAGTGAGGTCAGATATGCTCAACTCTATGATAAGAATTAAGTGGAAACAGCAACAGAAGCTTGTGTGATTGGAATCTTTTCTCAGATTAGACAGAGATGTTCCACTTCATCATGCCATTTTAAAAGCAATCTAAAAATTTGTCCTTGTTTTTACTACAAAGGACATATAAGATAAGCTTGCTTAACAAAAATATCTTTTAAAAGCAGCTAAAACTTTTCTCTTCTCTTAAAGCCAGGATCTCAGGGCTGCAAAGAGAAGGCCCACTTGCTGTCCTAGCTGGACCAGACAACACAACTGAATCCCAAAGAAAGTCTGACACTGGAGAAAGATAATGAGAGAGGGCTGGAGAGAAGGCAAGAATTGTGAGCCTCACGACAATATGCTGGGGGAAGAGGAAGACAAGAGGACCCAATCAGTTTAGCACAAATAGCCCCAAGGGCTCAAATAGTGGGAGTACCTGTTTTCCCCCCAAGCAAAAAGGGGCAAACAAGTTTTAGCTAACTCCAGAGATGGGAATCAGGTACTTAGGAAAGATGTGGGAGCAACCAAAATCTCTTCTAGGATTAAATGTCTTTACTCTGAGTTAAAGCCCTCCAGAAAGAGAAAAAAGGTAGACACCCAAGGAAGCAGCCAACCAGGAATATCTGCCCCTACTCTCTCTCCGCTCCCTCACAGGAACACCCCATACAAAGAGGAAGATAGCACACTCCTACGTAGCACATTACGGCCCTATGCAGCAGCCTGGCTGTGGTATGCACAGCAATGGGGGACTGAGGACAACTCAGCTAGCCCATGTGATTAGTCAAGAGGGCCCCAGTGGTGTTACAAAATATCTTCCCTTTAGGTTAAGAGACACTAAAAATATGATCTTCTTTTTCTTAAGATTTTATTTATTTGACAGAGAGAGAGAGATCACAAGTAGGCAGAGAGGCAGGCAGAGAGGAGGAGGAAGCAGGCTCCCTGCTGAGCAGAGAGCCCGACAGGGGCCTCGATCCCAGGATCCTGAGATCATGACCTGAGCTGAAGGCAGAGGCTTTAACCCACTGAGCCACCCAGGCACCCTAAAAATAAGACCTTTTAACTGCTGAGGTAACACGAGGCAAATGACCATGTTCAGAAAAGGAACTGATTGGGATTCTGGAGCCTGTGGTTTTGGATCAGCAACAGAAAAGCTGACTTATGCACTAGAGAAGAGAAAGCACTTAAGAGAACATACACACACCTACAGAAATATGCTGGCCACCTACAGCCTGTGTCTGGAAGCTCTTTCTGCTGTTTTACTGAGACTGATGCTGGTGAAGCCTACCTGTGTTACTCTGAAGTGTCTAGAAATCTAACTTGAGAATTAACAACAGTCTTGAACACAATATATAACCTCACTTTGCAGGAATATAAATTAAAAAAATACAAAATCAAGGAAAACAACCTGCATGTTCAACACTAAAGGAGTAGCTTAGTAAGTACAATACACCAATATAATGGAATATCATGTGGTCATGAAAATACTTAGGAAGGATATGCATATTCATGGAGTGCCTAGGTGGCTTAGCTGTTAAGCATCTGCCTTTGGCTCAGGTCATGATCCCAGTGTCCTGGGATCAAACCCCCATGTTGGGCTCCATGTTTGGCAGGAGGCCTGCTTCTTCCTCTCCCATTCCCTCATTTGTATTCCCTCTCTCGCTGTCTCTCTGTCAAATTCATGATATAATATCAAATAAAAAGCAAAAGACAAGGTTCTGTGTATACTATGATTGCAACATGCACCTATGAGGAATAACACAGAAGATAAAATGCAAAAAAAGAAAATCATTTTGTTAAGTCAGTGGGGGTATTCAGAATTTCTTCTTCAATAATCTCAGATCTAGATATTCCTGAAATGTTCTTACATTAACTTTCTTTTTTCAAGCAGTATTTTGGTAGAAATTTAAAATCATGCTGGGAGCAGTTGTGCAGAATCACAGTTTAGACTTGAGAGAAGTCTTAGAAATCAGATATGCTTCATGTCTTACAGCTGAGGAACCTGAGGCCTCGCTTGCTCAGGTTCGTGGAGGCCCATGGTGCACAGCTCATTAACACTGCTACCCTTTGTCTCTGCAGCTGGAGGACAGAGAAGTGTGAGAAGCCAAAAAGTGACAGGAAGCCACTCTGAGTGAACCTGGAAGCTTCATACTCGATAGGGTCTGGCTGTTTGGAATGTTCTCCAGTTATGCATTCTAGTCCAAACAGGCTTTTTGACTGATATGGTTTTATGTTATTACATCTTCAACAAAAGGTTTTTGAAATGGTTGTACTTCACTGAAGTAAGATGTTTCACGTGGCAAATGCCATAGAGAATTAGCACAAAACCCTGAAGGGCAGGTTAATGCCTCATGAAACCCAAAGAAACTACTCTTCTTATACCTCTGAACTCCCTCTGGAGGCAGCCTCTTCCAGCCTCTCCTCCTACACAAACTCTGCACATAGGTGACCTACTAAGTGCAATTCAAACATATGGGCCAGAAATAAATACCATTCCATATGCAATCACAACAAAATGAGCACCGTTCCCTGATACACATATTACCCCTTCCCCTCCTCTCCAACAGTCTGAAATTAAGCACCAAAAAGAAGACACAGCAGTCTCTGGGGAATGGCAGAGAGTGGTGAGAAAGGGGAGTTACAAATAGAAAAAAAAAATGAGTGTGGATCAAATTCTCCTGCTCCCCTTGAGAGGTGGAGAGTGAGGAAGAGGAGGAAAAGTTGAGGAAAAAGAACAAGAAAACACCATCAATAGCAATAAAACAAACTGTTGTTAATATTTATGGGTATAATTGAAAACAATCAGTTCTAGCAAAGTTCTAAAATCACATACCAATTAACCTTATGCAGAAAAGATCCAAAAGTACAGAAGAAAAACAAAAACAGAAACAAAACAAACTCACATAAATACATTTAAATTGGAGTTACAGTGAAATGTGTCTCCTCAATCCCACAATCACTTCAAAGTCTCCAGGGAAGGTAAGAGAAGCCTCAGTGCTCACAGATGAAGAGGCTGTATCATTTAATAGGCTGAGCGTGCAGTGATAAGTCACAACAGATCATAGAAGAGGAAAATAACTGAGTGAGCATGAAGATCAAAACCAGCTTGTATCCTTTGAGCATCATGCTCTCTAAGAGAGATGAAACCCCCAGACAGAGTCAGGAAAAGTGAAGCAAAAACCAAGAGACATCTAAGGATAGCATGAGGTCTATGAATCAGAGACTGCTGGCTCCTGTGGGGCACAGTGGAAAGAAACCTGGCAGGAAGCAAGACATATGCTACTGGAGGCTAAGCCAGGCTTGAGAAGAAAATGGGGCCAGGAGAGGAATCAGGCCCAGCATTACTGCCCCAGCTCTTTGGGCAGGGAGAAGTTGGTATCTAGGCAATTAGAGCACATTTTACCTAAACAGATCTACCTTTTCTAGAGGAACCACTTTGAAAAAAGCCAATTATCTGAACTACCCCCACCCTTTCTTCCAGCACTCTTTGGATTCCAGAATGGGCAAACTAAAAATTGCCATCATGAACACTGTGGACACATGAAAGCTGTCTCTTCAACACTTAGAGGAAATTCATCCACAGGGAAATGTATATACCTGACTCAAAGCATAGGGAGTTGCAGGCAGAAGATAGGAGCAAAATCTGGAGCACCTTGGTACATATTAAGGCAAATTACTGGAAAAGCAAGATAAATCACATGCTTTCCTTTTCAGTTGCTCTGGGACAACAGTGGCTTATGGGTAATTCCAAACATCAGATTAGCTGCTGAGAGGGCTCTTCCTATAGCTGGACCAGACAGGGCCAGAAGGCCTGCCAAACAGAGGCTACATACAAGGACAAGTAAGATTCTTGGCTGCCATCAACTTTCTGGAGTTGGCAAATCCAAGCAGTCCACCCTCTGCCTGGCTCCTATCCAGCCCCATCCTGTAACAAATCCTTAGACAGAGTGCTGCACAACATTAAATCAGAAGGTCCTGGGAAGGCATTTGGTTCCTTAGCTCTAGGGAGCCTCTTCCATACAAAGATCCAGGAAACTGAGCTTCACCCACATCCATGAGGTACAATGGGAAAGAGAACTGCAGGTGGCTTGAACAAATCTGTTCCAGGATAGGCATTAGTCTGTTCCCTTGAGGAAGTTCCTTTTGGGATAGGCACCAATTTATTCCTTGAGGAGATGCATTCTGGGATAGGCACTATTTAGTTCCTTTGAGGAGGTCTTAGCTGGTATAGCCATCAGTCTATCCCCTTGAAGAGGTCCATTCTGAGATAGGCACTAGGCTGTTCCCCGAGGAGGTCCATTCTGGAATAGGCACTAGATTATTTGATGGAGAAGAACCATTCTAGGGTAGGTTCCCTTGAGGAAGTCCATTCTGGGATAAGCAATATTAGTTCTACTGAGAGGGCCACTCTGGGATAGGCACTATTGCTTCCCCTGAGCAGGCCCTTCTCTGATAGGCACTAGTTTGTCCTCTTAAGGAGGTTCATTCTGGGATGGGCAGTAAGCTGTTCCCTTGAGGAGGTCCATTCTGGAAGAGGCACTAGAGAAGGCCTTATTAGGATAGGCACTAGTCTATTTCCTAAGGAGGCTGTTTTTGAAATAGGCACTAGGCTGTTCCCTGACAAAGTCCATTCTACGATAGGTATTAGGCTATTCCCTTGAGGAGGTCCATCTGGGACAGGTACTAGTGTGTTTCCTTGAGGAGGCCCATCTGGGATCAGTATTAGTCTGTCCCCTGGAAGAAGTCCATTCTTGAATAGGCACTCATCTGTTTCCTTGAAGAGGCTGATTCTGGAATAGGCACTAGTCTGTTCCCCACGTCTAACCTCTACTGCCCTCCTCTTGCTAGCAGTCGACCCATAAAGTCATTTCTGATTTTTCAGACTATGATCAAATGCTAGACAACTTTCATATCATTTATTCCTGAAATACTCTGTTCTGGTTCAATTTAAAAATCATAAGAGACCTAGAGGCTTGGATTGGATAATTTAAGAAGTTCCCAGGGAAGTCTCAATATAATAAACCAAGACATTTCTTTTCACAAAATGATACCACTTTTTAAAAATAGACTAAGAAGTCAAACTTAGCCAAAAAGTTAAATCTAGCACTTCAATCTGGAAAGAAGTTGCAAATTTCCTAGAAATTTAAATTAGATATTATAGACCAATTTATTCAGGGGTTCTCTATTCTATCAACTCACAGAAGCTACCAAAAAGAAAAAGAAAAAAATTGTTTTTATTTTAAAATTTATACTGGTTTCAACTAACAGCAAATAGAGTAAACCTTGTCTTTTAACTCACATTCCTGGGTGTGTAAGTCAGGGAGAAGGAATAAAACACAAAGTAAAAAAATTAAACACCTAGGTTAATCCATACAGATTTTCAAAGAAACATATTTAGTGAACATCTAGTATAGTATCATGTAGGCTCAAAATGAAATCTAAGGGACTAGATTGTCACACTGAGAAATGATTACTTGAAAACACAAATAAACATGCATCTGCTATCAAAGTAACCCACACATGCATGTGAGTTAAATGGCTCTCTTTAGACTTTTACCTTACTTTATCGCAAGAACACAGGATAGTAATTTTATAACTTTGCTATGAATTATGACCATCACATAGTATTTTATGCTGTATGTACAAATAAACTACTGTTTTCATTCCCACATCCTTTAGAGCACATATATAATCAATTCACTTCACCACTAGCTGGGCCTAAACTCTGCACCTGAGACAGCAGGTCAAGTTTCCCGCTCTCATACTACAACTGTTTCACTCCAACAGGCTCTCGCTCAAGAAAGCCCTCGGCACTGGGTGCCCTTTGGGAAAGCAAACAAACAAAGCAAGTATCTTGTCTTCTACTCACATGTCATGCAGACCAACACAGTGCGCACGAACAGGTCTATGACCAACTCCCAATGCTCGGGCACGCGAGACACAAAGAAAGGGATGATGATCTCAGCCGGGACGTAGAACTGGAGGGCGTAGGTAAAGAAGATGCCGATGGAGTACAGCAGCTTGACTGACTGATACAGCCTGGGGAGAGAGCCAAGACACATTCAAAAGCCTGTTCTGCTTCCACGTGCACTAGCAGTGAGACGGCAAAATGGTCTCATGGTGAAGTGGCCATATCTATCCAAGCCACAAAAGCACATGGTCCTTTGGACCTAGCAATTTCATGTCTAGGGATTTATCCTGAGGATATATTTGCACATGTGCACAAAAAATTGACATTCAAAATATGTCACTGCAGCATTATTTAAGTATGAAAGACAGAAAATAGTTTAAATGTTAACCAGGGGGAACTAGTTAAATAAATCATAGTGTCCCATATAGCTGTTAAAAAGTATGAGGCAGAACTATAGGCTCTGATATGAATTAGCTCGGTGATACACTATTAAGTTAAAAATGTGTGAGGAAACAGTGTCTACAGTGTGCTACAAATTGCTCAAAAAAAAAAAAGAAAAAAGGATAAACACTCCTCCTCATACACACATACATATGACATTCTTAAATATTCTAAACATCTTCAAAAGGAAATACAAGAAACTGGTAATATGGTTGCCTCTGGAATGGGCAACTGTAACACTAGTGACTTGGGGAAAGCAAATGGAAAAAATATACATATTCCTTTTTTAAAAATTTTTTTTGAATTTAATTTTTTTTAAGATTTTATTTATTTATTTGAGAGAGAGAAATAGCGAGATAGAGTACAAGCAGGCAGAGTTGGAGAAGAAGGCTCCCAGCCGAGCAGGAACCCAACACAGGGCTTGATCCCAGAACCCCAAGATCATGACTTGAGCCGAAGGCAGACACTTAACCGACTGAGCCACCCAGGTGCCCTGGAAAAAACATATTCTGTATATACTTTGAACATTTGGAATTCTTACCAGGGACATATATACTTTCAAAAATTAAAACACTTAAACATAAAAGCGCTTTTAATATCCTTTCCCTCCATTTCACTGCTCCCTAGAATCAGACAGCGAACACAGAGACAAGAAGGAGTGTATCTTATCCTTAGACTTCACTGTGGCTGTCTCCCTATGGCGACTTCACATGTGGCTTCTTGGGGAGACCATTATGTCATCATCTGATATCTCTATCTTACCTCATATCCAGGACTGTGCAGAGTAGAAAAACAACTCTGATCCATAAGTACTCATGGATTTGACAAGATCATAAAAAGGGAAGGCCACCCTGCCTCTTAGTAAAGCTCCACTTCAAACAGGACCCTCATGCATTAGGCAGCAAGAAACATGGGCCTCCCTCACCTCGTTGGAAATCTATTTAAAAGTGGTAGTTATATTGTGTATAATGTGCATTGAACTCTGTGGTTGAACTTAATACCTAGAAGATGTTCTTATGCTATAGACAGGAGAACAACCTGGGAGAGACTAAGTTTGACAAAAGGTCTTACTTGCTCCAAGAATAGATAATAAAAAGGCTTTGGAAAAATCAGCTGGTGGCTCTATAATTAAACTCAGTACAACACCAAAGCCTTCTGGAGTGCCAGGAAGTCTGGAAGCAGGATAGTCACCTGCAGGGATAGCTAAATAAACTACACTCGAATGGAGGTGGAAAGATTAGAGCAGCTGGGTTTGGAGTATCAGAGGAAAGAAGACAGGTGTTTATCTATGGCTTTGGATTATGGGGCTGCTTCTGTTCCTGCTGATCCATTTATCTTTAGTTATGCCAAGTTACCACCTGGCTCTTGAAAGGACAAGAACATTTGGAAATTTAAAAGTAGGCATCGGAGTGAAAGAAAAAGACCTTCTGAAAATGACAGCCCATTGTAAGGCTACCACTTGGCTGGCCACCCCACAGATCTTGTCCCAGATCCCTGCTGGTTAGGGTGTTCTGTGCTAAACACCAACGGCACTGCTGAAAAATGTTTTTCTTAATCTTCTCCACCTGTTCTTGCACAATGCCTCACTGATCGGAGCTCTAAAAACATGCATAGGCAGGTCAACCAGGCCAGCCTGAAAGGTCCTTCTGATCCCCAGGGCACGCAACAAGTTTCTCAGTGTCTACTCAGCTGCCCTCCACAGTGAAATTCTAATCTTCCAAAGAGAACTGTTGCTTCAGACACACCCCGTGACAGCTACCTTTTTATTTTTCTTAAAGGTTTTATTTGTTTGAGAGAGAAAGCATGACTGGTGGGGAAGGGCAAAGAGAGAGGGAGAAGCAGACTCCCTGCTGACCAGGGAGCCTGTCACAGGGCTTAATTCTGGGACACTGAGATCATGACCTGAGCTAAAGGCAGATGTTTAACCAGCTGGGCTACCCACATGCTCTGATAGCTACCTTTTTAGTTAGCATTTCAGTATGTGTGAGTGTTGCCCTGCAATACAGTGACCAAGAGCTAAGCAAAGTGAGATACAGAAGGGCTCCCCACAAGTCCTTGTCCATGGTGACAGGCCTTCACCTGTACATCAAGCCAGTGACGGCCAGGGGAGAGGCATAGCAGAAGCTGGGAACCTAGCTAATTCACCCTCCCCTCTCACTATTTGGAATGTTTACAGTGAACTGATGGGATACTTGGCCCTTCCAGGCTCAGATTTCCAGAGAGGAAGGGCATATCAGTCACCTGATAACCAATCCACTTGGCATACACCTCCATAGGAATTCCTCCTCTAAACAAAGAAGAAAGTTCAGGGCAGTGTCCTCCTTCTGAGAGCAGCAGAATAGTATTACAAAGTTCTTTCTCATGCATAGCATTTGGTCTTCATGACAATCCTAGTAGGAAGAAACGACTATTCCTAGTTCCCAGAAGTGGGAGCTACTTACTGAGGCAGTAAGTAGCTGTGATGTGCCCAAGGCCACAGAGCCGGACACATGGCAGACTGCCTCTATCCTCTACACACCAGTTGCTTCCTGAGAATATCTCCTCGTTCATAAGATGCTCAGTCCCTGCATTTGGTCCTCCTTTTCATTCAAAAGTCATCTCCTGGGTGATGATCATGGGCCGGGTACTGAGGTGCAATGGAGCCCTGCCCTCCCAGAGCTTACCATGTACAGAGATGACAGGGTAAATGGCAATTACAGTACTATGGAATAGGATTTAGGCTCGGGTCTAAATGGGATCCCACAAGAAGAGAAGAAAGGGGCATCTGACCTAGATGGGAATTTGTGGGTAAGAAATCAGAGAAAGTTTCTCAAAAAAAAATGACTCCTAGACTTAGTCTTCTTGGCCGAGTAGGAGTGAGGTAAAAGTAGGGCTAGAGATGGAGTGGGACTCATAGGCACCTTAAAGGTTTCGCCTCTATCAGAGGAGCAAAGGGATGTCCCTCAGGATTTCCAAAAAAGCGGATGCAAAACTCACTTGAGTCTGAGATGGCTCATATAGGTAATGGGAGAATAGGTCTGGAGAAGGAGTAAGACTGAGATAGGTGGATGGGTCAAGAGGCTCAATGGGCAGCCAAGGAGGGATGGTGCTGGCCTGGGGGTGGGGTGGGGTGGCAGCAGTGGGCTAAAGTGAAATGAGCTGATTTAAGGATAAGTAGAAGAAATTCCACATTCTGACACATTAATTAAAAAAAAAAAAATCCAGTGTTCCTAAGCTTCCATCCTCCCCACATACCAGCAATTGGGTAGGTTGAGGGTTATGCTCCCTTGGATATTAGCTCCAAACTGCAGGTACCCCAGGCACCCCAGACTGATGTAGAGGGTAGTGATGATGGCCATTCCCACATACAAGATGAGTGGAAATTTCTGGGGATCCTTCATTTTGTTTTCAAGGGGCAGAACCTATGAGAGTAGTGAGAGAGGAGAGAAAACACAGGAAAAAGTAACATTAATGGCCAAAATTGTATTCTTCTCATAAAAAGAACTGCTTTATCCCCAGGATTCCCCAAAAGCATGTGTATCCTTTACTAGACAGATAAACAAAGGCGAGTTATTTCCCCAGAGCTGGAGGAGATACCCTGCTTCCTATGTGGAAGTGGGGGAAGTCCTGATGGCGAGGTCAGGCAGGACCGGGCCCCAGGACTCCTGCCTAGACCAGCGCTCTGAACTCCTGCTCCAGGTTCCCCATGGGCTGGGGGTGTTCTCTGCCTCTTGGAATAGTCACATGACAGCTGTGTCATGCCTATCTGGCACAATGGAGAACAGACCTCATCTGAGATCACAGCTTGGCCAGCCTGTCCAAAGAATGCAAAATGTAGGTCAGGGAAAATTGGCACTCTAGTTCCCAAAAACTGTTTCCATACCTCCAAAAGGACAGATGCCAGCAGTGACATATTAAACCTCTGAGTTAGAGAATTGGGGGTATTGAGGGTGTCCTAAGTTAGAGGATGGAGAGATTCAGGCTCAGTGTTGCCCTGCAATACAGTAACCAAGAGCTAAGCAAAATCCACTTTCCAGATTCCTATTTCAAACTACTGGCCTTGCTGCTCTTTCCCTCACAGCAGAGGATATTCCAAAGCAAAGCAAAGGTCCCTTTGAAGACTGGTTCCTTTAGGAACAGGGAAAACAGAAGGTGTGATTGACAAGCTTTGCAACCTACTATCAACTGCATCTGGCATGGCTGACAAGGAAAAGCAATGCAGGGCAATGTCTACCTGCCCCACAACACATCTTTGATCTTGTCATGACACTCCTTTTCCTCGAACACCCATGGCCATGAGGCAGAGCGTGTCTGTGCCAGATGCAGATGCCGTGGGCCTGCTGCAGGCCGGGGGCTGTGAGGGGTGCCATACCTCTGCACTTCCAAATGGGCCTTAGCACCGCACCCCCTCCTCAGCTCAGGGGTCTCAAGCTGTGGCTGATCCATATCCAATTAGAAACAGTTTGCCTTCCTTCCATTACCTTTTATGGAGAGTCTACAGAGCCAGAGGGAAGATAGCCCATCTCCATGTCTGCCAGGACTGGGCCAGTGGCATAAACACAGAGAAAATACAATGAACAAACAGCGAGAAGGAGCCCTTCACTGGACACACACAACAGCTCTCAAGTCCAAACTAAGAGTTAAAACAGCAGTGTTTTCTCCTTTATAAAAACAGAAAACACAGAGAAATCTTGAAGTAACAGATAATGATGATTATAGAATGACTCCATTTCTAAGCCCTGGCTGATGAAATGATGCAAAGAGCAGCTTCTGCATTGCACTGTTACGGAAAAGTGATCTATTCAGTACAATGCTCCTTAAGAACCCAGGGTCTCCAGGCAGCTTCCCAAACTTAACTCAATCTCTTCTTCCAGTCTCACGTATGTGTGGCCTCTTTCTCACTGCTGCAATATGGGCCATGTCAGGTCTCAATCCCAGCAGCAGGGAAACATCTGTGCTTGTGAATCAAGGGAAGACATTCTTCCTGGGCACTAAGAAGCCCCAAGAAAGAGCAAAGGGAAAGGTGTTAAAACTCAGGACAACAACTTACACCCTGATCACTTAGAAAGCCTCCCCTATGATGTTAGAGCCTCAACCCAGTCTATCAATACAACCAGGGCAATTTCTTAGTATTTTGACAAAAAAAATATCTGTTCACCTTCTAGGTTTTCTTCAAAGTTTAGAAAGTGATAGAGAAATCGAAAGAGGATAAAAGGATATTCCATGAAAGGAAAAGTATCTTCCCTTTTCCTAAGCTCTTGGCCAGCAGAACTAATAATTTTCTTCAAAGAAGACTTCTGGACCTTTACTATAAAAAATATAAATAAAAATCAAATTAGGTACAACTGAGTGGCAGATTGCTCTCCTTAAGGAGAAGAATTGGGTGAAATCATAGCAATGATGGGGGAAGCTAAGCCAGGAGTGATGGCTAAGGATATTTACTACACACATAAAATATGGTACATCAATGTTCCAGGACAAAGAGATAATTTGTGTATTTACTGAGTTAATTATAAAATCAAGAGTATTATTAATAAAAATAAAAATCATTTAATGCTCTCTATGTGTCAGGGACTATGCAAGGCACTTCACACATATCTTATTTAATCCTAACAACTACTAATCATTAAGTTCACTTTTCAGAAGCAAACAATGAAGGCTCAGAGAAGTTACGTCCTTACAAAGGTCACACAGCTACTCCTTGGCACAGCCAGGACTCACCCCAAGTCAGTCTGACTCTAGACCCTGTATTCCCAATTGCCATGTATTACTGCTTACTGCGCACAGGGGGTTTGACTGTGAAGTTCTTAAATCACATACAATTTATTTTCAAAAGCTAGAGCTGGGAAACTCCAGTGGAATCCCTGAAATGCTGTCCATTAACTGGCCAGTAAGTTTCAGAAGATAATTTCTAATACCATTTCCTCAGCCTTCTGTCAAGCAGACCTCAAGTACACAAAGGACAACAGGTCATCACAGTGCAACTCTTACCATCCCAATGCCTTCAAATGCAAAAATGGCTGTGCCAAAGAACAGAGGGTAGGTCTTCCATGGTGCCACCAAGGGGAGGCGGCTGGGGTCTGGGATATTCTGAAAGAGAAAATAAAACAAAGTAAAGGTTACACAGAAATTTGAGATTTGAACTCCACCATCAGAGAGGTCACATCTTTTCCTAAATCCAAGATCCTATGAAGGGAGAAAGTCTGGCATCTGAAAGATGATTTGGGGGACACTTAGCTTTTGTATCTTTTTCCCTTCCTTTCTTAGGCTGAGAAAACCCTACCTGCTTTGGGGAAAAATGATAGCCCAGTGTATTAAAAAAAACTCAAATGTTTCAGCTTGCATAAAAATAGTTACATTCTGGGCACTTGGGTGGCTCAGTGGGTTAAGCCTCTGCCTTCGGCTCAGGTCATGATCTCGGGGTCCTGGGATCAAGGCCCGAATCGGGCTCTCTGCTCGGCAGGGAGGGCACGTATTGCATGGAGCACTGGGTGTGGGGCATAAACAATGAATCTTGGAACACTGAAAAAATAAAATAAAATTTAAAAAAATAGAGGCAAATAAAAACCAAGGCAATTGTTAAATTTTACAAGCAAGGAGGTGCAGACATGTAATCCTCCCTGGTTCACCAATAGCCCCCAGTAATGGAAAGCATCAAAGGAACAGGACTCAGCATGGGACAGAAGCGTCTGTCCTTTCAGAATGTGGGTTTTTCAACCGTGTGCATACACTACTGATGTTAAAATAAGAATTGATTTTAAAACTGCCTTTATGATGTTTTAAAGTTGATTTAACGATATTTCATTTTTTAAAAATTAACTGTAGAGCTATTTAGATAAATATGAGGCATGTTCTAACAGTATAACAGAATAATACCAGTGAACAAAAGATCTAATACTAATCTCTGTAACAGGTTTCTCTTTGACTCTTTTAAAGTTGTCAAAGCAACTATACTATAGTCTCCCTAAAACATGAATAATTTTAAAAATCCTTTCTTTTTTCCCTGAGCCCCTGCTAATAAAGATCTCTTTATAAGAAGGATTTCAGTCTCTGGAATGAAAACAGGCTAAGAAATAGTTCTGCTCTACAATTAGACAAAGAGTGAAATTGCCCTGTAATTATTCCTGAATCACAGTACAATCTAGTTCTTGGAAATAGGAATGATCTGTTGGTTAGTGGATCACTATTGCCCAGGTTCACACATCAGATTTGGCTGAAGTATCAGACAGGGAATTTCAGAATCCATGTCTGGGGATACTGGTATGAATGAGACCAGAAGAAGGAATTTATAATTATACATATTTAATGATTGCTACTGACTTAATGATTGCTACCCATTAAATGAAAACAGTTTAATATGCATAGAAACACATTAAACTCAACTCATTATCAACATATTGTCTCCTCAGTTCTAGATACTATCAACTTCAGTGATAACAGCTATTTGAGAAATGCTGTTAATGTACATAAGGACTGCAAGATGTACTCCAATTTTGGAAACATTATAACTGTGAAAAAACTGCATCTCGGAATTAAGAAAACACAGTGATAAATACATTTATTGGGAGTCCCCTCTGGGTGTCATCTGTCAGTCCAGGTGATGAAGATATGGGGAAACCTGCACAGGTGGAAGGCCTTAGTCAGCTTCCTGGGCTGGCGTGTGCATGAGGAGCAAGAGCACCAGTCACACACACATGCTCAGGACTGGGAAAAAAATTCAGAAACACCGGACAGCAGGAGAAGGTGCCAAGAGAAGATAACAGTAACAACAGCATCAGCAACAAAAGTGACCCAAAGGGAGCATCTTACATACCTACACACCTACACACTACATCAAAGTGAAGCTGTTCAATGCACAGCCAAACCCATCTTCCTCAGGTGCCCCCAGAGCAGAGAGCACCGTGTGACCTCACACAGGGCTCCTGGCTGAGCCCAGAGGCCAGTTCATACGCACTCTCAAGAAATCAGTAGGACTGCCTCATTGGCACATGCCAGTTGCATGACACACAGACAATACTCTGAATGGACACTGCCTTCACCCGGGACTAGACACTGCTAGAACCCACATTCCTATCCCAGCCCTCTATTCACAGCAACCACCGCAGTCCAATGACCTGTAGTGTTTTCAAACTAAATGTAGCATGTGCGCGCATGTGTGTGAGCTATAATGTTCACTGCAGTGTGTCCCAGGCACTGATTGAGATCTCTAATTACAAAGTTAAATCATGCGTTTATTTACCCTTCTTTGTTTTAACTTAATTTGCCAGAGGTAGAGAAGGAAACTCTGGAAATGGTCAATCATGCATTCATGGGCCCTCCTTCCAGTCCCATAAAAAACAGGTCATGGACAGCAGTTTATTTTGCTTTTAAAAACCAGTTCTGCAGAAGAGTCAATTATCTGCCATCCATCTGACTTCCTAAGACAGGGAAAACCAGTAAATGCACACTGAGTACAGTGTTAATCTAAATTCATTATGTCATATCCTCAGTGCAGGAAGTGCTGTTTTATAATGCACTGTTTTCCTAGAAACCGTATCAGTGAGTGACCAGGTCACTGTTAAGCAGACCGTGTAAAAACGAGTCAATGTTCACCTGTCAGACCGACCAAAATTAAAAAGATTCATACATCTAGTGTTGGCTAATTATGCACTATGGAAGACAGCCTATATGAAATTGGTAAAATAGCTTTTGGAAAAAGCAACACAGCAATATAAAAATTCAAAAGTGCACATTCTTTAGCAGCTATACCTCTAAATAAATACCTTGGAGAAGTACTTATACATGTCTATACAAAGGAAGGCCTAAGAATACTCACTGTCATAAAACTAAAATAACACTAAATATTATAAATGACCTGACAGTCCACTGACTGGGGACTGGTTCAATAAACTATGGCACATCTATTCTCTGAAATACTATGTAGCAATTAAAAAGAATGAGGTAAAACTATGTGTATCAACATGGAGAGCTCCCTGAGGCACTGTCAAGGGGAAAAAAAGCAAGGTAGATGAATACTACATCTAATAATTTTTAAAACTATGTTAAAAACAAAACAAGACATACTTATGTTTTATAAATTTCTCTGCATACTAATACAGTGTGTAGATACATTCATAAGACCTAGTCAGAGACAGACCAATCACATAGAGTGAGTCCCTGAGGGAAAGAGACTCAGGGTAGACATATGGTTTTCAACACCTGTGTTGTCTGAATTTTAATGAATATGTACTGATGAGTTCTTTAGGGAATTAGATTTAAATACCTTTTTTAAAGTTAAACTTTTATTCACTGGCTTTCACTCTTTTCCTTTTCTCAAGTCTTGGCAAAATACACTTGTCTTGTCCAAAAAGAGCCACAGTGTTTGAGGGCACATTTTTCAACACCTGGGGACATTTTTGGTTGTCATAAGTAGGGGCATCGCTGCTACTGGCATCTAGTAGCAGAAACCAGGGATGCTGCTAAACATCCCATGTTGCACAAAATAGCCCCCTCCCCCATGACAAAAAATTATCTGGCCCAAAATGTCACTGGTGCCAAAGTTGAGAATTCCTAATCTAAATATACCATACATAAGTAACATATTCCTATTTATATTCCACTTAGTTGTTTTTGTTTCCCTCTTTGATTATATAATAGGCAGAGGGAGAGCCTTGGCTCTTACCTGGACAATGAACTGGTAGAGCATAACCAGACTAACCAGCATGGTGATGTTGGCCAACAGAGAGAAGATGGACAGGGCTCGGAGGTTCCTAACAAAAACCAGCAGCACCAAGAAGGGCAGGAAGGAGAGCATGTAGAGTCTTGAGTCCATAGTGGGCGTCAGAATTACCGTCTCGTTGTTATGGCAGTTGTTGGTTGTCCCATTGGCTGCTTCTATTACCTAAATTGAGGGGAAGAAATGCAACAGAAAAGGCCTCTCAAATGGCAAGGGCCAGTGGACCTCCCACCTAAAGGGGCTCCTAACTGAAGGCTCTGTATGTGAACAAGGCTATAGAGAAGTCCGCATTCAGTGAACCATCTTCCAAGATCTTCATAACTGTCATCAGCAACCCAACTGTCTCAGCTGGGTTTGATCGTACCTTACCTAAAGACAGGAGGATAGACAGGATATCTTGAAGTTTCTCAATGCCCTAGGTCTTTAGGTGAAATTAAACAAAAGACACTAGTCTATGTAAAATGTTAAAATCTTAATTCTTTTTTGACCAAAACTGGCTTAGAAGGAACCCTAAACTAAAAGTCCACTCATCTCTTGTCACTGCTTTTTTGTTTGTTTGTTTTAAACCGGTGCCATACCTGTTTAAAGTTGTCAGCCAGAAAGACAAAATAGACACAGCAGAAGCCCAGCTGCGTGACAATCAGGAAGAAGTCCACAATGTGCCTATAGATGGGGAAGGGAAGAATACAAAGATCAGGAATATTAAAAACAAGATTCCCAGAGAGATAGGTGTTTGAGTAGTACTTTTCTCCAGGTCATCAAGGATCCTTCCCACCAGGTGACAAGGATGAGCATGCCCCGATAAAAGGAGGAATTGTGCTAGGTGCCAACCAGTCTGAAGCTTTGGAGGAAGGGTGAAAAAGGTCCCATCTGTGCAGTGACTGAGGTCCCCTCCCTATGTCTTGTGTAGAATGCTGCATGGGGTCAGGCAAACCTGAGATCAGAATGGCCAGAGTGGAGCACACCCACCAGGACCACAGACCAGTCCCTTGACCTCACCCTCCCCATGGCAGGCCTATGCCATCTCTCATTGTTTGTTCTAAAGCTACAGGGAGGCCTTAACATAAAGCCTAGGAAGTAGAACCCTTTACAGTCTCTTTCTGTAACTTGGATCCAAGAAGCAACCTACTCTCACATAAGTACATAGGAATAGATGTACCAGAACAGACCGCTGGTAGAAGCACTGTTACAACAACAGCTGGTGACAACCTAAAGGACCATCAAAAGGAAAATGATTAAATGACAGACAATTCTTAAATGGAGCAGTACACAGCAGGGGAAAAGAATATATTAGACCCATATGTGCTGATAGAGATATGTCTAGGATGTTTAATAGAAAAAAACAAATTTCCAAATAGTAGGCAAAGTGCAGTCAATTTGTTTTTTTTTTAAGATTTTTTTTTTTAAGATTTTATTTATTTATTTGACAGAGAGAAACACAGCTAGAGAGGGAACACAAGCAGAGGGACTGAGAGAGGGAGAAGCAGGCTTCCCACTGAGCAGGGAGCCTGATGTGGGGCTCGATCCTGGGTCTCCAGGATCATGACCTGAGCTGAAGGCAGTCGCTTAACCAACTGAGCCACCCAGGCGCCCCAAAGTGCAGTCAATTTGTATAAAAAAACATTAAGAACGTGTGTATGTTTGTATAATACAGAAAATTCCAGAAGTATATCCATTTAACTGTGACCAGCATATACTTTGATTTTTCACTTTATGAAAGCCTATTTTGCTCAAAAAAATATTTTTGCCATGAATACACATTAACTTCATTAAAGAAGGGAAGTAAGGGAATAAGGAAAGAAGGAAGAAGGAGTTGGGGAGAAATAAAAACAGAGGGGAAGATAGGAGAGAAGAGAAAAAGGATAGAAAGGAGGGAGAGAGGGAAGAGAGAATCAATCAACAACCAACAAGCCAACCAATGGTGGCCACTTGGCACTCTGGCTTCTCCCAGTCCCAGGGAATGATCCTGCTGAAAGAATCAGTAAATAAACGTACATCATGGGGGGAAGCTGACTACATGTGAACTATAAAAGCCTCCCGAAAACCACAGGAAGGAGGTTTGGCTGGAAGACAGAGCTTTCATGTAGTTCAATTTATAAAGAATAGAGGGGTGCCTGGCTGGCTCAGTTGGTTAGCAACCGACTCTTGATTTCAGCTCAGGTCATAATCTCAGAGTCATAAGATGGAGCCCCACATTGGGTTCTGTGCTAAGCAAGAAGTCTGCTTGAGATCCTCTCTCTCCCTCTGCCCACCCTCATGCACACAAATGCACTCTCTTTCTACCTCTCTCTCCAATAAATAAATAGATAAGTAAATATATCTTTAAAATAAAAAAGAATAGAAAATGATGGGCCCCGATGACATCAATTCTCTATAAACATATCATTTCTTTAAACAGGAAACAAAAATTAGAATATTTCCCTCCAGGAATATGAAAAGTTACCATAAGGGGAAATTTCCAAACACCCCCCACCTCTTGAAATGTGTCTTTCCCCAATAAACCACTGGTTCTAGATAAGCTCATCTCTTCTTTGAAGCCTCGGTTCTCCTGCCCAGTGTCCTGACCTTAAGGCATCCATCCTGTGCACTTCTCAATCTGGCACAGGCAACAGTCCTAATCTCCTCCCTGTCTGAGCTCCTAGGATGCACTTCTAGCTCATAATACTCTCTCAGTGGGTACAGACTATTCCTGATCTCTTGTCCTCAAGCTTCCCACATATCCTTCTCCTTACAGAGACTACAAGTTCTTCAAGGGCCAGGACCACATAACTTACCCCAGAAGGATTCCCCCCTCCCAATACCTAGAATTGTTCTGCAACTTATAAGACAGTGCTTAAATATCTTTACTGAACAAATGAGTGAATTAAAAAAATAATCACTTGTCATAGACTGCCAAAGCTGGAACGGCCAGTTTGCCAATGAGGAAACCAAGACCAGAGAAGAAAGGGGTCAAAGAGCCAAGGTCACCAGAAGACTGATGGCAGATCTGAGCTAGAAGCCAAATCCACAGACCAATGCTCACACTACCTGCCACATCTCACCTCCCTCTCTGAAGGCCTCTGTTCTGGGAGTTCACAGCAGCAACTAAAGAGAAAACTGGTTACCTTCCCCAGTGTGCGTGGTTCCGGAGCCAGGAGCTGGGGCTGGATTCTAGTCCATACATCACTGTATCCCCATAGTCCACAAAAGGCTTGTTCAGTCTGGGGTCAGGGAAAGGAAGGGCAGAGTGTGAAGGTTTGACAATAAGTGACAGAAAAAAGGTAGCTCACTGAGACCTGGGCCAGTTCCCCACCTGTCACCCTGGAGAAACCACTAAGTCCTGTATCTAATGCTTTCAGGACCAGAAAATGTTAAGTCAATAGTCCAGTTACTTTCTTTTTCTTTTTTTCAGCTACCTTCTTATAATTAACAACCCTCTAGTATCATTTCAGTGAATACTATACACTGCATGGAAGTAGAATGTGGTCTCTGTCCACTGGACATAAGTAAATATGACAGAGGACAATAAACTGGAAAAGAACACAAAGTGACCAGGGAAAGGGAATGCTGCAATAAATAGCAGCCACCTTCAGCTAGCACAAAGAATTTAGAGTGGTCTGCCTAAGTCCTCTCTCTCAGTTCTGGTAACAGAAGTCAAAAGGACAATTTGGCAACTCAGAGAGCTCTCACCTGTGGCAGAAGTGGTGCGCACATTTCACCAGGATACCCATGCAGTGCACAGCTATGAGGCCTATCACCAGCAGGCTGAGGGGACCCATCTGGCAACCGGTGTTGCGGACAAGAAAGAGAGACAAGCAGGTAGAATTAGGAGTGAGCCCAACAGAGACTGGATTTGGAAATGATCAAAATACCATGAAGGCATCTTCCAGTGGCAGAACTTCTGCCACCGCATTAGAGAAAGGTGATCATGGAGATTAGTGGGGTGAGAAGGGTACCATCTGAACGTTAGCATGCCTCTGAAAGATTTAACCTCATGGAGAAGAATGACAAAAGATAAGGCTGTTCCAAGACAGTTATAAATCAGCCAAACAGCAGGCTCCTGTGGTCTGGGAAGAAGGGACAGATGAAGTGGTGGAGGGAAGGGGAAAGTTCTCATTAAAGTAACACCAGAAAAACAGCCCATAGCTAAGGCAAATCCACATCTCTGAGCTATCTCCAGCTCTAAGAGAGAAACCAAATGACTTTAGATTACAGGCTATAAGGGATGAATCATAAAAGAAAAAGTAAAATTCTCAGAATTGGCTTCCTAGGGAGGGGGTGTGGAAGGACTATGTAGAAAACTAAGAAACATCTGTTACTAATTCTTTAGTTAATATTATTGCTAGAAACTCTCTGAGACATTTTAAGTACATCCTCCTCACCACAGAGTAAGCTCCATGAGGGGAAGAATCTTTCTCTTTTTTATTCACCAATAATATTCAGAGCCTAGAACAACACCGAATGCACAGAAGGCCTTCAATAAATCTGTTTAAGTGAATGAACACCTGAATTTTGCTTTCTTCAGCTGAATTAAAAAGCTTTCCATTTTTAAATGTTCTAAATGAAAGATTTAAAAAAACACACACCATCTCCTAAAATTTGCAATGGTATTTCGCTTCGCCAGTCTTACCAAGATGCCAGCATTTTTCACTGCTAGAGGCAGGCCTAGAAGTCCCGTGCCAATATTTCCTTTTAACAGGTGGACCAAAGTCTGGAACCATCTGAAGTGGGAAGAAAGTAGACAACGGCATGTTAACAATAATGATAGTTAATATTTATTAATCATGTAGTACTGTGCTAAGTGCTTTCATGCATTATCTCATTCAATTTCCATAACAACACTATGAGATACGTATTAACTTTATTTTATGGATGAGGAAGATACTTGCTCAAGGTCACACCACCTAGTAAAGAGTTCAGCCAGGATTCAAACCCAGGCAGTCTGACCCCCAAGTCCTCGCCTGGCCTCTGTGCTGTAAGCTCTGTTCTCTGTGGCATCTCCAAGAACTCCCGCTCTCCCGGAGATTACACCATAGGGACACCAGGGCTCTCTGTAGGCACTTTATCCTTTCCTAGAGGCTCTAGCTTGCATTTCACCAGAGCTGTCCATTGTAAAGACTCAGATTTAAAACTTCAACAGAGAATGACAAGCATAAGTGTGAAGTACAGATACTGGTGTGAGAGAAGGATGAGGGAGATAAAAAATAGAGCCCAGAACCCTTAACAGAAAATTTTATGCAAAGTAAACAGATCAAAAGGAATATGATACCACAATTGGCCAGTCCCTGGTATACTTTGTATTGAAAAAAGTCAAGTGTTAGAGTCCTAAGATTGGAGAAGCCCTCTTCAAATGTCACCTAGTTTATCCTTCTGCCTTGAGGACAGATCTTCCCCTCACTGTTATACAGACTGTCCACCTCCACGCTGTAATTATAAAGCCTCTCATGCACCCTCATTCATTTTTTCATTCAGCAAATACTGTTATATGTAAAACATTGTGTTAATACAGTGGTAGAAGTAAGTATGAATCAGATATGGACTCAGCCTGTAGAAATTAATAATGTCTCAATGAAAATAAGGCAAATATATTAATAACCACCATGACAGAAAGATATCTTCTTAAGAAGTGCCCAGGAACAGTGCTCCGGGAGGGGGAGGCAGGTGAGGGTTCACAGACGGGAGACCTTAGCCAAACCCAGCAGAACAGGCAGAGCTTGCCAGTGTGCTCATGAGGAAGAAAGGTCTGGGAACACAGGCCCAGACAGAGACTCAAGGCACCAACACAGAGGAGTATGTCAGTTCGTGGTGTTAAGGCCTGCTTAGCCTCAAGGCCGGCATTAACAGGCTCTGAAACTCCCTCGTAATTTAGGTCTCTACATATCTAAGACCCCCTGGTGATTGATGCCTTTACAAGGCCTGAGTTTACCAAATGAAGACAGATAAGTCAAGGAACCATCTGTGCATCTTGCTTCCTTGCCCCAATTCCTGTAATGTGTGGGCATCTCAGGAACTGGGGAGGGGGCTAAAATGTTATCTCACCCAACCAGGAAAACTACTGTGTAACCCATGCTTGCTGTCTGAAATGTATATAAACTCCTAGACCCTTGCATTCGGGGTCCTTGCTGAAACTGGCTGCGCTGGGCAGATGCTTGGACCCTAGCTAGCTAGAAATAAACCTCACTGTGTGATTTGCATTATCCTGAGCGTCCCGGTTTCTCTTTGGGGAGGCGGTCAACATTGGACTTTAACAGTGGCTACTTGGGTGGGGTGACAGTGAGCAATCTGTAGAGCATGGGAACTCCTCAAAACTGACAGCAGAGAAGTGCCCTCATCTGCTGCATTTTCTATCCTGTTACCTCCAGGATACAAAACATGTCAAATACAGTATCACTTTGCCTTCAAACACAGACTCATTCAAGATTTCGCCCCTGGCATTATCTGGAAATTATTTGCACAAATACCCTAAATCCCTCCTAAATGATGCTTCCATATATTTCTTCACATCTGCAATTCAGTAGAAAATGAAAGCAAACATGGACACCTGGGTGGCTCAGTGGATTAAAGCCTCTGCCTTCAGCTCAGGTCATGATCTCAGTGTGCTGGGATCCAGGCCCACATCAGGCTCTCTGCTCCATAGGGAGCCTGCTTTCTCCTCTCTCTCTGCCTGTCTCTCTGCCTACTTGTGATCTCTCCCCGTCAAATACATAAATAAAATCTTAAAAAAAAGAAAAAAGAAAATGAAAGCAAACAACATATCTTAACTCATAAAGACCATAATAAATATGACCTATCTATACTCTCTGAAATGGAATTTTACTTTTGGCAACCTTTCTCCCACCTCCAGGAAGAAAACCTCTTGACCTTCCTACTGTCCCAAAGCTTTTGGGGGGGGGGGGGGAGATCAAGACAATGTCTTTGAATCTAAATGAGAAGAGACTGAGCACTCTCTTGGACTATCCTGAGGAAACAGTTTAAGACCTGTAAGGGTAGAAGGGTGACTCCTTCATTATCAGCAGCCAAGTGACCAAGAGATTACTGGCAAGAGAATGGGCCAAACAAATGTCTATCTTAGCAAATGTTTAATCTACTCCAGGCAAAGGTAAGCATCGTAGCAAAACTCACCTGCCGGGGCACCTGGGTGACTCAGTGGGTTAAAGCCTCTGCCTTCAGTTCAGGTCATGGTCTCAGGGTCCTGGGATTGAGGCCCCTGTCGGGCTCTCTGCTTGACAGGGAGCCTGCTTCCTCCTCTCTCTCTGCCTACCTCTCTGCCTACTTGTGATCTCTCTCTCTCTGCCAAATAAACAAATAAAATCTTAAAAAAACAAAACAAAACAAAACAACTCACCTGCCTACCAGAGGCCTCCCCAAAATGCCTCTGAGCTGGGTTTTATAGGATCAGGTCCCCTTTTAGCACTGAATCTGCCAGTTAACTCCATATGACTATTCTCTCCCTTGTCTGGACCTTTGTCTCAGCTGTAGAGTGAAGGGACTAAATAGGAGAGCATACTTGCCAACATCTCTTCAGCTCTAAAACACCAGGATTCTAGGCAACAGGCTAACATTATTGTCATCAATGGCCCCAAGTTTGGATCACCCAAGACTGCAGAGTATCACAAAATCAACTCCATGGACTGCAAAGTCTTAACTATGGGGGATATAGAGAGGGAACCCTGTAAATCTCTATAGTTCTGTTTATATTCTAAATCAGTAGTTTTTACATGTTTTTTTCTTGGGATCCCTTTATACACTTATAAATTATTGAGGATACCAAATAGCTTTTCCTTATATGAACTATGTCTGCTGATATATATTATAAGTAGAAGTTGAGAAATTTAAAAATTATTAATTAAAAAAACAAAATTATTATACATAAATATAAATAATAGATTTTTTTAAACTGCTATTATTTTTTGAAGATTTTTATCCATTTATTCGTGGGAGTGAGAGAGAGCAAGTAAAAAAGCACAAGAGGGTGGGGCAGAGGCAGAGGGAGAGGGAGAAGCAGGCTCAATGCTGAGCAGAGAATCTGACATGAAGCTTGATCCCAGGACCACGGGATCACAACCTAAGCCAAAGGCAAACACTTAACCAACTGAGCCACCCAGGCGCCCCTTAAATTGTTATTATTTTTTAAAATAACAGATTTTTAGGGGCGCCTGGGTGGCTCAGTTGGTTGGGCGACTGCCTTCAGCTCAGGTCATGATCCTGGAGACCCAGGATCGAGTCCCACATCAGGCTCCCTGCTCAGCAAGAAGCCTGCTTCTCCCTCTCTCACTCCCCCTGCTTGTGTTCCCTCTCTGGCTGTGTTTCTCTCTGTCAAATAAATAAAATGTTTAAAAAAAATAACAGATTTTTAATAAAAAGTAATTCTATTTTCCAAAATAAAAAATGGCACTAATTTACTCTTTCTGCAAACCTCTTTAATGTCTTGCTTGACAGCTGGATTATCTACTTCTGCATTTAATCTGTTGTGATATGTTGTTTTGGTTGAAGTACATAAAGAAAATCTGTCTTCATCCAGACAAGCAGTTGGAATGTATTTTAATATCTAAAATATTGTGGTAATTTTCCTTTGATACAACACTGAAAATTCAACATATGGTTGTTTCTTAGAAGTTAGTTATAATGTGGAGTCTGAACTTTTCAATATCCTATCACATTAAAACCTACTGGTGATCTTGCCCTTCAAATGAATATTTTACTCATGCACAATTTTCTAGAATTACACTGACCATTTGGAAGATACTAGTTCCCTAAATTATGCAGATCTTCCAAATGCTGGCACATTTCATTATATAATATCTGAAACAATTGCATTTATTAATATCACTGATCTTATCAGAAATCTTTAAGTAAAGGAAGCTGTCAAGTTCAGTGTTGGATACTACTGTTTTTGGTTTTTTGGGTTTTTTTCTAGTTTGGCTTGAAAGCTAAAATTTTATTGTGGGCAACAAATATCACTGATTGTTTTTCTTAAGGTGACAGTCTCATTCCTTTCATTTTCAAGAAATGAAGTACTCAGTACTGCCAAATATTCAGGTTTGAATAACCTACAGTTCATTAGTTCTTCCTAGCAAAAATAGTGTTCTATGGGGAAAAAAAGCAGCTGGTTCAGTTCACAATTCCAATAATCACTCAAGGTCTTGTCCTTGAGACTAATATCATATTTGGTATGCAGTAGAAGTATTTCATATCCACTTCCCATTTGGTCAGGCAGATTATTTAAAACTCTGTGCTGAAGGGTTAAGTAATAAAATGAGTAATTTGACTGTTTCATCAAGGACCCGCTTAAGTGACACTGGCTTATTCTTTGTATGTGTGTGGCAGCAAAAAATACGATGACTAGCATAAGTTGGTGGCCCTGGTTTATGCTAATGTACCAGCAATTTTAACCACCACTGCTGCTGAACCATCCATGTAAACATCAACACAGTGAAAAGACAAATAACATCTTAGTGTTATTGGGAAAATAGTTTCAATTTCACAGACTTCTTAAAATGGTCTTGGAAACCTCAAAGGGTCTGAAGACCACACTTCGCAAATGGCTGCCCTAGATAACCTAGAGAAAGCAGTTTCAGTCAACTGGTTTCTCAGCCTGCCAGCCTGGGAAGAAAGTACCAAAGCTCAACCAACAGCTGGTATAATGCAACCCAAAAGAACAACAAAAAGAAAAAACTGCCCAATAGAATAAAATGAGGCTGTTGTCAAAGGAGTCAATAGCTTGACAACATCAAGTGTTAGGAAATAATTTTACTAAACACACCATTATGGAAGTATCTCAGCTTCCTATTTGCACCCTCGATTAGGGATCTTCACTGGACCCCTAACCCTCAGAAGAGCCAGTTAGGTAAATGCATATACTTTATTCCTTGTTATTTTGTTCCCTGTACTTTGTTCTGCATTCTTTGCTCCTTGGAAAACTAGATAACAGGGTGGGGCAAGGCACAGTAGGCAAGGAATCCAGGTCAAAAACTTGTCTCTTACACTGACTTATCAGAGATTCATGAGAGCTAACACTGTCCCCTGAATCAGCTTACACCTTAGGCACACCTGGCATGTTTTCTGCACATAAATGCTTATGTGCATCTGGGCCCCAGGCAAGCACTCAACTAACCCTCCATGTCCAAGGGAGTACTTTCCCTAAGTCACTTGTGATAACTAACCTTACTTACAGTTGGGCTTTCCTGGTCCCATATAGCACAGTATCAGGGCAGGATAGGCCGTCACAACAAACCATACCCTGGAAAATATGCCAATACAAGCCCAAAGAAGGTATCTCATGATTTTCTCAATTTCTAACAAGCAAAAAGAAATAATTTTAGGCTGACTACTAGTTATAACCCAATGTGGAAAAAGGTTCTATTCTATATCAGAATAGCTAACAGGCATACATTACTTTCAGTACATACAAAACTTATGAACTACCATCCTGAAGTTGCTAGTAGTTGGTTTTGAACCTCAGAGAGGTCCATTTAAAAATGAAAATCTAGACCCCATTTGGCAAGCATTGCACAGACAAGCTGATGCCTGAGAACAAGAAGGAGAAAAATTGGAAGGGAAACTATAGAGAGAGAAGCTCGGAAGAAGTCTTTCACAAAGAGTATGACTTCTGAAGGGAAGCTATCACATGCCATTGGTTGCATCTGGAGCTCCTTCTGCCTGGGGGAAGCCAACTGAGTGGACAGTTTAGGAAAACAGGGGAAAGATGGTCCTCATGGGTTCCAGTTGCTTTCTATGCAATGTTTCCCATCAGCCACCACTGCAAGCAAATGGGAGAATCTACAAATGCATGCAACATGAAAAATAAGCTATAGAGACTGAATCTTTAGGAGCAGAAATCAGCTAGTGCTAATGTGGACAGACCATATCCTCTTGTTCTATCCCCGTTTACAAGAGAAAATGCCCTGCTCCAGGAGACACTGCAACCAAAGGAAGCTTCATCATAATAACCTCCAAGAGAAGCTTTGATAATTGGCTTGGGCAGTCACACAGTGTAAGTTAGCACATAAAGGATTCCCTCGGTAAGTCACACCCAACAGAAAAGATAATAGCTAAGCATGGGGAATAAACAGGAGGGCCAAAAAAGATGGAATGCTGGTATCTAGAGAAAATATCAGGGGTTTGTTGATTCAGGATGAGTCAGAGAACTCAATGGGATAAAAAACCTTCCTCTGAATCTTCTAATTCAAGTGAGTGAGTAGTAGTCAGTACAGCTTCACAGTGGGGTCCTCAATTTTCTCTTCTATTTGGGGAAACTAAGGCCCAGAGAGGGCCAAAATCCATGCAGATGACACTGATGGACAGAATTCAGTTTCTAGAAATAAGACTTACCCCTCCCTAGGGAATGCAGACTTCTTCTTCTCAACCTCTTGAATTTTTTTTTTTAAGAGAGAGAGTGAGGAGGGAAGGGAAGGGGCAGATGGAAAGGGAAAAAGAGAATCTTAAGCAGGCTCCATATCCAGTGCAGAGCCCAATGTGAGACTCAATCTCACACCCCAAGATCATGACCTGGAGCCAAAATCAAGAGTTCGATGTTTAACTGACTGAGCCACCCAGGCACCCCTCAACCTCAAATTTTTTAAGTGCAGGAGAAATTATTCCTTCCTCCCTCTTACCACTTCTTTAGCCAAATGAACTGACTGGTGATGGGAATAGAAGTCTGAGCAAGACTCTGCAAATGAAGCTTCCAATTGAGCCTACAGGTATTTGAGGTTCTAGCACAGATGACCTATGGTTTTGAATTAAGAGAATGTTCTCTCTAGAAGTTTCTCTTATGTTCAGCACCAGCTTTCTGGGACCAACACAGCCGAAAGGAGCAAAGAATATAAAACAGATGGAGGGAGAGTGCCCAGCAAGGAATTCAGATCTTAGAGTTGCTATTCACCCAATCTCTTTATATCTTCTTTCCATCTGTAAAATGGGAACTGATAAAATGGGGGAGCAAAAATACCTCTAAGGGAGGCTATGTTACCAATACATGGCATAAAAACATGAATCACACCCAGGATGGAAGAAGAAATAGCTACTTACGTTGTGCTGTTGCTTTCCCCAAACCGCTGGTAGGAGCCCTGGGAAGAGAAATTGTTTAGGCCTTCAGATGGGCTCTCTTCTGGGCTCACGTCGGTGGAGCTGTAGTCATGGTAGTCCTCATTCCGAAGTCTCTGCGTGGACATGGTAGCTGGGGGGACAGGGTCACTACTAAGACCTCCAGCAGCTGGGGACTTTAGCTCCAAGCCTGCAGTGGGCTCTGGGGCTGAAGCAGCCATTGTCACAGCCACTCAGTGACAACTGCACTATGAATTAAGTACAGTGACAGTGCCTGATACCAAGGGAAATGGGAAAAGTACAAAGTACATATGGGCGGGCTGAGCTCACTTGGCTTCTGTCTCCCAACCTTCTCTGTGCCCCACTCATAAATTTCTAAATTTTTCACCACACAGCTGGACAGAGCAAAGGTGAGGCACTGTGTGGGATGGGTGGGGGAAGATGCAGACAGGTGCTTCCAGGAAACCTTCCCTGTTCCTTTGGTTGGGAGTAACTATCCCCTCCTTCCAGCTGATTTCTTTGAACATTGAACAACAGTTATATTGTATCTCTGTCCATCTTCTCCAGGAGTCAAGCTCTCAGAGGATGAGAACCTGAATAGACTTGACTGCATCTTATTTTCTCCTGCATACATTAGAAAAAGAATCTTGCTGCATTCAATAAATCCCCTCCAAATCATCCAATTCTGCTCAGATTCCCCATCAGGTTCCAGAGCCACAGATGACTTCCTCTCTCTCTCCACCATGACCTCTGGCCCATCCTGTATTCGTTGGAGGTCACCAGTGACCCTTCTCCCCTGATCCCAGGACTCTGATCTTGCAGTAAGCCAGAACTGCAAGCAGCTCAGAGGAAGAACAGGAGCATGAGAGGGCTCAGCACTGGCCCTCATTTCAATACCTTCCCCCCAGACTTTTGTTTTTTATTTTTACAGATTTGTCAACTTTGTAAAGATGGAAGAAACCCTTTCTGTTGTGTGTTGGGGAAGGATGGTGAGGGTATTGTCTCCAGGGTAGACTTTCTCAGTAATGTTACTACAGAAAGAGAAGAACAACTTCTCTGAGCCATAAATAAGGATACATTTTGGGAGTTCTTTAGGCCCCCAGAACCCTAGACACTATTGCTAAAAGAGTCTTCAGAGGTCACTCCAAACTGATCATTTTACAAATGAAGAATCAACCCCCAAAATGGTGAAGGAACCTGTTCTACTATGGGCAGGTAGCAGCAAAGCAGTAAACATATATCTTGCTGCCCTACCTGAACCTGGAAACATCTACTAAAGGCACTGCCACTTGCAATAAGGGAATATTATGATAAAAGAGAGTCAACTTCCTGCCCTCCAAGAATTTGTAATCAAGTGAGGAAAAAGAAAAGTACATGTACCTTAAAAATTACAAATAAAAATCTTTCTGACACTTGGCAAACCGGCATAACTGCCTGCCTGTAAGTGGGCTCTCCCTCAGCATGAGTCTGATGCATCATCTCAGATACCTGGTGAGGAGACAGGATCTCTGTCCGTCATCACAACACACCATCCTGCCCAACCCCCAACACTAGCCGCCAGAGGATAGCTCTGTGCTGAGGGCTCCCACAGGTCAAGTCCCAGGGGACTCTTAGGAAACTGGCCCTACTCTGGCCCCTAGGTGATCCAGGGTATCTCATTTTCCCCCACTGACCATAACGAAGAGTGGACCCACAGAATCCCACAGGGAAAGTACCTGGCAGAAAGCCAGTAAAGGCTCTGGAAGTCCCAGAGAGGATTCTGCCCAGCTTCACCACCTGATTGACTTTGCTAAATATCTAATTTACTTGTATGCTGGAAGGATTCAAAGAAGTCATCTAGCTCTGGGACAGTTACACTCATAAGAGGGCTGGGGGGGATATCTATAAAGTATCTTAATATGAGCAGTTGAAAGTTGCTATCCAAGCAAAGCTAATAGGTCAGCATCTAGGTTTGTCAGAAGGCCTGGGTTCTGAGGCTGACTGTATCGCCAGTTTTCTTAGTAACACGGAACAATTCTCTTAACCCCAAATGTGCAGCAAGGGGTACAGGGCAATGAACTGAAAGATCCCTCAGCATCTCTCTAGTGCTATTATTCCAGGAACCAACCAATGTAATCATCTATGCAAACAACAGCCAATTTCTAGGCTTTTCCAACATACCAAAGTGTCTGAGGAATAGAGCCTTCCAGGTGAATCCTGCATATTATTGAGGGAGAAGGGACAGGATACAGAGACTGACAAATTCCCCTATTCCTCCCCAACAACCAAGAAACAACTCTATCGCTTACTTGGTCCAGACGCTCAGTTGATTTCAAATACTATAAAGAGGCTTCTTTACATTGTATATAAAAACTGAAGTTACTATGAAAAAAAAAAACAACTGAAGTTACCCCCAGCAGAATATTGCTAAGAAACTGCACAGATAGAAGCTAAAACCTATAGATTCAAAGTCTATTGATGTGGCATATGTGGCTTGGCAACTGTATGTGTGTTGAAAAGAAAAAATAACAGTACTTATGAGATTTAGCTGATAAGCTCGACAGAAGTCAATGATTTAATAATAGATGCCAAATCAGCTAATTCTTGGTTGCATGAGGATGAGAACCACAGGTTGTTTGTGGTTTGTTTCACCGTGCATTATATTCTGTTCCAGGCAGTATGTTAAGGGAATAATAAACTGTGGTATAGCCAGAACTCAGCACCAGCCTGAGTAAGGATCACCAGAAGCACTGACAAGGTTCAACCTGGAGAGCTGGCAACTTGGCAGATATAAAAACTGCTTTTAAAAGCTGTTTTATGGATAAGACTTGTCCTGCAGGATGGTGAAGATGAGTTAGAAATAGGATCAGTAGGTGGAAAGTAGAGGGAGGCAGGTCTTTGTCTAGACATAAGGAAAAATCTTTATCAAACGGAGTTGTCCAATGGAACAGAGAGCTCTGGGAGACAACATGTTCCCCATCCCGAGGAAAGTCCAAGCAGAAGGCCTTTCTCAGAGCTGTGAAGTAGGGATCCAAGCACTAGAGAGGGTAGGTGTAGTCCCTCCTGGAGTTCCTTCCATGGCTCTTTCTGCAACCAAGACTGCCTTCTCTTGCTCTAGAGTGGTCCCCACTGAGTGTTGGCCTCCAACGCCACGCCATCCTGCCCTGGGATCACTTTCATGAAGCCTGTTTCCAAATCTCTTGTGCAATTGCAATTCCTGCCTTATGGGAGATTTTAATGGCAACTGCTAACTGTTAATATGAGGGGCATGATATGTGAAAATTCAGGACAAGCTTGTCCTTCAGGTTCTTGAGGACAAATAAAAGAGTTTATATATTATGTGTGGTCTATCAACACAAAGTCAAAATCTTCCCTAGATACTTAGACCCAAAAGGGTGAACCACTACAAAGTAAGAAACGTCTACATGTTTGGTGGAAAAATATTTTTTCTTCAAGTATACATTCAATCACAACTGTACTGAAATATCAGAAATTTGTATAACCTTAACACATTTTCTTTTTTTCTTACATAACCTATTTTTTGTTATCAATATTCTCATTATTTAAGGTTTTTCCCACTTATTTCATATCTACTCTGCCTTGAATCTGTAGAGAACGCACACTAAAGGTGTTTAGCTGCAGTATAATGGTCAATCATTATACCGATATAATAATTTGCTTCACTAGCTCCCAATTGTTGGATTTGAAGTTTATGCTTTCTTTTTTTAATATATTATATCACAGCTAATAAGAATTCATACAAATAGTTTTTAATTTTTGAGAACTATCTTTGGCATAGAACTAGGTAAGTTCATTTTTATGGTTCCTGACATACAAATGGTTGAACTAACCTACAGTGTCACTAGCAATATATGGACACGACTGTCTCTTCATAACTCTGACAATGTTGGCTTTTATCATTTTCATTTTTGTTCTTTTAAACAAATGGGTGGCTCCTTGTACTTGTTTTATTTTACATTTCTTTAATTTCCAGCAAAATAAAAACTGAGCATCTTTCATCCACCTATCAGGGTCATATTTACTCATTTTTGAAAATATGTAAAATGTTCTCAAAATAATCATCCAAGAGTTTACTGATTGGTTTCCATTCCAACAAGGGAAAGAGAATCCATTTATACATATATAAATGGGAAGGTCAGGGGACAAAAAAGGAATGGAGGGAGGAACAGGCAGTATTAAAGTGTTATTTAGCTTTGCCACCAGAACCTAAACAAAACTTTTAAGGGTGACATAAAAAATTATCCACTAAAACTAGGAGAATTAGTAAATTCAGCAGAGTTGTAAGACACGAGGTCAGTATACAAAAAACAGTTGTGTTTCTACGGACTTGCAATGAACAATCTGAAAATTAAATTGAGAAACTGTTCACAATAGCATCAAGAAGAATAAAATTCTTAGGAATAAATTTAAGCCAAGCATGTGTAAGACTTGTACATTAAAACTACAAAATATTGTTGAAAGAAATATAAGGCCTAAAAAGTTGAAAGAAAACCCCAATGTTCATAGATTAGAAGATTCAATGCTGTTAAGATGGTAATAGACCCCAAACTGACCTACAGTTTCAGTTAAATGCCTATCAAAATC
This sequence comes from Spilogale gracilis, assembly GCA_004023965.1. NCBI lineage: Eukaryota > Metazoa > Chordata > Mammalia > Carnivora > Mephitidae > Spilogale > Spilogale gracilis. Next base: position 286,236 of record PITA01000240.1, read on the forward strand.
CCAGCTGCCTTTTCAGAAACTAACAAGCTGATTCTAAAATTAATGTGGAAATTCAAGAGGCTCAGATTAGCCAAAACAATTTTGGGAAAGAAGAACAAAGTTGGAGGGCTTCCCAATTTCAAAACTTAGTACAAACCTACAATAATCAAGACAATATGGTACTGGCATAAAGAGAGACATATAGGTCAATGGAATAAATTGAGAGTCTAGAAATAAACACTCACTTCTATGGTCAACTGATTTTTGACAAGGGTGCCAAGATAATTCAATGCGGAAGGAATCATCTTTTCAACAAATCATGCTGCGACTACAGGATATCCACATTCAAAGAATGAAGGTGGAACTCTACCTCCCACTGTAGGCAAGAATTGACTCAAAACAGATCAGAGACCTAAACACAGGAGCTAAACAATAAAACTCTTAGAAGAAAACACAAGCATTTATCCTCATAACCTCAGATTAGATAATGGTTTCTTACATATAACGACAAAAGCACAAGCAAAAAAAAAAAAAAGAGAGAGAGAGAGAGAAACAGGTAAATTAGACATCAAAATTAAAAATATTTGTGCCTCAAAGGACACCCTCAAGAAAGTGAAAAGCAACCCCTACAATGGGAGAAAACTTCTGCAAATTGTATTTCTGATAAGAGCCTAAATCCAGAAAATACAAAGAACTATTACAAATCAATAATAAAAAGTCAATCCAATTAAAAAAAAAGGCAAAGCATCTGGATAGTCATATTGCCAAAGATGTAAAAATGGCTAATAATCACATGAAAAGATACTCAATATCACTGGCCATCAGGTAAATGCAAACCAAAACCCACTTCATACCCACCAAGATGACTAAAATCAAAGACAGATAATAATAAAAATTGGTGAAGTTGTGGGGAAATGAGAACCCTATAACGCAGTTGGTGGGAATGTAAAATGGTGCAGCTACTTTGGACAACAGTCTTGGAGCTCCTCAAAAGATAGTTACCATAAGACCTGGCAATTCTACTCCTAGTATATCCTAAAATGAAAATGTATGTCCTCAGAAAAACTTGGTACACAAATGTTCATAGCAGCATTATTCCTAAGAGCCAAAATTGGAAACAAACCTGATGAATGGATAAATGAAACGTGGTATATTGATATATTATTTAGCAATAAAAAGAAAATAAATACTGGTACATGTGACATGGGTGAACCCTGAAAACATTATTCTAACTGAAAAAAACAGTCACAGGGCACCCTATATTGTATGCTTTTGTTCATATGAAAGTCTAGAACAGAAAACAAAGTAGTAGCTGCCTAGGGGCTTGGGGTACGGAGTTAAGAGGAAGTAGCAGGAGACACCTAAGGAACAGTTTCTTTTGGGGTGGTGGAAAGGTTCTCAAATTGATTATGGTGATAGTTGCACATCTCTGTGGATATACTAAAAGCCTCTGAATTGTACACTTTAAATGGTTGAACTGTATGTCATGCCATGTGAATTATATCTCAATAAAACTGCTTTAAATAAACCAAACAGATTTCTCAGCCCAATCTGATTCAACCTGAGCATTTTATTTTTAACCATCTTCCTAAATGATCTTGATTACAGGTGGATTTATACAGGCACTAGAAAAATACATATGATCTTATTATGATAGGTACACCCCAGGCCTCACCTCCTACCAGAGTTCATGGATTGGTGATATTTGCTGACTACAAGTGCCACCCATTATTCTGAAACAATTACACTGGGCTGGACTTTGGAACACAGAGAAACAGTAAATTCTCTAGATGCATTTTTCTCTTCTATACTGCAGGAATTCCAAAGTCATAAACAAGGACACAGACTGTGTTGCTTATGTGTGATCTACAAGGAGAAAAGTGAAATTTTCTAACTTCCACGTGATTTGTTTTTAAAGGGCATCAGATAAAACTCTACTTAACCAACCACAGAAGTATATTCCAGAATTTTGACTCCTGCCTAAAAGAGCAGTGAGAGCACAACCGCAAAGCAGCTGCTGACCTCAGCAGGCTCTGCACAGGAGGGGCTGATGAGACAAACATACTCACTTTCTACACACAATCATAAAACTACTAAATGTTAGAACCAGGCGTGACTTACAAAAGCCCCAGCTTCTCATTCAAAGGCAAAAAAACCAAGGCCCCAGCCAGATAAAGAAGTGGGATAAGAATAAAACATACCACATTCTTAGTCCCTATTTCTATCACACCATAAATTATCTGTCCTCCCTGCAATATCCCTTGGAAGAAAACAGGGGCAAGATTAGGTGTGCAGGGGGATTTCTGCATAATAAAAAAGTACATGAGTTCAGAGTTGGGTGCAATTATCACTCTAGAGAAGTTCAAGAGCAAAAAGTCAGAAATTTCACTATGTAAGCTTGCAGTTCTGTGGTTCTTCTCTATTTCATCACTGTGCAAAGATGAGCCACCCCATCTTGGAAATGGCAGTCTATGTGCCGTGAGCAATGCCATAACACAGAAAGACAGATTCCTGACTTCATGAAACAGGGAAGCACAAAGGAGTATTTCCTACTAGAGAGGGTCATTGAGAACAGGCCCTGGTGTCATGGTTTCCAAGAGAAACGTTTGGGAAATAAAGAAGAGGTGGTTGGGGTGCCTGGGTGGCTCAGTCGTTAAATATCTGCCTTCGGCTCAGGTCATGATCCCAGGGCCCTAGGATCAAGCCCCACATCAGGCTCCCTGCTTAGCAGGGAGCCTGCTTCTCCCTCTCCCACTCCCCCTTCTTGTGTTCCCTCTCTCACTGTCTTTCTCTGTCAAATAAATAAATAAAATCTTTAAAGAAAAGGAAAAAAAGAATGAAAGAAGAGATGCCCCAAATGTTACATCACATGGTTTCTACTTTGGCACATTTAGAATGTCTCATCCATGCGACCCCACACCCATAAAACAGAACTAGCTTTGTATGCTTAGATACAGAAAGGCCTTGCTTAAGGACAGAAGCTCAGGATTCCTGCAAGGCTTGGGTTGAGGTAAAAGGACAGGGTGAGCTTCCTCTGTGGGATAAAGAGAAAAGCTAGCCTAGTTGTTAGTGGTTGCTCAGTCACACACTTTTGGAAGGTGTAGAAGGGGTTTTCAGAGCCAGGCCAGACAAAGCAGAAACCAAAGTCCATTCACTCGGCCCAGCTCTAGGACCTTGCTTTTAGGTCAGGGTGGAAAGAAGAAATGTATCATTAACAACACAATGACTGTTCAGCATCTGACCTTGGAAAAGATAGCAACCATTTAAAGAATAAGTCACTCCCTGGGGAGGGGAGGAGAAATAATAAAAAATAAAAATAAAAATAAAATAATAAAATAATAAAATAAAATAAACAAAGAGTACTTAACACAAGAGAAAGAGTTGTCTGAGGCAAGGGGAAAAATAAAGCAGTCACAAAAGGGGACACCCACTGTACTTCACATTCTACATGCTAACAAGTCCAGTCCTAGAAATTCACAGAACCCCTGAGTTGGAAGAAAACCTTAAACTTTATCTAGTCCGAAGCTCTACCCAGTACAATGACAGAATCTATAACATTCCCAAAAGTAATTGCCCAGTGACAATTATCTCCAATGACAGGGACCTCCATGCTCTGTGCTACAACATGAAAGAGCTCTTATTCTTTGAAAGTCCTTATGTTCACCCAAAACCACTTCCCTTTTGGCACTTGCATCCAGTGGCCCTAGTTGTAGTCTCTGGAATATCATAGAAGAAATGGAGTCTGCCTTTAAAATAGACAAAGACAGTTCTGAGCACTTCAAGCTGCCAGAGAGACGAGGCTGAATGAAAAGCTACATGGTTTAAAGGGAAAATAAGGACTCAATAGCACATAATTATAAATGGCACAATCAGAAAACAAAGGAAGAGAGACTTAATAACGGCATTGTAACAGCCTCTTCTTCATACAGCCTCCACCCCACCCCACAGTCTCAAACTCAGAGCAAAAGACTCTTTTGTGTCCCCTTCACTTCCTCCACAAAAAACATCTTTAAAGAAAAAATACTCTATATGTACAAGTTAATTACTGTAGACTAGGCTCCCGACAAGAGTCAAAGAAGGCCTTGATCATGTTTAAAGTAATTAAAGACAGTCGAAATCATTCTCAGCTGTCAACATTTAGATTGGACTTAATACAGAGATAAGAAAGAGGGGGATTTCATGGTAACCTAGAAATAAGTGAAGTAGAGAGACTGCTTCCTGGACAACTGGATTAACCCTTGTCGCAAAGCGACAGTATTGTACACGGGGAAAACCACTCGGATTAGAAGACAAACAGAGCCAAAGGCACAGAATGTCAGAGCAGAAGAAGTCCTTAGGGATTCAACTCCATCACTGTATTCCATGATGGGAGTCACCCAAGGTTGCAAAGCAAGTGTCAGAACAAAATCTCCCAATTCCCCAATCTCAGTTCTTTCCATTACGCCACGCCGCTATCTCATTTCAGCAAGCCTCAAATGACTGCACCCGAATAATCAATATTCCCCAAGTGAGACAAGCAAGCTACAGGAAAACTAAGGCCCAGGGCTTTACATTCTTCAGGTTAAGCCCAGGGCTCTGCACAACCCCTGCTGGGAGCCACCTACCCTCCCAGAAGCATACTCCAATTCTGATTTCATATTTCAGCACCATTTACACAAAATAGCAGGACATTAGAAGCATAACCTACAGAGTGATGAGGCTGCAGAAAAAATCTTGAACACCGAAACAGGGAACCACACCCAGAGCCAAGCCAATCCGGGAGAGGGAGAATGCAGAGCTAAAAAGGGAGCGCCAGGAGAGGGGAGGAGAGGAGAGGAGAGGAAAAGGGTGCCTTTTCACCTGTCAAGTTGTCCGCAGGAGGCAGTGTGGTGAAAAGCAAACAGCTGCAGGAGCTTGGGGAGACTTGGATTCTAGTCGCGGGGCTGCCACTAACTCACTGGGTGACCTTAGGCTAGCCCTGAGCCTCGGTTTCCCCAACTGTCCTAGAAGAGGGTTGCACCACCCGGGGTGAGGGGGTCCCAGTTCTGGTATTCTATGACCCAAAGACCATTCGCAAGTCCCCAGCAGGGCTCTCACAGTGGGCAGGTGACTTGCCCGAGGCGACTGGGCCCCCTTGGGAAGCGTGGGAAAAGCCCTGGCTGGTCGTCTGGGTGACCTTTACCAGCTCGGTACCTCAGTTTCCCCAGCTGTCAAACGACAAGGCGAGGTCAAGGGAGACAGTGCCGCCAGTTCGCCTCATCCCGGGAGGGGTGCCCGCATCTTCCCGCGGCTGGGGCGGGGAAGTCGAGGAGACTCGAACCCGCACCCCAAGCCGCTCAGTGCCTGACGCGGAGCATCCGCTGCACCCCAGCGGAAGGCGACGTGGGTCCTGTCTGAGGCGGTGACCTGGCGGCAGCCCCGGCCGGCCAGCGCGAGGACTCACCGCTCGAGCTCCGACTGGGGCTCCGGTTCCGACTCCCGCTTCAGCGCAGCCCACCTGTGCTCGCCTCAGCGCGGAGCCCCAGCCATCCCCCCTCAGCAGCCGGGGCTCGCAGCTTCCGGGCCCCGTCACGTGACGCCGGAGCCCCAGTCTGAGCCCCGGGTCACGTGGGCCCGCGCGCCGGCTCTCCCCTCCAGTCACGAAGCTCCGGAGCCCGGCGCCGCAGCACCACCTGGCGACCTGTTGTTGCCGCTGCAGCCAGGGCCAGGCCCGGGGCCCGGAGCCGGGGACAACTGGGCGCGGCCTGCCAGTGTCTTTAGCTCTGTCCCCTGAGCCCTGGGCTCCAGTCTGCACACGCGGTGTTTTCCTTAACACGTCGCGGGGAGCATATGCTGCTTTTATAATTTAAGAAAATACATCTTTAAAAAAAAAATCACCTGTCAGGTTTTTCGAAGCTTACACAAACTCATTTGTGGTTGCTCCTGGAAATAGGACTGTGTGAGGTAAGGAACATTATCTTTTTCATATATTTAAAAATTTAAGTAACATTTAAAACGGATGGCAGCATTTCAGTATGTTTGAGGCGTATGTGTTATCTAGCCTTCTCTTGCTTCCTTCTCCCCAATTTAAAAATCATGTAACTAGGGGCGCCTGGGTGGCTCAGTTGGTTGAGCACTGCCTTCAGCTCAGGTCATGATCCTGGAGACCCAGGATCGAGCCCCACATCGGGCTCCCTGCTCCGCGGGAAGCCTGCTTCTCCCTCTCTCACTCCCCCTGCTTGTGTTCCCTCTCTAGCCGTGTTTCTCTCGGTCAAATAAATAAAATATTAAAAAAAAAAAAAAAGGTGGCACCTCACAGAGTGACCAGTTTCCCCCCCAAAAATAAATAAATCATGTAACTAAAAAATAAATAAAATAAAAATTATGTAATAACTCCCACACAAAAAGAATAAACTACTGATACAGCTACGAAATGGATAAGTCTTAAAATAATTATACTGAGCAAAAGAAGTCAGAAAACATATTCCATTTAAATCCTATTCTAGAAGATGTTAAATAATCGTCAGTGACAGAAAACTTCTGAGTGGTTGCCTGGGAGTGGAGGGTGGGGAGGTCAGGAGAGGAGAGGTTATGAAAGGTCATTAGGAAACTTGCCAGGTGATAAATATTTTCCCTACCTTGTTGGTGGTGATGGTTTCACAAGTGAATATAGATTTTAAGTTATCAAATTATACATGTGCAATACGTGCAATTTTAAAAGAAAGAAAAAATTTAAAATACATGTAGTTTATTGTACGTCAATTATACCTCCATAAAGCTGTTAAGATAGTAAAAATTATATAATACATGTATATATTCTTAGTAATAGAAATGTTAGACAATATATAAGTATATAAACAGTGAAAAATTCCTTCCTCTCAAATTCATTCTCTTCTCCAAAGAATTATGGTTACCAGCATGTGAGTATTATTCTCCATACCCTATATTATATATTTATAGAAATATTTATATAGAAAGACATACAGAGATTTATGGTGTTAAAATATAGAATCATGAATAACTACTTACTGTTTTGCTTAAGATTTTTACTCTTCACAATATATACTGCCTAAATTATTTCATAAACATACATTATTTTATATATATACATTTAAAATTTTTATATGTTCTATAACCTATGCATATGTTTTTAAGAATACACCCCAGTTGGTTCATTTCACCAGGGAAAGAGAAAAAAATGCAGATTCATGGTCAGTTTAAAATAGGAAGGGCAGTGAGTTCATCTCATCCCTGGAAGAACCCACCAGTTCATTGCTCAGTGTCCAGAACTATGCTTGGAATGTTTCTGAGTCCATGTCACCTCCAGGCCTTGAATTTCATTGGTGCTATGGCTCTTTCTAATAACTTAGTCAGGAAAGCCAGATCTCATGAGAACCACAAAACTCCCTGTTGGAATTACTGATGCAAGTGGGTATTTGCCTTCTCCAATTTGCTCCTGGGGTGCATTGACTATAATAAGGATTCTTTCTTATACCTGGTCACCACACTCTTACTAGAGAGACCTTGAAAAAAGGTTGCATCATTTTCAGATACTGTTAACATTCTATCAACCTTATCATTATGCAGTCCTAATTATAAATTAACACAATTACACCTCTTTCCAACTATACAAATCCACCTCTGCTTCCACAGTTTACTCAGAAATATAAATAAAGATTTCTTGTTCAGTATGGATACATATATAAGCATTTTAACTCTTTTAGAAAACTATGTGAAAGCAAAAAAGAAAAACTTCGAAAACTCTATTTTAAGCAAAGGTAGAAGATAGAATCCACAGGTACCAAAATATGCGTAAGGGCTAACAAAAGCAGCTGAGATCAGGTAGAAGCTATGAAGGATAATGGGAAAGAAACTCAAAGAGAAGTAAAAGGACCCAGTGGGGGCAGATCTCAGAAATGCATCAGTGAAAACACTCTGCCTGAAAATGAAGAGCTCACTTAGAGCTGCAAGGCTGTATTTCTTTTGTTTGCAACAATGGGCATGGAAACAATTCAGCAAAAGCTCTCCTAAATCTGGTTTGGATTAGAGAAGCCAAGAAGATGAGGATGACAACAAGAATCAGAGAGATGAGCCATATTTACAGGAAGCAATTGTTCTGGGGCAACAGAAGGGCAGACTGGAAATACACTTGTTGGTGAGGCTGCAGAGCGACTGGAAGTCTCATCAACTGCTGGTGGGAGTGCACAATGATGCAACCACTGTGGAAAACTGTTTGACAGTTTTCTTTTTTATGAAGTGAAACACATAACTCTCCTGTGATCCAGCAATTCCACTCCTAGGTATTTACCCAAGAAATATCAAAATGTTTATCCACACCAGGGCCTGAACTAGGGTGAGCAAACGAAGTGCCTCAAGTGGGAAATTTAAGGAGACACTCACTTTCAGGGTTGTACAGGTGCAGGGTTGACACTTGCCTGAACCCAAGTGGAAGTGCCTCCTAAATTTTGTGACCTGGCTTCTTGGCTTGCCTCACCTTCCTCCAGACTGTTGTCCATACAGGCAGGTCTTAAGGCTGCTGGAGGTCCTGAGACAGTTACCTCTAGCCATAAGCAGGCCTGTTCTTTTATCCTGAGTATCTATAAAATGCTATCATTTTCTACATGTGTTATAATAGAAAAAAGTTGGGAATCCCTGGTTAAGTAGGGTATTTATATCATTTGAAATACATTTGAGATACTTTTAAGAATGAAAGGGG